>BTPG01000008.1:46002722-46247722 GCA_036245525.1 Semisulcospira habei
AATCTGGCGCAGCCACAAGTCGACTACTTAGCCCATTCCCTGCCACTGTACGTACATTGTATTTCTGAAATCTTTTGTTCACTCGGTAACCAATGAACCACAACCGTCTAAAGAACATGGATACAAATGGTCTCAGCAAGAGACATAGATCCTCACGAGCCCCCGCAAATTGCGGGGGCTCACGAGGATCCATGTCTCTTGCAGTTGAATCGTGCTAACATTTTCTCGGCCGTTAAGGGGTCAATCCAGTCCACAGGGCGAGGGAATCCACGAGTTATGCGCCCCTGACCTCTCAGAGCTTAATGACGTTTGGAACCAGGGGCACATAACTTGTGGATTTCTCTGTGCTTTTGCTGGCGAAAGGCACGATTTAACTGATTGTCAGTGTATCTTCATCCTTGGAAGATAAAGTTACAGTGTCAATGTCATGCCGGAAAAGACAGCTTTCCAAAGTCCTTTAGAAGAAATGACAGAATTTTTATGTGGGCTAACAGCGAAGCATGCACGCATTCTCTCGGAAGCTACAGGAAGTTTGTTAGGTCAGACTGTAGCCTATTCATATCCTCCACCCAAATGCTTTTTTTTTTTTTTTTTTTTTTTTTTTTAAAATATCAGCATAAACGATAGAGATCACGTTATGAGACACTGAGCACAATCAACTTTGCCTGTTGTGGTTTTAAAAATTTCCGTCGTTTGACGAAAATATGATAGGGCGAGAGGTATAGATCTCATGAGCACCTGCGGCTGCAGGGGCTCATGAGACTCTTTGCCTCTTGCAGATGGAAGGAGCTGTTTATGGACCGTCGAATAAAAATAAAAAATGCACTAGGGATACCTCATTCCAAGGTTGGTGCAATGCTAAAATCACAAACCTGCCACCTACCTGTTTCTACGGCATCTCTCCTTTCAGTGCACGCCATCCGCGTGCATGTAGCACAGATCCTCATGAGCACCTACAGAGCAGAGGCTCACTCAGGACTCTATGCCTTTTGTAGATATTATGATAAAAAAGTACATGGGAAATCTTTGGCCTCATTTTTATTGGCGTTGTTTGCAAGGAGGCGGTTCTCGGATATTCAATCTGCGTGATAGGCGTAGAGACCGGAGTTTGTGTTTTTATCCCGGGGGTGAGGACTGGGCCCCTGGAGGGTGGGGCCGACTCCCGAGACCGTCGTGTGAGGTGGGTCCCCCTTCGGAAAGCAAACAGAAGCAACAGGATTCAGAGGGTCTCGCTGCTAGTCACAATACGCTTGCTGATAACCTTAGCACAGTCACGCTGCGATGTCTTCCTTGGGATTCTGAGGCGAAAAAGACCATCTGCAAGAGGCAAAGATCATCATAAGCCCCCGCTGATGATGATCTATGTCTCTTGATGGCCCCATGTATGTCTATACTTCTCAATCATACTTGCCATCTAGTATGTTGTGCGCATAAGAAACAATGGCGGCTTTAACCCAGATGAGTGCCAACAGCTCAGATATGCAGATATAAATGGAGCTGATCCATATCGTCTGCCAAAGAACATGAGGATCGATGTCTCCAGCGGATGGAGGGATTTGTTTGGGATGCAGGCAAGATGCGTCTGGAATTATATGCAAGTTCTTCTCATAAGAATAATTCCATGGTCTTATCAAAATATATGCGTGTCGGTTCATCGTACTTTTGCATACACTGGCACTGCACCTCCACAACGAATCTCCTCAGTCCATCACGTCCCTTCTGGAAAACTCGCTATTTAAAGCAATATTATCTGCTGCATACGACCTACCCTTGATCACAAATGTGCTGGTATAGAGGTCTGAGTGATTAGTACCGTAATTTTGCAAACATATGATCGACGAAGGATGTTGTGGTTAGTATTGAGGAAATGTAATGTCCTGTTTATTGAATCTTGAGCACACTGAGTGTTGGCACACAGGACTCGAATAAAATTTAATTCACCCTTTCACTGCGGATAAAAAGTGAACATGATCCAAATGCAAGAATCATAGATCCTCATGAGCCCCCTATGCCTCTTGGTGAGACCAGTTTGTATCCATGTTTCTTGGTCGGTGTTGGTTTTTGATCGTTGAATAAACCAAGATTTCAGAAACAAACATGTACGTACAGTGTTCGTACAGCGGCAGGAAATGGGTTAAAACAGTCTGCTTAACTCATTCTACCCCAACACCGAAATCCTTAAATTTTGCCGTTGTCCTCTGAAGACTGCATTGCAGTGCAGGACACCGATCGACCATGATAGTTCAAGGGTGATGCCAGAATAGCTTGGCGCCCATGGGCGCCAAGCTATTCTGGCATCACCCTTGAACTATCATGGTCGATCCCTATCTTGCTGTGGTGTGTCTGGGGTAGAATGAGTTAACTAAGGGCTTTAATTGGTAAACTTCGCCAATACAACGATTATCAATGTTGTCCCGCCTCAGCTAAGACTTTTTTTTAAACCCTTATTTCACAGTCTATGTGGGTAGGCACATGTACCAGAGGTTTTCCATTGTTCTTGAGTTTAAGGGAGGGAGCATTTTTGTAAGACATTAAGGTCGCTTTAAGGAAAAATGTGTCAAGGGTTTGCGGATTCGACCGTAAATGAACAAATTTCCCACGCAGTGAAGCCGCCACCGCCCTCTTGACTGTACTTAATGTCATCATACATTGAAATAATTATTTCCTTTCTGCATGATGTGGTAAAATAGCAGAGACACAGTTTCCCCCCAAAAGATTTGGAATTTGTGCGGCCATTCATCGGGGTGTATTAAGGCTTCCCAGCACAGTTTAGAAGAAGAAGAAGAAGAAGAAGAAGAAGAAGAAGAAGAAGAAATCCGCATGTATGGTTATACGATGCTACGTTTGCGACTGTCAACCTCCCCTACCCCCACGCCCTCCCACTACCCCCCCCCCCCCGCCCCACACACACTCAGCCACTTCCCGCTTCTGATGGACACAAGAGTTGCTAAAAACACGATTCTGTTTTGTGAGCGCGCGTTGTTAGCGAAGCCGCGCACGAAACCGGTGGCGATAGGGGTCCACAACAGACGGATCACCAACCACAATGCAGGTTTTAACCCCAGTAGTAGTGGCGGTAGGGGTCCACAACAGACGGATCAAAAACCACAAGGCAGGTTTTAACCCCAGCCGGCAGTAAAACGTCTTAGGGCCCACGAATGCCGCAGTGGGCCGGCGCACAGTGGTGCGGCCGTCGTGGGCCCAAAGACCTTTGTTTACTGGGAAGGGCCGTTACACAACCATATCGAACTGTATCTCCAAATCAAATAATTTATCCTAACGGACGACAGAAGCATACGGCACGCTGGCCGTTTATTTTCTCTCCAACCATCGCTCGTGCAGTGGGTGCGCTCGATTTGTATTTCGCATACGACTCACGTTGCCTGATGCAGCGTACAGAATGTCTGGCCCTGAAATTGAATGTATACGATAGATGTGCATGTCATTCGAACAGTCCACGTAATCGATGCACGTGCAGTGGTATCGTGACCCCGCGTGCCAGACGTTAGCGCGAGCGCAATGGCATCGGATGATCACGAGCAGATATCTGATCTTAGTTTGACGTAATGGACGCTGATTTGACGCTAATAGAGATACTGAGCAGTCAGCCTCGCCCCATATTACGGTACCAGTCCCCCGGGATCATTTGATCTGCAAGAGGCATAGATTCTGTGCCTTTTGCTGGCGTAACACTGAACCACATGCATTTAGTTACACTCGGTTTTCTGACGACGTGAGGTTTTCGCGACGGTTTATGGGAAATTACATTAGCAGGCTCATTTATCTGCAAGAAACATAAATTCTCATGAGCCCCTGCAGCTGCAGGGGCTCATGAGAATCTATACCTCTTGTAGCAAATAGGGAACACATCCATTTATACACATTTGTGTTTTTAAGCCGGGTGTCTGCAACATTGTTAGTTTTGCGGCGCATTACGGTACCAGTTTCTATCAATTGAGTGATTTAGCGGACTGAAGTATCACTAAAAGGTACGATTAATTTAAATTAACTGATGCGCCTAAAACTTTGGCGATACGTAGCACGTGCACCATACACGTTTACTTTCTAGGTGAAAATTAACATTACAGATGGTTGTGCTGTTATATACGTGCATATACTCGCTGTAATAGGTCGGTGTGTTCTAGTCAGTCAAATGTATTTATTTGTTTTATGTTCACAATTGTTTTTATGTCTGTATACAAAAATTCCGCAGCAAACAAATTTCCCATATTGGGACAATAAAGGTATTCGTATCGTATCGTATCGTACCGTACCGTACCGTGTCGTACCGTACCGTGTCGTATCGTACACTGCTTTCATCTCCAGCTTTAGAATTACCTGATTTGTGACAGATTCGACACTGTGCCTGAATATAAAGGCCAATTTACTTTATTTTGTATTCAAAATTTTATACTGTTACTATTTTAATTTAATTTCACTTAATTTTATTTTATTCTATTTGATTTGATAGAAATTGATTAGTTTAGTTTAGTTTAGTTTACGAACCGCCTATAGTTTCGGTTAAAGAGAGTCTATGAATTGTAGAATATGGAAACATAAGATTTTATCTACTCGTTTTGCTTTGATTACCTCTCTTTCACGCCTCTTTGGTGTTTTTCAGAAACGGTTTATAATACAGTAAAGTATCAGCCTGCAGTCCTACTAGAATTTATATAAGGCTCCCCCCCAAAAAAAAAAAAAAAAAAGAAAAAAAAAAGTTACATCCACAGACTTAACTCATTCTGCCCGAGACACACTACATCAAGATATGGCTCGACCATGATGATGAAACTTTATTTCATATCAACGTTAAAACGTTTTGACAGAAACAAATCGTCATTTAGTTCAAGGGTGGTGGCAGAATAGCTTGGCGCCTATAGGCGCCAAGCTATTCTGCCACCACCCTTGAACTATCATGGTCGATCTGTCTCCTGAATTGTAATGCAGTCCCAAGAGGATAACTCCAGAATGTGGGTATTTCGTACCTCGGGCACAATGAGTGAAGATATTTTTCGGTCAAAAAAAATGCAACAGCTGAAAAGGCATTTCGTAAGCTTTCAATGATGACAAATGTTTTGACAAAAAGAGTGAAGGTTTTTTAACAAATTACGAACCTAAAAATCGCCAGGAAACACAATAAGGTAGGCCTAGTAAAATGTCAAGACTGATCCCTTCCCCCACCCCTTCCTGTCTGCTCCTCCAGATCAGTGTTCGTATGATCATGCAGATTTTCCCACACGCCGTTGACTTTTGTTTAAAACATAGGCTGTGCCTCAATGTCGACTTCAAAAATACCAGAGGCGAATTTGAAGTGCATAAAGTGCAGACTCCTGCGGGTATAGTCCACACGCGCACACACATACATCCATAAACACCACGTGTGCAATATTATTGTAAATCTCTGCCCTCTTCATCTGATATCATTCCCAGGTCCGCGTGCAACTTCACAGGCAGCTTATCACTCCAGCAGTTCACACCTTAACCCTTTCACTGTCGAGAAAAAGTTGAACACGATCCAACTGCAAGAGGCATAGATCCTCATGAGCCCCCGCATCTGAGGGGGCTCATGAGGATCTATGCCTTTTAGTGAAACCACTTAGTATCCATGTTCATTTGACGGCTGGGGGTCATATTGGTGATGAATATAAAATGATTTCAAGAACACAAAGTGCGTTAGTTGGCAGGGATGCACTAAACCAGAACACGGATCGACCATGATTGTTCAAGGGTGGTGCTATTTTGGCACCACCTTTGAACTATCATAGTCAGTCTTTCTCCTAAATCTTTTCTTAGTCTTCAGAGGATAAGTTTCAAATTTTTAATTTCGACTTTAGGGCGCCATGTTTTAATTAAATCACCCATGGGTATAAATCTTCATTGAAAAACCTGCCCAAATCTCCTATGCTGAAACAAGTTTGCAACCATGACACTCACACGGAGCGAATCACAGGGTGTTCTTTTGTAGTTTGGATAGTGTAAGCTGACGACATGACAAGATGTTAGTTAGGAAAATACTGAACAGGCGACACAAGTCTGTGGGCGGTGCCAAGGTTGAGCAGAAGGCTATGACCGTGTTTTTCCTCAAATTCGCAGAAAAAATTTTTAAAAAAGAAAGAAAAAAAGCATATGCAACTTGGACAAAGGGCCGCTACGGAGCGAGATACGTCAAGTGTAGTGCCCAGATTACATGGGACTTTCTACATAAAGATTAATGGTTCTTTAGTGTTCAGTTTCCAGTTACTACTTTAAAAATAAAAAAAATCCGCCTATTTATTTCAGTGTGTTTCTTAAATTGTTGGTTATATTGTTTCTTCTTGACAGTGAATATTTAATACTAAAATAATAGCCTCGAGATACTTTACCATTTAGTTTTTTTAAAAAAGTAATTACCTCGAGATATTTATTTATTTAATTATTTATTTCAAGCAATTTTGCGATGCATGAAACATAACAATATGAAAAATCTCTTGACATTCCAAATCCTTACAAAAATAGTTCGATTTAGCCACGAGATGTTAGAATTTTTCAGTAAGCGCATTGCGCAGCATCACGTCGTAATCTTGAAGGGCGTGCAGGGCGGGTCTGTCTTTCCGTTGTCTGGCTGCCGCTTTAACAGTCCCAGCCTCAGCGGTGGTCGCACTGCTCCGCCATTCAAATGCCATAGACAACAGACTTTAATATCCAAACAAGCAGCTGTCATGTCGCGCCAGCCAGGCGGAAAGTCAACCTTTACATAACGGTATTCTCAGCAGTGAATGAATTCCCAACCCGATATCTCCAAGAGACATAGATTCTCGTGCGCCCCTGCGAAGCAGGGGCGCATGAGAATCTGTCTCTTGCATATGGAATTGACTACCCCTACTCGTCTGACGGAGGTAGAATAATCATCGGGACAACAAAATAAAATCTTTATGTATACTTATAATGTTGGCGAAATTTGCACCTCGTGCTTCAATAACACGCACAGCTATGGCGTTACAAGGCAAAAGAGAGTATGTGCATTTTTGAGAAAAGCAAGATTTTTACTGCATAGCAATGAAAATCTCGCTTCTCAAAAATGGACATGCTGGCTTTTGTCATAATATAACGCCAGAGCCAGAACTGTTCGTGGGTAGGTCTGAGTCGGGAAAACTGCCTACTGCCGTGTGAATGCGGAAGGCAAAAAGTCCGTTTGTGTGAAAAGCGAGAGTTTCGTTTTATTACAGTGAAAATCTCGCTTTTCACTATAGTGGACTTCCTGTCTTTTGCCTTCCCAGCGCAGCATAGTTTCTGTAGATGGAAAAGTAATAACTTTCTTCTCATTATGCGACCATTTTTTAACATCTGCCAAGTACCTCTAACATGACGCGGGAGATCGACGGACCATGTGAACTGTAACGTAATGTGCATGCATGATTGACTTGGAGCATGAGAAGCACAACCTTACAGCTATCACAGTTGTTTGCGGGTTCGGACATGGTAAAAGCTGACATGCGGTAAAAAAGGAAAGGCGAATAGTTTTAACATCATTACTGACAGTGGACAAAAGACAGTAAGTCCAGTCTTGTGAAAAGCGATATTTATTAAATTATAGCACATTGAAAATCTTGGTTTTCACCATAAATAAATAAATAAATAAATAAATAAATAAAAAAATAGACGCTGTCTTTTGTTTTCACAACATTGATGGAAACACTTCGTTCATTTTTAGCAAAATGTGTTTATTGGCGGCGGCGCACAAAGCCACGCAACCGAATGCAGCACTGTTCTGAATGAGAAGAAGTCACGGATAATGGAAAAGAATGCAACGATACAACAATAATCTACTTATCTGTCTTTGGCTACATGTGTGTGTGTTCTCACTTAGAAATTACTGCCTGAGAAAAATTTAGTCTAGCAGTTGACTAAAAAGCTGGCAAAGCGATACGTGATTAAACGGATTTCTTTGCTGATGTACGAGTCCATGTTCCGATCCAAACATCATTAGGCCCATTCTGCCGTGTGAATGCAAAAGGCAGCAAGTCAACTTTTATGAAAAGCCAGATTTTCATTGTATTACAATGAAAATCTCGCTTTTCATTGTATTACAATGAAAATCTAGCTTTTCCACAAAAACAAAAAAACAACAAAAAAAAAAAAAAAAAAAAAAAAAAAATGAATTGCTGTCTTTTGCTTTTGCGTGGCAGTATTAGCATCCATGTAATTTTCTTTACTTCAGTTACGGTTCTCTGTCGATCTTGCGAGATTAGGGAGTATGTGTCCCTTGAGCGTCATAGCTACTGAGGTGTGGGGTGTTACTGTGCGAAACGTCCATGATGGGAAATTGATAGCGAGTTTCTCTCTGAACAAGCCACTGCTGAATGTCGAGTGGACGAAAATCATATAAATAACGATAATGACGAGAAAATGAGTTCTGCTCTCTGCCAAATACGAGCGTGGTGCAGGTGATGGGATGATGATGAAGATCATGATACAATTTATGATGATAAAGATGATGATGAGCAGGTATAGAGTGTTGTAGGCCTAAAGCGCTGAAGAGCTTAGGACTGACTTCACTTTTGAACAAAAAGTTGTCTCAGTATAAGACCATCGGAATCTGAATGTTCGCAACACTTTTCTTACTACTAAGAAAGTAGAACAAGCGATTTTAAAATAGAGAAATGAAAAGTAGGTGAAAATTGCACGTGTTTTCGACGAAAACAGTGGATCAAAAGCCCGGAGAAACACGCGATATCGCGTGTTTGTCCGGGCTTTTTTATCCACTGTTTTCGTCGAAACACGTGCAGTTCGGACCTACTTCTCATTTCCGAACATGACATTATGTCTGTGACCTAAGTAGTGACTTGACCCTTAACCTTTGTCAAGCCGTGGGATAGAGTTGTCCCAGAGTATCAGTTCTTTCTGCTCCCACGACTGAAACTCAGTACCAAGACAACTTCACTAAATTAAATTAACACACAGGCCCTAAACCTTCCATCTGCAAGAGGAAGAATTAGTATGCTGGGCTGTGGTTTTGGGAATATTAATACGTTTATGTCAGCTAGACGTATATATTTTCTCTCGAGTCCCCAGCCGCTTCTCAGGATCATGAAGATCTGTGCCTCTTGCAAATGAGAGGTTTTCGTTGGCAGTTGTGGTTTGAAACTCGTGGGTTTGCGTGTCTCCACAGTTCGGACCAGTCGTGGCAATCTCCTTTCGACTGTTATTGTACAGTCCACATTTGTACAGTTCACACGTGTGTACACTCCACATTTTGTACATTCACTATTGTGTATATTCCTTATTTGTACATTACTCATGGTGTAATTCCATATTGTCTTGTATAGTCAACATTTTGTACATTTTACATGTTGTACATTCCACACTTTGTACACTGTGTACATTCACATTTGTGTACATTGCACATTTGTGTACATTCCGCAGTTTGTAAATTCCACATTGTGTTCATTCCACATTGTGTTCATTCCACGTTGTGTACATTCCACATTTATACATTCCAAAATTGTGTGCTGGCCTGTGTGTTTGGACTTTGCGGCTCTAGGCAGCACGGTCCAAAATCACAGACCAGCCGCACATTTTAAAACATCGCATTGCGTAAGATATCTCCTTTTGAGAGCTATGTGTTCTTTTCATACTTCAGTCGATATAATCACAGTATAGGCCAAGCTTTCTTTAATTAGGAAATTTCCTGATGAAATTATGAGTCAAACTCATAAATATTGAAGATAATGAAGTGTTAACCCTTTGCGTGTCAGTAGCGGCTTTAGACGCGATGATTCGTGTAGGAATCATCGTGACTAAAACCGCTACCGACATGCAAAGGGTTAAGAACTGATTTGTTGCGCTTGTTAATACAGTAGCTTTTTGCATGTGATTCCGGTTGAGATCATTTATAGTCTGACCTGGATTCCGCCACACAAAAACAGTTGCTGCAGGATTCTAAGACAAAACAAAACACATATAAATGGGAACAGTCACTGGACGAACTGAGAGGTGTGCTGGTCTGCGATTTTGGATCTTACGTCCGAAGGCCTTAAGATTCAAAATATCAGACCAGAACACATTTGATGTGTTCTACAGTTTCCTTTATTTTAAGCTGTTTCAAACTCATCACTTTAAATATCGCCGAATATGGTACGAATTTTACCTGGGAAAAACGAACATTAAATGAACCCAACTCTCCTTTTTCCACAAAAATTATTACCAATAGCCGCTGCGACAACTAACAAATAACTAATTTGCACATTCGCAATGATGAGTTAGGGTAATTTAGAGGTCAGGTAAAATTCATAGTATGTTCGGTGTCCTTTAACTCATTCTAGACGTGCCGCCACCGGATACGCGGCTTATGCCGCGTATTTGGAGGCGGGCACGTCTCGAGTGAGTTAAAAGATTTCAGTCTCCTCAAAGAGGCCCGGAAAGTCTTTAGTTCCCAAACTGTAAAAACTGCGCGAAAGCCAGATAGGGTTGTTTGTCACTTCTCATTAATTAGTGGCCTAGTGCTTGAAATGCATATAACCAGATGGGACACGACATACCCCCAGCAGAGGTGAAATAACTCTTCATTTCACTCCCACTGCAAACTGCTTCACATTATGTAGGGCAAAGTATATGGGCGTCGGCGTGGGACTGCTATCACCGCTTTCATTTAGTCAGTCAGTCACTGAGTTAGTTAGTTAGTTACTTAGTTAGTTACAGTCTACTCCGCTTATAACGAGGTCGGATATAGCGACACTTTTTCAAAGGTCCCAACAGTAGATTTGCAACGTAAATTACTTCGCTTATAAGAAACATCTGATATAATAACAAGATAATTTTTTACCCTGGCAGTTTGCTACAGCAGGAGTTTACTGTATTAGTTCTGGCTAGTTAGTTAGTTGGATTGTCAATGAGTGAGTGCGTGCGTGCGTGCTCGAGTGGGTGAGTGTGCGTGCGTGCATGTATTATAACAAATGTTAGCAGTTATATATATATATAGTATTATATAGTATATGCAGAAAAAAAGGAAAATTCATGTTTTCAGCTTCAAGAGCAAATTTTAAGAAATGAAAAGACCACGACGGCTCTGTGGTGTTACCTAATTGGCTTGGCGCCCGAAGAGGCGCCAAGCGAACCAGGCAATACCACTATGATATCATAGTCTTCTCATTTCTTGCTACGAGAATTTGGTGTTGGAAACGAAAGACGCAGAAGCAAGTGGCGACATATGGAGAAGTAAGCGACACGGCTTTTGTGACACCGTAGGTCGAATGTCCGAGGACTTCCTCTGAACGCAGATGGAACTTTGGCAGAGGCATAAATCCTCATGAGACCCCGCATCTTGCGGGGTCTCATGAGGATATATGCCTCAGGCAGACGCATAGTCAGCGTTCGCGTATGGACTGTGTGAGCCACATGACTATTCATGTGACTAATGGAAGGGGAACAAATCTGGAACTTTAAAGGGGCACGCTCGACCTTTTTTAAGGCTTCAGTTCGCAAAAAGCTTTTACTGGGCTTCAGTATACATACCCACTTAGACAGTGACTATCCTACTGTCCCACCGAATGCTTTTTTTCCCGTCCGTTCAAAGCGAAAAGAGGCCCACCGGAATTTTCTGACGAGACACTAACAAAATTGCTTCTGATAGGCGATGGTAGCTGACGTCATAATTATTCTATACGATCTTAGGTCAACTGCATAATTATAACCAATCAGAGGCAAGATGGTGGATAAACCAGCCAAGAAAAAAAGAAAGTATCATCGACTCGCACCGACAATGACAGACTTGGAATTGAAGAGAATAAAGAGAAAGAGAGACAAGAAAACCCTAAGTAGAATTGACATCGGACAAAGGAATATGGACATGTGACAACGCGTAAAAGCAAGAGCTTGGCTTGACCGCCCACTCGGCGGAATTTGACGCTTTCCTGCTGAGTCAGTAAGTAATGTACGGTTTTTGTCGATCTTCTTATAGTTCTGCGAGCGCTAGTGATTTTCAGAATTCAGTCATGATCTTCAGTAGAATTTGTCTCGTACTGCTTTCGCAAGATTTTAAACCTGTTTATCTTATAGTTACGAGATATTTATCACATTTTATGCTGCAGAGATATGAAAACTACGGTGTGTGCCGTGTCAAAGCCCTTGCACATCGCTGGTCGTAACATGTTTATGTCTGTGCGGGCTCTCATTCACTCGATTCAGAGAGGTAGTGTTTCTGCTGCGATGGTGCATTTGTCGTTTCCGATGATGCTTTCAGTTAAGTAGACTTCGATGTGTGAGATGTGAAACTGACTGCAGTGCAGAAAGTGGGTATAAATACCAATGTTCTGTTTAAATGATGGAAAGACGGTGCATGTTTCCGAGGGGTGCGAAAGGATCAAATATCACGCCCTCGGCCGTACACTACTGTACGCACGATCATTACTAGTAAATACTAGCAGGTCGAGCGGAACCCGCATTGTGATTTTGACAGCATAGCGAGTATGGAAGGTTTATTCTACTTTCTCGTGAAAAATTAAGCCAGAGGGATGCCGGAGAACAGAAGTACACGTGTACACCGACACGTGGGTACACCACACCGATGACCTCGTGACCTGCAGTATTGTGATACACAAATAGTCGGCCGGATTCTACCTTGTGACGTATGCTCATAAATATGCATATTAATTTAAAACAAGGCCGATGCCGGGTAGACGATAAATCCGCGACTAGGGTACAAAAACAATACACATTCAAACGATGAATTTCGACATTTGGCATTATTGTACTTACATCATAAAGCTCTAAGATAGTACACAAAGGACCCATACACATACTGTCAGCAGTATCTGTCGCAGACAGTTTTCTGACTGTGGTGAGATGCTTGATCCTGGGGAATATAACTTTAAGTGTGTGATCGGAGTGTACCAATTACAACTTTGACCCTCATTTTTGTACTTTTAAAATTTGCTCATGGTGCATCGAACTAATTTAATATAAAAAAAAAACGAGTTGTTTGTGGATAAATCTGGAGTGCCGTCGCGCCAGTGGCGCCACGCCTTGCCTTCGCGGCGTCATTAAACAAGGAGGTCCGACTTACTTACCAGATCTGAAAAGGATATGAGAGACGTTTTTCTTTTTAATGAACCAGACCAGTGTTAGCGACACAGTAATCAGCTTGTTGATGTTGGTCGCTCGGGGGAAGAAGGAAATACTGGCACAGCACTGAAAGAATTTCTGAGACGATTTCTGGGAGTGAATGGCGTATGGACGACCGTTTATCGAATGCACGGACACCCATCCTTAATTCAGTCACAAAACTGAACTGAACACGATACCCGCCCTGTGAAAGCAAATGACAGTACTGTAAGTCAGTTGTTTTGGTGAAAAGCGAGATTTTCATAGGTAATCCAATGAAAATCTTGCTTTTTACAAAAGTGTACTTACTGACTTTTTGCCTTCCCAGGGCATATATCCGCAACCCCTGTGGTCCAGTGTGTTAACTCGTGTAAGGGTCTCCGCATCAATAGCTGCGAAAGTGTCGTATAGCGTTGCCAGCGGCAACGCTATACGACACTTTCGCAGCTATTGATGCGGAGACCCTTACATGAGTTATGCCTCTTCCTGAGCTGCGGAACTCTGATATAAAGGCGTTTTAGCGATCATGCTAAGTGACACTTACTTGCCTGCTCGGCGTTAAACCCAAATAACTAACTAACTTCCGCAGCTATTGATGCGATGCTTCTTGAATGAGTCAAGTCCTTTTCAAGAGTTGAGGAACTATGAAATGAAGACGTATTGGCGACAGATCCGCAGTTATTGATGCGGAGCTCCTTCAGTGAGTTAGGACCTATTGCAAGAGTTGCGGAACATTGAAATGAAGGCGCTTTTGTCTTCAGATACGTGATAAAATATGCCTGCTGATAGTTTGAACTTAAAGGTGCTGTTTCACAGATATGCCAAAAATTTCCTAATTGGATGAATTTACATAGGATACACGTACCTTACGTAGGATACTCTGTCTAATTTAAAACAACTTGAATACACAATTTGTTAATGTATTCTAAATATAATAACTCTTTCAGATAACGCTCGTGCTGATATAACATCGACTGGTCTGCTATATGTAATCTGATGAGAAACAGCATGCTGTCACCGAAAGTTATGATTTAGGAATTACGTAGTATCAATGAAGTCTGCGTTAGTTGTTAAACTGTTATCAGAGGTTATGTTTTAGGGTCACCTTTCATGTTTAAACTTTGTTTGTTTTGCCTTTGATATCACAAGAAATGTAACTGTTATCACTTCCAAACTGTGTAACAAGCTGGGAATTTTACTGACTGCTTTATATTGTTAATGATGTATTTTTAAGCCCTTGATCAGTAGCAGCCAAGGACTTAACCCCTTCCCTGCCAACGGACGTACATTTCGTTTCTGACAATTGTGTTCACTGAACGACCAACAGCCACAACTGTCCAAAAACATGGCCACAAAGTGGTCTCAGCAAGAGGCATAGATCCTCATGAGCCCCCGCAGTCGCGGGGGCTCATGAGGATCCATGCCTCTTGCAGTTAGATCGCGTTTACTTTTACTCGGCAGTGAAAGGGTTACTTTCTTTGAAAGAAATTAGACGAAAATACATGCCGAACGACACCTTTCGAATGAGGGGAGAAAACAGAATTGAAAGTCAAGTAAGCGAAGCATATATGCTTGGGGACTTATGAGGATTAACGCATCTAGCAGGCGAGTGGTTTTCTACAGCAGTGTTTTGTAGCTGAGTCCTTGTTATAGCATCTCTCAGGCGTAGAGTGCGTGTCAAGTTTAACCCCTTCACTGCCGATAAAAAGTGAACGCGATCCAACTGTGAGACATAGATCCTCAAGAGCCCCCGCGACTGCGGGGGCTAATAAGGATCTATGCCTCTGTCTGCGATCAATTTGTATCCATGTTTCTTGGACGGTGTCGGCTGTTGGTAGCTGAATAAACCAAGATTTCAGAAACAAAAATGTACGTGCAGCGGCGGGGAAGGGTTAATCAGAGTGCGTGTCAAGTTTAATGTGTCACAACTGGTTGTTTATTAGCGCACTGGTTAGTGACTTTAAACCCAGCGGCCTCCTTGTAAGGTTCAAAATTAAAGATCACCGCATATAATCTATAGTGCAGTTGCAAAACATGCAGTCGAACAATCTCAGACCAACACGTAATACTTTGCGTCATGGGGTAGTCGGATTATGAATAATATAGAGCTTTGATTTATTTAGGGAACAAGCAAGCATTAGTCAACTATTGTTAAAATCAAAATCTTATATTACTTCTGTACACATTTTTTTTATGCAAAAGATAAATAAGAAAAAAATTTCATGCTGTGATTTTTTCCCAAGAGTATTTCTTTCTTGAAAAAAAATCTATCAAAATATAAAGGGTGGGGGGGTGGGGGGGGGGGAGGAGGGGGTGGGGGGTGGGGAGGGGAGGGCAATCCTGTAGCAACCCGCCGCCCCCCCCCCCCCCCGTTTACTTTTCAGTTTTTCCTAGGTGGACCAGGGACTCCCACCCCCTCTCCCCCTCCTCAGTTCATTCTCCACTGGTTCATAGATTCTTATGAAAGTACACAATTATTAATGCACACTGAGTTTATATTTAATGTGACGTTTTCGTGATTGAAACTTAGTGAGTTTATATTTAATATGCTTCAAGTTTCAACTGACATTTTAAACTGCAATTTAAAATAAAAGGGTTTGTTCAACTTGAACTCGAACAATTCAGAGAAACGTTTTTGTGTCTCAATCACGTGACACGGCGTCACTGTTTTTGTCTTGTAAGGAGAATTAACGCCTTCAGTGCCGACAAAACCAAAACAAAATCCATCCATCTGTTAAGAGACATAGATCCTCATCATGAGCCCCTGCTCCTGGGGAGGGGGGGGGGTGCTCATGAGAACCTATGTCTCTTTCTGGCTCTACTTTGTATCCTTGTTCCTTTGACGGATTGGGTTCTGTGGTATTAACTTAGCAAAGACCCCAGGAACAAAATCCGCGTTCACTGGCGGTGAAGGGGTTAAGGTGCTTTATCAATAATCACTGTGGTTATGAACATGTCAAATTAGCGGGATCACGTAACAGCAGGGAAATCAGGACACCCACAGTGTTCACGCTGTGGGGAAAAACCTCTTACCACTTACTGAGACATATTTCAGAATCATCTGCTGACACTTTCAAGACTAGTATGTGGCAAGGGTATCGCCTGGGGCGCCACGCTTAACCCTTTAAATTCCAGTGGACTCAGATTTCGTTTTTGAAATCATAGTAACTTCAGCGTAAAAAGATCCCAGCCGTCAAAGGTGCATGAATACAAAGTGGTTTCAGCAAGAGCCATAGATCCTTATGAGCTCCCGCAATTGCGGGGGCTCATGAAGATCTATACTTCTTGTAGTTGGATGGTGTTCATTTTTTTTTCATCATTTCAGTGAATGGGTTAACAGGCAGTACCGTTGAGACGTCACGTCGATCAATGCCGCTTAAAATTTCGCTCATAGAATGTGGACGCACGGTTTGGGGCAGATAATCCTGGTGTTAAAACTTACATGCAGACGACAGGCTCCCAATAGCACACGCTGCGAAAATCAGTTCCAGTTGTCGGATAAAAGAACATGGGGTGACTGCACGAAGACTTGCAGTTTTTGGAAGTTTATTTACACATTAACCCATTCAGCCCTGACGCACTACAGCAGCAGATGGGTCGATAATTCAAGGGTAGTGCCAGATTAGCTTGGCGCCTGGGTACGCTAGCTAATCTGGCACTGCTCTTGAATTATCATGGCCGATCAATCTCCTGCAACTGGTGCATAGTCATTAGATGACACCACCAAAATTTGGGAAATACGGCCGTGGGGCTGATCTGAATGAGTTACATTATTAGAATTTGAACATGAAAAACACTGAATCTGCTACAAAACAGAAGAACAGAGTGACGTGTTATTATTTGGATTCCAAGCTGTTGGTCAAATCAGACAGAAATACGGTAGAGGTAGTGACAAGAAATTGGTTTATTTTGGGGGATATATAGAAAAGAAAAGAAAAAGAAAAGAAAAAGGAAAGAAAAGAAGAGACAAGAAAAAGAAAAGAAAAGATAAAGGAAAGGAAATGTAAAGAAAGGAAAGGAAAGGGAACGAAATAGACTAGAACAGACTAGAACAGAATAGAATAGAATAGAATAAAACGAAAGAAACAACCTCAAGTCCCTTTCCATCCATTCCCAGATTACTTCGAAATAAACCCAAATATGATTTATCATACAATAATAAATAAAACCCAAACATAATTTGATCATACAATAATAAATAAACCATATACATTTTCAGATCGGAGGCAAGCTACACACAACAGTAACCGTCAATGAAACTGACTGAAGATGTACTAAGTTCAAACAAACTTGTTGATAATAAAGATGATCAGATTAATTTAGCTCTAATCTTTTTTTATTCTTTTGTTTTGTTTGTTGCTTAAGGCAAGATTTTCCGGTGTAAAACACCAAAGCGATTGACTCACGCCAGAAGGACCCTAGGTCCATTTGGCATGAGAGTCACTGCGGCTGTTTACTACCTTTGTACAAATGTTCCCGCTCGGACCATTTGCGGGTGTACTCCCCACGCAGACCACTCAGCGGGGTACACCAAAAGAAGGCCTCTGTTTAAATGAGATGGTTACAGACCCATTCGGGGAGTACGGCACAAGTACACTTCTATTAAACTGAGATGCTTAGCATCTCATTTTTACAGAGGTGTATTTGTGGCGTACTCTCCGAGTGGGTCTATCTGGGGAGTACACCTTAACTCATTCGAGACGTGCCGCCTACGGATACGCGGCGATTCGCCGCGTATCCGTAGGCGGCACGTCTCGAATGAGTTAAGGTAAGCCGATGCTGGCCGGGGTACGCCATAGAGAGCCAGATCGATCTGGCATGACGGAGGTAATTGGGCTGGTTAACTCATTCGCGACCAGCCGCATCCGGATGCGGCTTGCCGCGAATGAGTTAACCCGTTCAGTGCCAGCTGACGCAAACTGTGTTTCTGCAACCTCCGTTAATTTAACACACACACACACACACAAAACCAAACAAAAAAAACCTCCTAGATGTCCCAGGAACATGGATTGAAAGTGGTGTCAGCAAGAAGCATGGATCCTTATGAGCCTCCGGCAACTGCGGGTGCTCCTGAGGATCTGTACCTCTTGCAGTTGGGTGGCGTTCACTGAATTGTCTCAGTCGCCACTGAACAGGTTAATCTGCCCTAGCAAAATTGCCACGACAAGATGTAAATTGCAAGAAGTGCCCACTGAGACGACATGCCGTTTCAGTGGCATGTGATGCCTGATTGTATTGGCGCCTCTTCACGCTAAAATGACCTCTGGTCGGTCTGGCGTAGGTGTCATTTTGGCTTGTAACACCGGGCAGACCGACCTTGGCCCCAACGACAAACCCAATTACCTCTCGGAGGTAGCGTTAATCCATCTACACTTGCTTGACCGCACCCTCCTCTAGCCCGCCCTTCGCCTCCCTAATCCTTCGCCAGGGGGCGTCCGCAACCTTCTAGTGCGCGTGTCTGTGGGCCTGCGTCCGTCTCAGTAGTTATGGCGCCATGCTTTTGTAGTGTTCATTTTAGTAAGGGCGTAAACTCTGATGGCTTCCTCCGTTCGGGGAGGGGTGGAGTGGAAGGTTGATTTCAGCCAACACTGAAGAGACACATTTTGCGCCACGCTAATCCGCCTGGCACTACCCTTGAGTTATCATGGTCGATCATGATCGATCCATCTCAGTCCTGCAACTGGTACTGAGCACTACGGCGATATAGTCGTTAGGTAACACTTCTAAAATTTAAGAAAAACCAGGGCAGTGGAGTGAAACTAAGGGTTAACTCATTCGAGACGTGCCGCCTCCGGATACGCGGCTTGTGCCGCGTATCCGTAGGCGGCACGTCTCGAATGAGTTAACGAGTCCTTGCTGTGCTGTTCACTTCGAATCGGCGGACCGGACATACGACGCGGCCAACTGCTTTTTCTCAGCCTGGTAGTCCGTTTATTCAGTCTTAAATTGGTTGGACTGAACTACTCGGCCCTTCGGCCGATGTCGGGCGAAGTTGTGCCGCGCACGGCCATGCGCGGACCCGCCGCGGCCAACGTCAGCCCGATGATCTTTTTTGCTTGGGTATGCTGCTGTTGCATTGTACTGACATTGATCATTATTAGCATTCTCACCAAGCTGGAGTCTATTCTGTCCTGAATATGCCGAGAGAGACCCGAACTGAACTAATAAATGGCCGTCATAATTTCACTATGCTTTCGGCCTCCCATGCGTGCGCACGTGTGTGTGTTTGTGTGCGTGTGTGTGTGTGTGTGTGTATGTGTGTGTTTGTTTGTTTGTGTGTGTGTATGTCTGTGTGTGTCTGTGTGTGTGTGTGTGTGTGTGTGTGTGTGTGTGTGTGTGTGTGTGTGTGTGTGTGTGTGTGTGTGTGTGTGTGTGAATTGTGAGACGTAAAACCTAAATTTCGTGTATTACATGTATATCCCTGCGTTGACAAAGGGCATTGACCACCGCACACCGCCAAGTAACCGGTGCTGGCCGTTCTCAACAGTTTCACCGTCGACAGCTTGTACTCGGTCATGTTGTTGTTACTCGCAGGACAGAAAACATATGCTGTCTTTACATAAATTGACATAGTTCTTTCTGCAGACAAATGCGTAACGCGTAATTAAGAACCCCCGTCGAGAAACTCTTTTAAAAAAGGCGCAAACTTCATTAACCCCTTCGTTGCCAATGATCACGGATTTCGCGTCTGAAACCACTGCACGCTGACAGATGTTCGCGTGAACTAAGAGCACCAATGAAATGGCACCAGAAATGGGCACTGATAAACGACACAAGACTAACAAGAGACATAAACCGTCATGAGCCCCCGCGAATGCGGGGGCTCATGAGGCTTTATGTCTCTTGCAGATGGGTGGCCGTCGCCTTGGCCCGGTAGTTAAGGGGTTAAAAAGGTCAGAACAATAATTGCAACATCAGCAATAAAGAAGGTTGTGCCTCTATGAAAGCCTCGATTGGCAACATATGTTCCGCGATGTCAAAAATAAAAAGGTTTCAGTAACGAACGGAAAAAATCAATTAAAAAAAATCATACTATTGGCGAGAGAGAGAGAGAGAGAGAGAGAGAGAGAGAGAGAGAGAGAGAGAGAGAGAGAGAGAGAGCGGAGAGAGAGAGAGAGAGAGAGAGAGAGAGAGAGAGAGGAAAAAAAAAACCAACTTCAGAAGCAGCACCAGTAGTAAAAGAGGATTTATGAGTAGTGACGTGCCTCCCCTTAAGTACAGCATGTAAATGATGATAATAATCTATGTCGTGAAACGAGAGCTTAATTTTAAATGGTGTGCTGGTGTGTGGTGTCGTACCTTAATTACTGCCTAGATCCACGATAAGGGCAAGCAAATCACAGACAAAAACAGAAGTGTTTACTTTCGCCGGTTGGCAATTACACGAGCGTTCAATGTCAAATATATGCAAAATTCGTAGATTCTGATGAATAATCAGCATCTGAACGTTTTATCCTGAACCCCGTCAGACTGCCGGAGTAAGGCGAACGCTACCAAGTTATAAGAGACTTAAGTGGTTTAACTCAGGGTGTAATTAATGATAGTTGCCCCGCCATTTGTAAACTACTTAACTCATTCTACCCCAACACCGAAATCCCCCAAATTTTGCCGTTGTCCTCTGAAGACTGCACTGCAGTGCAGGACACAGATCGGCCATGATAGTTCAAGGGTGATGCCAGAATAGCTTGGCGCCCATAGGCGCCAAGCTATGCTGGCATCACCCTTGAACTATCATGGTCGATTCTTATCGTGCTGTGATATGTCTGGGGTAGAATGAGTTAAGTCACATAAATGATGAGGGCAAGATAAGTGGCGGCCAGGCACCATCTCCTGGCCGGCCGCTCCGGCAAAATCCGCCAACTGTGCTTTGAAGCGACTCCTATTATTATTATTTTCCAGGCAGTGTTGTGCCATCGACAAGTTCTGAGTGAATGATATACTTTTTTTTTGGACAACTTTAAGTGCATATGGATAGCTCTGTGTACCGACTATAACATCGTCTTAATCTTGTACACTGAGTATTCGGAATTTGGACTTGTTTCACCAGTCGTGGGCCAGCCTATGCATATAAAGAAGAGCGTGCACACTCATGAACTGTGGAATTACTAAACATGTGCTGTTCCGGGCTCCATCCCTACATTATTCACAGACTAACCCACTGCCAGATCTTTCTTCATTCTGAATGACCCCACAGAAGAGTGTGGAAGGACACAGAGAAGAATTTATCACAGTGAGCTTTCCTACCACCGTGGCGGCCGTGTTTATCATCACGTACTGCCTGGCGGCCCGCCGGCCTTCGCTGTTGACAGATATTTCCCAAACACAAGCGGCGTGCCAGTGAAAATGACTGTGTGTGGGGGTGCTGGTTTTATTTCATTATAATGACTCATGACTGTTACCATCATGACATTATGTGTTATAAATGATGTTGACGGATTTTGTCGGAGCGGTGCCCTCCGCTGAACACCGGCGCTGTACTATAGCGACGGGCCTCCAGGTGCAGCTTTGATCGTTGTTTTATGTTGCCTAGATAGGAACTGAATTATTTTCCTTTCGACGGTAATTTGTTTCTGTTGTTAACTTGTATTTTTATGTACTAGCTTTAGTCAAGTAGGAATTTAACAAAAGAGCATATTACTAGTATGTTCAGGAGACATAGGGCTGTCTTAGCATTCTGTTTTGTCACGGGAGGTTCGGGTCGGGATGAGGCCACTGGCGCTGGCCATTAGATGCCTTGGCGACGGGCTTCACCCGTCCCAAATCATTGTCCATTTTGTAGCTCTGTTATTGTAATTTGTGAAATGAGCGAGTGAGTGAATGTGAGCAGTACCTGTGGTGGCAAGACAATTTTTGCTGTATATGATTTTCTTCTATTACAGCAACAATAAAGTCATCTTGAATCTTGAATCTTGAAATCAATTTAGTATAAAAATGTTAGCCTTTGCCCTTTATTCGTGTACAGTATGGAGCCATGCCGCTGGATGATGTCATTGAAAAAGTGACGTAAACAGCTGTGCTCGAAAATAGTGGACACTCCAAGGTAATAAATTTATTTCTACATTTTAAAAAGAATCAAACTTTGAGACAGTCCTGGCAAGATCCAAACAAATTTGAAAGTTGTATGATATGGTACGTGTGTATTGTCAGGCACTGACTGCAAATTGATTGTGCAATTTAACTCAGATACTCTGATAGAGAGGACTTTGAAGACAAGCACTGGTCTGACCGTCAAATTTCAGCCTGGAGCGAGCAAACTTTGCTCTTTATTTACACATTGATAGGAAAATACGCATATGTTTTATTTTGAGAAATATCCGATCTAAAACTTCCACTCTTTCTCTTGGAACAGTTCAAAGAATAGTGCGCAATGACCTTGACCTCCAAAAAACTATCTGCAATAAGGATACCCCATTTCTTGACAGAGGCTCAGATTAACAGAAAGTTGATCGCTTAGATTAACGGCTCAAAACGTTTAGCATAAATGGTCTGTAACGACCATGTGATGTCATTACTGAAGACGATATTTGCTTGTCCTGTAACGGTATCTCTGGCAAACAGTCCAGTCAGGAGTGGTTGGCCTCTGATGTGACTTTTGTCAGACTGATTTTCCGAATTCATGGCAATATTTTCTTTATTTGTAAAACAATGAGGTCCATGTCATTGTTCACATCTTACCAGTGGAGCAGGCAGTCAATGCAAAATATCCTGTTTGAAATTCTTTTTCCAATAGTGCTGAAGTCTGTTTATGATCAGCGGCTAACTCTCAGTGGCCAGAACATCTTGTTTTTTCTTGAAAATGCCGGTGGCCACAAAGCCAAGGTCACTGTGTCCTACACAGAGGAGCAATACATTCGCGTTCTTCCTCAACCATCATACAGTCCTCGCCGCGACCAATGCGACTTTTGATTCTTCCCTACGGCAGAACGGAGTTTTTTCCCGCATCCAGGACCTGAGCCCCGCGGTTGCGGGGCCTCATGAGGATTTATGTCTCTTGATGGTCCCATGTTCTTTATGTCTATTTCTGGTCCCATTTAGTTTTTGTTCCTTACGCGAATGTCGATCACTGAGCAGCAAAGGGGTTAAACTTCCAGAACTAAATTACTTCCATTTTATAGAATGGAAGTAATTTCAGGGGCGGATCAGTTACCTCGAGGGGGTGGGGTGGGGTGGAAGTAAGGGATGGGGTTCCAACTTTTTTTTGTTTAAGGCCTTAAGCCTGAAACAACTTGAAAGGCTTCCTCGACTCTAGACCTTGTTTCCAGGGGCCGAAAAATCGAAAAGTGGGGGGAGTGGGAGGGGGGGGGGGGGTAGAGGTGGGGGGCGGAAGGCGCGTGCATGCGTTAAGACTCTCACCATTCGCCAAAATATCAAACACCGGAGTGGGGGGGGGGGGGGGGGGTCCAAACATCCTAAAAACGGACTTTATTATAGCATTTTAAAGATTTTTTTTTTTTTGAGTCTGGAGTGTGTGTGTGGGGGGGGGGGAGGGGGAGGGGCTCCGGAGCACCTATGATCCCCCCCAGATCAGCCCCTACATTTAGATCTGGGAGTTCAGGAGTTAAATCTTGAACTTTACATCTGTTCTCCAGCGGAGATCATCGGGAGTTCATCTATGAAGGCGACGGACACCTGATTTTATCGCGGCCACCGTCTTTTCCGTGAAGAAGAAGGCCAAGGATGCATTCTATTTCGGCCACAAATTGAAAGAAAATCTCATCCGAAATTTATCTTCACAATCGGATCATCGGTGTCAAAACAGACCTGCTGAGGCCCTCACACGCTAGGTGGTGAATGTAGCTTTGGGGGGGGGGGGGGGAGGGAGAGAGAGAGAGAGAGAGAGAGAGAGAGAGAGAGAGAGAGAGAGAGAGAGAGAGAGAGAGAGAGAGAGAGAGAGAGAGACAATGACAATGATTCTTTATTTTACAACGGTGAAAGTTTTGGTGAAACCATTTTTCGAACTTGCCGTTGCTAATCTATCATTAAATTGGGAAAAACTAAATATATAACTAACAAAAAATTGAAATATAAAGTTTTAAAAAAGAAGAAGAAATCATTGAAAAAGTAGAAATAAACATAGAAAATCTCCCACATACACACAATTGTAAAGGTATAAATCTCCATACATACATTCATAAACACAAGCACGAGCACAAAACACACACACACACACACAAACACACACACACACACACACACACACACACACACACACACACACACACACACACACACACACAATACGTGCAGCATTAGCATCTTGTATTAACTGAAAATATAACTGAATTGAAGAGTTAGAAAGGGGAAAATCGTACACTGCAAGTGCAGATTGCTGTGAAAATCTTACGATGCTGAGGTGAGGTACTTGAAGAGAGCGGAGAGAGAGAGAGAGAGAGAGAGAGAGAGAGAGAGAGAGAGAGAGAGAGAGAGAGAGAGAGAGAGAGAGAGAGAGAGAGATATCCTATGGCACACTGGTTGTCCCCCTCGATTCGCTGCCTCTGATTAGCGGTAGGGAATCGAGGGAGACAACCAGTATGGAGGTCACGTGCAACGCGTCGGGCAGGCGTTACTAATTTGGACAATTACCGGAAGCTCAGAGGGTTCAATTTTTGACAAACATTACTTCCGCCTCATATCAAACGGTGGAAATGTGACTGTTTGTATCTGGTTATGGTTCCTGTTGACCAAATATTATAGAAGTGCGTCCTTTGATGAGCTAATGAAGGATAAAATTGGCTTGTGAGAAGCATAGATCTTTATGAGTCCCCGCAGTTGCAGGGGTTCATGAAGATATTTACTTCTTCAGTGCAAATAACCATAGGTGTTTGGCTGATAAGCCATGGTTCCTTTTGACCAAATACTATAACTGAAAGTGCAGCCTTTAATAATAATTTTTTTAAAAATCATATCAAATTTGTCTTGCAAGAAGCATATACGTGGGAGTGCTCATAAAGATATATGCTTCTTGCTCATGACCCTGGATGTTTGGCTGATATAGAGGATGAAAGGTGGAAAGAGTGAAAGCTGATATGTTTTGGATGGGGGTGTGGTGTCGGAAGATCGGTTGCGGGGTAGGAGGGAAGAGCAGGGGCCAATGACTCCTAGTGGGGTCCTTTCGGACACGGTGCCACTGTCGACAGAAAAATAAATGGTGGCTGCCAGTTTCTACATATCATTTACCAATAGCAACAGAATTAGCTAAGCATGACCGTAGACAGTCCCCCCCCCCCTCCCCCGCCCCTGAGTTTAGAATGAAGAACAAATTTAATATTGTGCCGAGTCATGATGATTTCATTCAGTGGTTTTCCATTCACACACAGAATACAATGCACAAAAGTCAGAGTCAAAGGGGAGGGTGAGTTGGCGGGAGAGAAGGGGTGGCGGTGTCCGTCAGGGAATAATAACTGTACTTAACTTATTCAGCCCGACGGCCGTATTTCCCAAATTTTGGAGGCGTCATCTACTAACTATGTACCAGTTGCAGGAGATGGATCGACCATGATAATTTAAGGGCAGTGACAGATTAACTTGGCGCCGACATGGCCGAATTATCATGGTCGACCCATCTCCTCCTGTAGTGCGTCAGGGCTGAATGGGTAAACATTGAACAAGAAGTGGATCTATGGATTCAATTTATATCTGAGACCAAAAAAACCATGAAAGTTCAAGTTTACTAAAGAACAACTTGTTAGCATGGTAGTCCAAGGGTGGTGCCAGAATTACTTTGCGCATACAGGAACTAAGCTACTCGGTCTTGCAGATGGACTGTGCTGGAAGTGCGGCTGAAACAGACGGAGATGCCTCAGTGTTACAGGCACGTGCACCACGCATTGTCTCTCTCGCGAGAATAACATTTTCACAATTTTCCTGTAACTGATCTGAAAACATCACGTGTATTTCTGCATTAATTTTTTAACCCATTTAACCCCAAGTCCGTTTTCCCAAATTTTGATGGTGTCACCTAACGCCTTTGTACTAGTTGCAGGTGATGGCCGGGATCAACCATGATAATTCAAGGGTAGTGCCAGATTAGCTTGGCGCCATTAGGCGCCAAGCTAATCTGGTACTACCCTTGATGGCCTGCTGTAGTGCGTTGGGGCTAAATGGGTTGAGGGCAGGTTGAGCCTAAGTCCGTTCTTTTGTTTATTCCGTGTACACTTCAATCTTACCCCCGAAAATATATTGATGCATGGAAGTCATCTTCAACATATTTCTAACATGATGCAGATCCTTATTTCAGATAAGCTCCAGTCGATTTTCGACAAATTTGTTCTATTGTGAATTAGTGTGACGAAGGATTGACAATACATGAAGTCACTCTGACTGCCGATAAAAGTGATCACGGTCCCATTGCGGCAAGAGGCATAGGTCCTCATGAGTGCCCGCAATTTGCGGGAGCTCATGAAGATCTATTCATCTCGCTGACTTTATTTTTAAGTCACGTTCCTTGGACCGTTTGTGCTCTTTGGCCGCGCTGAACTATCAGACCCCCCAAAAAAAAACAACAACAAACAAACAAACAAACAAACTAACAAAAAAAACCAACAAAAAAACAAAAACAAAACACAAACAAACAAACAAGCAAACAAACAATAAAAAAAAAAAAACAAAAACCCCCAACAAAAAAAAAAACAAAACAAAAAACAACAAACAAACAAAAAAAAAACAACAACAAAAAAAACCAACTCAACAAAAAGAAACAAAACAAAACAAAAAAAACCCCAAACAAAACAAACAAACACATAACAATCTGCCACCACTGGTATGGCCTATGGAGGAGGGTAAAGTTTAAACCGAACGGCCCTGACTATGTATATTTTTATGACTGATAAATTACAGTTGCGGGTATTTTTGTACTCTGCTGTCACGACACGGGGTTTTTTTTCGACTATTTTTGTAAGGGAGTACGTTTAGAGGGGTGACAGGGTTTAGTTAGTCACCGGGTAGCGATAGCATAGGTGTCTAGTATTTGGCCTGTACACGAGTATTTGCTGCCGTGCGGGAGTTTGCAGGTCGGCGTAACACACGGGATTGCTCAGTCTTTTTCATATCACGTGATTTAGCGAGCGGTTTTTTTTTTTTTTTTGCCAACCTCGGCATCCTGTCTCGGAAGACAATGGAGTATGCGCTTGCTGGGTCAGTCACTGGAGTGACCTCTCCAGTGCGCAAGCCTGGGCGAAGTGTATGGAGATCCTGGGATGCCCAGTCGTCAAGATCCCCCTCTCGGCCTCGCTGATGTATCCAAAGGAATGCAAAGCAGTACGTTTGGCATCAGTTTGGCTGCAGGAGCTGCCAGAACAGTGCGTGAATACAGGGCTCACTCCTGATTTGAAGGGTTTACTCCCCCACATTTGGCCGTTGGATCCAACCTGATCTCCTCCATCCTCTAGCCGTTGGCTGTCAGAAACAGCTCATCCGCCTAGTGGTGCAATGTGAACACCACCCCCTCACGTGGTTTAGCCCACCAGCTGAGGTGGTTTGCCAGGGTGTGGCGCTTGGAGCCAGCACGTGAGAGATTAAGGAGATGGATGAGGACCAGTGATGCCCGTCCGTCCTATGTAGGACGCAGCTGCCGAACAGCAAAGGTACTACCTCTATCCAGAGCCCCCTACACCCAACCTAACGTTATCCAAATTGTAGACAGTCGCATTCCAGCTGCGAACGAGAACAGTCGTCGTCTTTTCAACGTAGTCTCTGAGGGGGGTTTGTGCGGGCGTGGTTTTCCATTAGCCGCCAGCTTCAAGTAGCCGTGTCGTCCCGCTGTGACGGCCCTACGAGACGGCCCTGGTCGAGCCCGGGAGTCGGTGTCTTAAGAAGAGAAGAAGAGCTGTGACGACTTTACCCCTGGCTTGTCTTGTCCTTGTTTGTCTTCGTCCTAGCCGGGGCGTCTTCACGGATGGCAGTAAGTACACGCAACAATTCTTTAGTGGCCATTTGCTCGGGGCGTTTGTCTGTGTTTGCTTGTTCCGTTGTTATTTTGGTTAGGGTGTATTGGGGGGCAAGTGTAAGTATAGAATGTAGAAGTGAATGCCAGCTATTGTATGTTGTAGTTTCTAGAGTAGTTAGCGGCGGTTTAGTTATTGGGGGTTTAACCCCGAGCAGGCATCTGAAGCCATTTCACTATCTAGCGTCGGAGTGTAAATATCGGAAGTGAGTCATGCGGTGACGTGTAAATATGTATTTTGTTGAGGTTGAGTTTTACCGTTGTGGGAGAGAGGTAAAGGGAATATAAAAGACGGCAATTAAAGTTGCGGGAAGGGTGATGTGATTATCGTGTTTCTTTTGTTAGTTATTTATGTGTATTTTTGCACCTGTGTTTTAGTGCATCCTTAAATCCAAAGAGCTAACGGGCTAAGTCTGCCACCGTGCCGTGGTACTGAGAGTGGAGGCTGACTGTCACTCCGTCTTGTGGGCTGCGACGCCGGACCTGGGTGCTGTTGCGCGTGTCGCGGCACGCCCCGTGTTTAGTCAGGTCGGGTCGTCCCATGTAGTTATTCCTAACCCGTTTAATTAAAGTTTTGTATAATTATAATGCTGTAAAGTACGTTGATCTATTTCATATCCTCGTAGTGTCAATATTGTAAGAGGAGCTTTATCAGTGACATTTTGAGATATTGTATTTAAAGCAGCCTGTGTTACGGGAGGCCTTATCGCGGAAGCAAGAGCGACGAGCTGAGTTGAGCTTAAAGCTGAGGTGCAATGAGAAAAACCCGCCCAGCGCGTGTTTTAAAAAGACTCTACAGGACCCAGCTTGGGCCCTGCCCCTAAGTGGGTCAAATCGTTTCGTAACTCAGTTGACGGAGTTGGGAACTGCGTATCCCGAGCTTGCAAAACTCTCGGCAAACGACAGGCCACTTCCTGTTGCACAGAAATCATCCCGATTAGCAGATCGGACAACAGCAGACGATTCTGTGACACTTTGAAACTGACCGTCAGCCAGGGATTTTTACGCGCTGGGGATGATGGCAGAATGTACGGCTGTACAAGCTGTAAGTATGACTCCTGACACTTTGTAGTTGTGAACGAATTTTTTCAACACGTACATCCAGTCCATGATATTGTAAAAAAACAAGTGGGAAACAACAAGGACACAACAATTGCTGCACCAGAATCTTTTAGGATTTATAATCATTATAAGTATAACCTTCGTTGACGCCACAACGTCTAATATCGGTAGGCTAATATAAATAAATAAAGAAGCATTGTTATGTACAGCCAACACAAAAACAGAAGATAGTGGTAGAAAACCCTTTAAAATAGAAACAAATAACGACGTTTCGGATCAAAGATCCTTCCTCAGGTGACATGGAAACAAACGTAGAACAGAAAAGAACACCAGAAAGAAAAGACGTCATCCTGTATAGAGAGAATTTAGAATGACGTAAAAAAAAAAAAAAAAAAAAAAAAAAAAAAAAAAAAAAAAAAAAAAAAACCAACCCACACACACACACATAATGACGCAAATACACATGCACAAAACACGTAGCACAAAACTTACGTCTATATACATACACGTCACTGCATACATTCGCATTCACTCGTGCCTACTGCAGCTCACGCACATGCACACACACACACACACACACACACACACACACACACACACACACACACACACACACACACACACACACACACATACACACACACTCAAAGGTAGCATCCAGTATCAACAGTGAGGTCAAGCCTGGCACCAACTACCCATCAGGCCGAGCATACATCCCTAGGGGCGAATGTTCAAGCCGCGCGGATGGTAAGTGCCAAGCCTGTCCGCGAAAAAGGATTCTGTCATTTTGCGGCGGATGAAGTGGGATGTATTTTGCCAAAGGATGCGTATGCTGAAATGTGTGAGGCTATGAGGCGGTTCGTTGAAATGACGTCCAACCTGGTTGTTGTATCCGAGGCGGATCGAACGAACATGCTCCTCGCAGCGTTCAGGGAGTGTACGGTATGTCTCCCCCACATACAACATCTTTGGGCAGTGAGAACATGAGATGACATAGACAATATCCGATGACTGGCATGTGAATGATCGGTGGACATGAAAAGATGACAGGGGTCCGGTGATGACGGGGGATGTGTTGATGTACGGACATGCTTTGCAGTGTGGTTGCTGACAAGGGTGTGTGCCAGGTGGTAAGGTGTTAGATGCGCGAAGTGAACTGTGAACAAGATGATCGCTTAGGTTAGTGTCACGTTTGTAAGCGACCAGCGGAGGCTCAGGAAATATGTCTTTCAATACTGTGTCATTCTGAATGATGTGGAAGTTCCTGAGGAGAATGTTTTTGATGGGGATGTTGTGAGGATGATACGTGATACACAGGACCGGCCGGTCCTCTGCAGCACTGTGAGTTTTCTCCCTCAAAGCTTCACTTCTGCTTGTGGCCTCAGCCTTAGAACGAGCGGTGTTGACGATGTCTTGGGGGTATCCCTGGTGTGAGAAAAAAGTGGCCATGGTTTGGGTCTGGTTGGTGAAGTCGTCGTCGCTGCTGCAGATCCGACGGAGTCGCAGAAATTGGGAGAATGGGATACCGTTTTTGGTGGCGGCAGGATGGCTTGATGAAAACTGCAGGTAAGTGTGGGCGTCGGTGGGCTTGTAATGGACGGTAGTATGGAGTTTGTCAGAGTCGGCTTTGGTGGATATTCGGATGTCGAGGAAGGGCACAGAAGAAGCATGACTGACACACTTCAATTCATCAATTTCATCTCATCGTTTCATCCGTCTCTCCGATTCACGCATGAGATTTCCGAGGAGTCTGTGCCCTTCCTCGACATCCGAATATCCACCAAAGCCGACTCTGACAAACTCCATACTACCGTCCATTACAAGCCCACCGACGCCCACACTTACCTGCAGTTTTCATCAAGCCATCCTGCCGCCACCAAAAACGGTATCCCATTCTCCCAATTTCTGCGACTCCGTCGGATCTGCAGCAGCGACGACGACTTCACCAACCAGACCCAAACCATGGCCACTTTCTTCTCACACCAGGGATACCCCCAAGACATCGTCAACACCGCTCGTTCTAAGGCTGAGGCCACAAGCAGAAGTGAAGCTTTGAGGGAGAAAACTCACAGTGCTGCAGAGGACCGGCCGGTCCTGTGTATCACGTATCATCCTCACAACATCCCCATCAAAAACATTCTCCTCAGGAACTTCCACATCATTCAGAATGACACAGTATTGAAAGACATATTTCCTGAGCCTCCGCTGGTCGCTTACAAACGTGACACTAACCTAAGCGATCATCTTGTTCACAGTTCACTTCGCGCATCTAACACCTTACCACCTGGCACACACCCTTGTCAGCAACCACACTGCAAAGCATGTCCGTACATCAACACATCCCCCGTCATCACCGGACCCCTGTCATCTTTTCATGTCCACCGATCATTCACATGCCAGTCATCGGATATTGTCTATGTCATCTCATGTTCTCACTGCCCAAAGATGTTGTATGTGGGGGAGACATACCGTACACTCCCTGAACGCTGCGAGGAGCATGTTCGTTCGATCCGCCTCGGATACAACAACCAGGTTGGACGTCATTTCAACGAACCGCCTCATAGCCTCACACATTTCAGCATACGCATCCTTTGGCAAAATACATCCCACTTCATCCGCCGCAAAATGACAGAATCCTTTTTCGCGGACAGGCTTGGCACTTACCATCCGCGCGGCTTGAACATTCGCCCCTAGGGATGTATGCTCGGCCTGATGGGTAGTTGGTGCCAGGCTTGACCTCACTGTTGATACTGGATGCTACCTTTGAGTGTGTGTGTGTATGTGTGTGTGTGTGTGTGTGTGTGTGTGTGTGTGTGTGTGTGTGTGTGTGTGCATGTGCGTGAGCTGCAGTAGGCACGAGTGAATGCGAATGTATGCAGTGACGTGTATGTATATAGACGTAAGTTTTGTGCTACGTGTTTTGTGCATGTGTATTTGCGTCATTATGTGTGTGTGTGTGGGTTGGGTTTTTTTTTTTTTTTTTTTTTTTTACGTCATTCTAAATTCTCTCTATACAGGATGACGTCTTTTCTTTCTGGTGTTCTTTTCTGTTCTACGTTTGTTTCCATGTCACCTGAGGAAGGATCTTTGATCCGAAACGTCGTTATTTGTTTCTATTTTAAAGGGTTTTCTACCACTATCTTCTGTTTTTCTTTCACGTGAAACCCTAGCGGCAACAGTTTTACTACAGCCAACACAGTAAATTGGATGAGAGAGAGAGAGATAATCGACTGTTTACATAGTTGCCAAAAGATACAAGGGAGATCAATCTTAGGTCGCCATGGGTCAAGCTGATTTATAGTAGCTGCCCTTCGTATGGAATTTTTTGTTGTTGTTTGTTGCTGTAGGCCACTCCAGATGAAAAGATATAATAACAAACACAAAACGACAAATAACCCCTCCTTCCTCACCCTTCCGATATCAAATACAGCTTTAGGCTGTACTGTGTAACTTACGGATAGCTCAGCCTGGTCCATATCCAGTTTGCGGGCAGGCAAGACACAAATGGCCTGCTCTGTCCGTCGGGTGGTCGAGTGTCGTCTGCTACTGTTGGTATCAGTAGAAATATCGCTGATTTACATCAGTGATCGCGGTGCCCACTCGCTGCATACAGGAAGTGACCTGTCTTTTTCACGGGAGTTTTGCCAGCACGACAAACGCAGTTGAAAACTCAGTCAACTGAGTTGCAAACCGGTTTGTCGACTTAGGGGCAAGTTAGCCGAATGTTCACGACAGGGCCCTCGCTGGGTCCTGTAAATTTTTTTTAAAACACGTGCGGGGCGGAGTTTTTTTACTGTTTCTCAGCTTTAACGTACAGTACTCAAACCAAGGGGAATCACAGCGCTGGACAGACAACAGTTAGATCCCCTGCCCCCGCCTATCAGGCACCCAATCGCCAGCCCACAGAGAAATACGCAGGTATAGAATAAGACAATCATTTCCATTCCTAAATAAGAATGGATCAGGTCTCTTATATAACCCATGTCTTTCTCCGGAACTTAGGAAGTAGGCAGGAGAAACATACATACACAAACATGAAGGTGCGCTACTATATGTGGTCGGGTAAATACCCTGATTTCCCACAGTAGATGCACAGAACATTACACAACAATGTAACGATACAAATTTTGCCTCGAGTTATACATGATACTCACAAACCAGATAGGTGAGGCTAGCGCTGGCAGAATTGTCAGTACTCAAACCAAGGGGAATCACAGCGCTGGACAGACAACAGTTAGATCCCCTGCCCCCGCCTATCAGGCACCCAATCGCCAGCCCACAGAGAAATACGCAGGTATAGAATAAGACAATCATTTCCATTCCTAAATAAGAATGGATCAGGTCTCTTATATAACCCATGTCTTTCTCCGGAACTTAGGAAGTAGGCAGGAGAAACATACATACACAAACATGAAGGTGCGCTACTATATGTGGTCGGGTAAATACCCTGATTTCCCACAGTAGATGCACAGAACATTACACAACAATGTAACGATACAAATTTTGCCTCGAGTTATACATGATACTCACAAACCAGATAGGTGAGGCTAGCGCTGGCAGAATTGTCAGTACTCAAACCAAGGGGAATCACAGCGCTGGACAGACAACAGTTAGATCCCCTGCCCCCGCCTATCAGGCACCCAATCGCCAGCCCACAGAGAAATACGCAGGTATAGAATAAGACAATCATTTCCATTCCTAAAAAAGAATGGATCAGGTCTCTTATATAACCCATGTCTTTCTCCGGAACTTAGGAAGTAGGCAGGAGAAACATACATACACAAACATGAAGGTGCGCTACTATATGTGGTCGGGTAAATACCCTGATTTCCCACAGTAGATGCACAGAACATTACACAACAATGTAACGATACAAATTTTGCCTCGAGTTATACATGATACTCACAAACCAGATAGGTGAGGCTAGCGCTGGCAGAATTGTCAGTACTCAAACCAAGGGGAATCACAGCGCTGGACAGACAACAGTTAGATCCCCTGCCCCTGACATGGGTTATATAAGAGACCTGATCCATTCTTATTTAGGAATGGAAATGATTGTCTTATTCTATACCTGCGTATTTCTCTGTGGGCTGGCGATTGGGTGCCTGATAGGCGGGGGCAGGGGATCTAACTGTTGTCTGTCCAGCGCTGTGATTCCCCTTGGTTTGAGTACTGACAATTCTGCCAGCGCTAGCCTCACCTATCTGGTTTGTGAGTATCATGTATAACTCGAGGCAAAATTTGTATCGTTACATTGTTGTGTAATGTTCTGTGCATCTACTGTGGGAAATCAGGGTATTTACCCGACCACATATAGTAGCGCACCTTCATGTTTGTGTATGTATGTTTCTCCTGCCTACTTCCTAAGTTCCGGAGAAAGACATGGGTTATATAAGAGACCTGATCCATTCTTATTTAGGAATGGAAATGATTGTCTTATTCTATACCTGCGTATTTCTCTGTGGGCTGGCGATTGGGTGCCTGATAGGCGGGGGCAGGGGATCTAACTGTTGTCTGTCCAGCGCTGTGATTCCCCTTGGTTTGAGTACTGACAATTCTGCCAGCGCTAGCCTCACCTATCTGGTTTGTGAGTATCAGCTTTAACGGTTGTGCTTCCGGCGAAAAGGTCTAGTAAATTTTGACTTATTAAGTTTGCTTAACTTTCGGCTGTATTATATTGAGGACGCTAGTTCCATTATATAGTCGACTTTGTGTTGGTCGAAACATCGTTAGTTAAAGGAGCATTGCGCTGTGAATGTCTAGTTTGTGAAAGCTTTGGTTGAGTCGAACTTGTCGTTCGTGATCCCGCTGGGGAGATAAGTAGCTTACGGATTATGTTCATTTTTTCCTCGATCTTCATGTGTGTGTTAGAAAGCATATTTGGTTGATCGTATATTTGATATTGTGCTATTTAAAATACTGTTACTTAAGGAGCCACGTGCTGTGATAGACTCTCCGCGGAAGCAAAGGCGTTGGTCTAACTCATTTTTGGCGTTAGCGCTTGACGCTTGTGCTTCCGGCGGGGTCCAGTGGCTGTTGATTTAAGCTTTTCAGTCTGTCTTCGGTTGTATTTTTGTTAAGGTTATTTGCTTTATTATATATTAGTTTTTTCAACCTTTTGTATTGTAGGGACATTTAGTTTATTATATAGTTTGTAATATTTATATTGTATTGTATAACGGATATTCTGGGCGGGGAATTTGGACGTGTGAGTGTGAATGTGTGTGAATGCGTGGTTAGGGATTGAGTGTCAATAGTTGGTGGTTGTTAGGGTTTTATGTAATAAATGTCGTCGTCATTGTTCTTATGGTGTTTGTGTTAGGTTTGTGTTAGTGTGGGTCGGGTGTTTCTCGAGTGTCAGCGCTCATAGTTCGCGCCCCGGAAGCGGGGTCGTGACATCTGCTGTAACTTTCCTCACAAAACGAATTTTCTTGTATTGCTAACAGCAAATTTTCGTCTGATTAGCTCTGAGCAAATGTTTTTACATCATTGTGGGTTGAATGCCAGATCATACTTTAGACGCAAATATAAGCAAGAAGCATAGATCCTCATAAGCCCCGTAGACTGCGGGGCTAATGAGGGTCTATGCCTCTTGCAAATGGGTGTTGGATACATGAGTGCGCACTGAAACTGCGCAACCCAAAGTTCGCCTCTGACAAAACAGAAAGTGTCATAACGATATGAGTAAAATTAAGACCAACTCGCTGAAAGGTTACGACGATGTGTGGCATATGTTCATGTGCCTGTATCAAGTGCGTGTTATTGATATAACATACAGTTTGCCTGTTTTCCTGTTTCCTTCGAGATGTTTAATTAATGGTTTTCCACGGGAAAGTATTATATGATTCGGTCACACAGCGCTGCAAATTAGAAACGCACGAGTGTTTTTTTTTTAAAGTTTATGTTTTAATGTTTTACTTTTCTCCCCATTTTTTTAACCCTTTGGGTGTCGGTAGCGATTTTAGTCCTGTAGGCCATAATCATACCGACTAAAACGGCTGCCGACACCCAAAGGGTTAAGTTGAGCGGGGGCAGAAACACCTGTCAGTATTTTTTAAAATAGTTATTTCGGGTCAAAGGAACACACTAATTAGGTGGTATAGACCGTTTGCCCTAAATCTGTCTTTGTGGCAAACAACTTTTTAACAAGACCTATTTTATCAACACTAAAAACAAAAGGTGATAATAAAAAACAGATCTAATTCACTTGTGAAAATTCGGTTGGCTTAAAAACCAACGGCTTTTGCCACTAACCTTAGGAGATCATGAAAAAACGTGACCTTAACTCATTTAGCCCGACGGCCGTATTTCCCAAATTTTGGAGGCGTCATCTAACGTCTATGTACCTGTTGCAGGAGATGGATCGACCATGATAATTCAAGGGTAGTGCCAGATTAGCTTGGCGCCTGTCGGCGCCAAGAGTCTGGCACTATCCTTGAATTATCATGGTCGACCCGTCTCCTGCTGTAGTGCGTCAGGGCTGAATGGGTTAAAAGTTGAAATATATGCCCTGTTCAGGCCTCGGTGATCAATGACCTGCATCACACATGCTGTGTTCAGGCCTCGGTGATCAATGACCTGCATCACACATGCTGAAACTATACCAGACCATACACAGATTGGGCACCTTGCAAGACCAAAGCAGAAGACGTCTAGCATGAAAAGCATGGATTTTACTGCCAAGAACAAATATATCGGTCATGTCCAGACCATAACTGTCATCACTAAGAAAAATGAAAACAAATAGTTCCGAGTTTGGTGATCATCTTTTCTTTTTAAATTTGTGTTGAAATCATATGCGCTCAAAAGGTATTTGCCAAAAACAAAAACAAACCAACACCAAACACCAAACAAACACCAAACTAACACCAAACTAACACCAAACTAACACCAAACAAAAAAACAAACAACAAACAACAAACAAACATACAACAAACAAACATACAACAAACAAACAAACAACACAAAAACCAAACTAAACAAACACCAGGCAACCTTTGCGCAGACAGATGGCAAAGCCCGTATGTCCATTTTTCGCGAAAAGCGAAATTTTCATTGTTATACAATGAAAATCTCGCTTTTTGCACAAAAAAATGGACGTGCGGGCTTTTGTTGTGTATCATTAGTTGTGTCACGAGCTAGGCTTTGCCAGTGGTTCTTGTCGCCTCGAGGGTCCGATCAGGGGGGTTCGGCAATCAGCCACAGAGGTAAAAGTCGAGGGCTTTAGCGCGACCCTTTCACGTCTGATATTGAACTCTCTGATCGCACCCCAGAGGCGAAGCCTTATTTGTAATACAACGAGTTTTGTCTTCAACCTTTAACTCCTTGTGTCCGAGGGTCGAAATACCCCTGGAGTTATAATATGAGGGCAATACAATTCAGGGAACAGATCGACCATGATAGTTCAAGGGTGGTGGCAGAATAGCTTGGCGCCTATAGGCGCCAAGCTATTCTGCCACCACCCTTGAATTATCATGGTCGAGCTATATCTTGCTGTGGTGTGTCGCGGGCAGAATGAGTTAAAATATATAAGCACGAAGGAGAACTATGAAAGAACCCCTGGCTGAGTACGTGTGAGGTCGGTCAATTATCTCGCGCGAACTTCCGCACACATCTGCGAGTTTTGTCTAATATAACACAGTTGTGCCTGTATCGGTCGTGCACACCGCGTGCATAAAGTTATTTCTTCGCAGAACCCCCTCAATTTTTATTTATCTGGCTTTTTTCTTTCTGCGCCGCGCCCATCAATTCAAAGTAGAGCCTTCGCCTAACGTATCCAATTTATCAAATTGATACCGACGGATCACACAAAACCTGCATACAGTTATTTCTGTTGTGTACCTCTCCCCCCCCCCCCCCCCCGCCCTCCCCCCCCCCCCAGTTTTTTTTAAAAATTTGTACCATCAGCACTTTTGTGCTTAGAGGTTGGACTGAGTGCAGATTAGGGTATATTTGTACTGAGATTGACCAAAGACGTAATTGGGGAACACGTTTTGGCCAGAGAGTACGCTGATGTGATAAGTTGAGTCTACCTATCACATGTTACTTTGGCAACGTGATAACTACATGCCGGTTGCCTTGAGGACGGGCAATAGGGGTGGGGGGGGGGGGGGGGGGAGGGGGGGGGGAGGCGAATAGAGCTAGGCCAATGAGAAAAAAATGTGAAGAGTCTGAAAGGAGAGAATACGGTTGAAGGTCTGTTATTCGCCTCGATCTATCAAAGACTCGAGACTGACTGACTACTGACTGGCTGACTGAGAGGCTGAAAATGTCAATGGGCCGAAGTTGGCTGCAGTGGGCCCGCGCAGTGCGCGGGCCCACTGCAGCCGACGTCGGCCCGACTGACTGCCTTTGCCCAATAGGCTATTGTTATGAGCCTTTACAAGCAGAGATCGAAAAGAAAATTCCAACAGTGAAAGAAAAAAAGCTTAGAAAATGCAACACAACGTGTTAATTTTCAAAATACACATGCATATACAAAGAAAGATGAGTAGTACATTGTTTCATCGTATTTATGTATGTCTGTTTTGATAGAGGGTCTCGCAAATAAGTTTTGTTATACTTGTCCTTTCTAAGCGTGTCCTTCTTTGTTCGACGGATTTTCTTTGCATGTATGATTTTACACGCTTGAGCGTTGCCTGTTTGGTCCAGCAGATCAGTGGCATCCGTTCACTAGTGAAACTAACTGCGTCAACTTTGTGTCTTCAATTACCTCAGATTCCAACTTTAGGACTGACAGCCATGCGATGGCACTGCACACTGACCCCCCCCCCCCCCAAAATCATCTTTCCTCCACACACTTAATTTCAAGAAAGAACGCTATGTTCCGTCTAAACTTGTATGCAAACCAAGGGGAATCACAGCGCTGGACAGACAACAGTTAGATCCCCTGCCCCACCTATCAGGCACCCAATCGCCAGCCCACAGAGAAATACGCAGGTATAGAATAAGACGATCATTTCCATCCTCAAACGAATGGATCAGGTCTCTTATATAACCCATGTCTTTCTCCGGAACTTAAAGGAAGTAGGCAGGAGAAACATACATACACAAACATGAAGGTGCGCTACTATATGTGGTCGGGTAAATACCCTGATTTCCCACAGTAGATGCACAGAACATTACACAACAATGTAACGATACAAATTTGCCTCGAGTTATATGAGATACTCACAAACCAGATAGGTGAGGCTAGCGCTGGCAGAATTGTATGCAAACCAAGGGGAATCACAGCGCTGGACAGACAACAGTTAGATCCCCTCTGCCCGCCCACCTATCAGGCACCCAATCGCCAGCCCACAGAGAAATACGCAGGTATAGAATAAGATGACGATCATTTCCATCCTCAAACGAATGGATCAGGTCTCTTATATAACCCATGTCTTTCTCCGGAACTTAGGAAGTAGGCAGGAGAAACATACATACACAAACATGAAGGTGCGCTACTATATGTGGTCGGGAAAATACCCTGATTTCCCACAGTAGATGCACAGAACATTACACAACAATGTAACGATACAAATTTGCCTCGAGTTATAGATACTCACAAACCAGATCGGTGAGGCTAGCGCTGGCAGAATTGTATGCAAACCAAGGGGAATCACAGCGCTGGACAGACAACAGTTAGATCCCCTGCCCCCACCTATCAGGCACCCAATCGCCAGCCCACAGAGAAATACGCAGGTATAGAATAAGACGATCATTTCCATCCTCAAACGAATGGATCAGGTCTCTTATATAACCCATCATTTGTCTTTCTCCGGAACTTAGGAACTGCGTCTAAACTTGGTTTCCGTGCCGGTGTACTGGGCAAAACGAAAACGACTAGTTATTGATTGATTAATTGACTGATTGATTGACTGACTGATTGATTGATTGATTAGTTGGTTGGTTGGTTGGTTGGTTGCTTGACCGACTGACTGATTGTTTGATTGATCAGTCGACCGACCGATCGATTAACTGAGTAACACAGTACAGGCTGCAAGAGAGAGGAGAGAGACAGTGTCAATGACTCTTTATTTCCAAAGAATAAGGGATATTAGATAGGTACAAAGACCTCTCTCACATCTTGTCCTGGCTAGCAAAGAGAGAGAGAGAGAGAGAGAGAGAGAGAGAGAGAGAGAGAGAGAGAGAGGGGTGGGGGTGGGGTGGGGTGTACAACTGGAACCAAGCAGCAACAGTCGGACCCCTCCAAGTGTCGTGCACGCCCTCTGCTGTTTCTGGACGGCAGCCAGCCAATGGACTCAGAGAGCGCCTCTAGAACAGCATGTAAGCGTGGCTGATAGCAAATCACTCAACAAATGCTGTTGTTCCAGCCGACAAACTATCAACCTGCATGCAGTCTGCTGTGCCACCCGCCATCACGAGAATGCTTGCGAGCCGAATGCTGTTGGCCACACTGGTTACTTCCCTTGACTCCTGCGAATGCGCAGCAGTGTCAAGACTGAGAGGTAACCAGTGTGACCGTTTGTAAGCCAACGCCCCTTTCTTGTTTACGTCTGTGCTCCTCACACTGAGGAGGTCATAGTGTTCATACCTATGACTGAAAGCTCCTGCCTGCAAGTCTGCGAGTGGTGGCAGCAAGTGGGCGGGACCAATATCTCCCAATGACATATGATGTAGTCTGAGAATGGCGGGAGTCGATTGAGCCAATACAGTTCTTGTCTTCGTGAGACAGCAGACTTTGGTTACGTGCAAATTCACCGGTCCGACACTATAAAGTGGAACGGACAAAATCTGAGCGACCATTTTCGAATTGTCTGTTCTTGCAAAAGGACTACCAGTACGGCATTATTCTACTAAGGTGGCTCGGCAGTGTGGAAAGACTGACTGGTTTACTGACAAGACTGACCGTGCTCTAGAAACTGGCAAGAGCCTGCAGTGGCAACTAAACATAGTTTCGCGGTCCACTTTTAGGACAGCACCTTGTCAAAACTGTTTGATTTTCAAAGAAGAGAGCGGATTAACTCGATTTCAATCATTAAAAAGGACGTTTTTGACAGCACCAACAACAACGGACAGAAGGAATTGCGAATCATCGGATATCAGTTGTTGAGAAAACAAGAACTTACTACAGTTTGAAGTTCATTGCCGAAAGATAACTGATGAAATGATAAAATTCAGGATTGTAACGGAGTTCTAGTCACAATCGGTGTTGGAGAGAAGTCGGCTGTGAATTGCATTCGCGACAAAGTCTTCAATCTTTATATAGACTCGCCGAATTGCAGCTGTAACTGAACAGACGAGAACGTGTGTTGGTTTATTCAGCTGGTAACGAATTATCTGAAGAGAAAACTGACTGTGTCGTCATTACCACCATGATTCTGAACACGACGCCTGCCATCGGCCAGCGTGAGTATAGACCAGGAGGGTCCCCCGTCATGGCCCCCCACCAATATAGCGACGGACAGTACCCCTGCCACCCGTACACAGAGGACTCTTACTACCCGGCATCTCACTACTTCAACCCGACGGCAACTTCCGAGTTCTGCGACCAGTGGAGTAGCAATAACAGGTTCTTCATGAATAATGATGCCGGAAACAACAACAACTCTTCCCTTTCGCCATCAGAGGGGTATATGAACCAATATACCACAGACGGGCACCACTCCGATGGCGGACAGTATTACGGACCATCATCCCAGCATCACCACTACTACACCATGTCCTCGCTTCAGGTAAGGGAAAATCCGGATGAAAACAGTCAATGTGAACCCATTTACACCCCCAAAGCCGCATTAACTCATTTGAGACATTGCCGCCTCCTGATACGCGGCTTATGCCGCGTATCCGGAGGCGACACGTCTCGAATGAGTTAATAAAAGGTGGCACTTAATATAATTATGTACCAGTGCCAGAAGGTGGAACGACCAAGATACAGGTTAGTTAGTTAGTGGCCATCTCACGGCGGCCAAGATAACTTGATTCAAGGGTAGTGCCAGATTAGCTTGACCGCCTGATGGCGCCAAACTAATCTGACAGTATCCTTGAATTATCGTGGTCGTTCCATCTCCAACTTTAATGCGTTGGGGCTAAATGGATTAAATTTCTGCTTGTGAAGGCCCCCACCCCCCCCCCCAAAAAAAAAAAAAAAAAAAAAAAAAAAAGAAAGAAAGGAAATCCATTTATGAAAAGCTGGAATTTCATTGTAATATAAGCCGGGTCATGACATCATGTTGGATTTTTACAAGCTGGCTTTTCACCCGCTGTCTTTTGCCTTCACAGCAGACTTGTATAGACTGTAGACATAAAACTGTCAGGCAATTTTAATGAAATGAAAATTCCATCCAGCGTCTTCCATGATTTTCGATGGATGCTGCCTCCGTCTTCTTCATCATTGGTGAAAGTGGAGTGATACAATGACAGAATACATCTCACGTCATTAATCAATCGCTGCCGAATCTGACTGAAACAGAAAAAGTTTCTCTATGTTGCATTATCAGCTTTAATTTAAAAAACAAAACAAACAAAAAAACAGACAAACAAACAAACAAACAAACAAAAACAACAAAAACATTTACCCGTTTACTACCAGTGACGATACCGTTTCACAGAAAAGACATAGTTACACGTTTATTTCGCCGAGCGGCATCGCCATTAGCAGTCGAAGGGTTAACTTGATACTGAATTGATAAAATGTCTTATGACTGTCAGCTGTCATTCTCAACCCATTTAGCCCTGATGCACTACAGCAGGAGATGGATAAACCATGATAATTCAAAGGCAGTGCCAGGTTAGCTTGGCACCTGTCGGCGCCAAGCTAATCTGGCACTACCCTTGAATTATCATGGTCGATCCATCTCTTGCAGCTGGTACACAGGGGTTGGGTGACATCTCCAAAATTTAGGAAATTCTGCCTCGCGGTTAAAAAAAGTTAACGTGTTTTTCCATCTTTGTTTTAAAGGTGGAGGCTGGTCACATGCACCCGGCGTCTCTAAGCAACCCGAGACAAGAGGACGGGGGGTTGCTGATGGTGGACGAGGCCAGACAGGAGGGGCCGGAGGACAGGGACGAACAGAGGGGCGACAAAAAGATGCCAGACCCCACCCGACTCGGAGCGACGGAGAGGGAGAGAACACGTATGCACATGCTCAACGACGCATTTGACGAGCTGCGCAAGGTAGGATCAAAAGTAGAATATCAGAAAAAAATAAGACTACATGAGTGTATTTCACTAACTAACCTTAGATCACTCACATTCCTGTTTGTTCTGCTTTTATTTCATGCAGAACAATCTGGAATCGAAATCAGTATTTTATAAAAATTTTGTAGCGATGCGGATACTACCACCCTTAAACCATTTTATTCTCTAATTTAAAAAAAAAACCCCAACACATTTAATCCCAAGACCATTTTGAAATATTTAACTCATTCGAGACGTGGTGCCTCCGGATACGCGGCATAAGCCGCGTATCCGGAGGCGGGACGTCTCGAATGAGTTAAGAGGTCTCACCGAACAGCTACCAGTTACAGCAGTAGCTGGATCGACAATGTTAATTTGACGGTCGTGCCATCAGGCGCCAACCCTTGAATTATCATCATCGATCCATCTCCTGCGGTAGTGCGTCGGGGCTAAATGGGTTAAAATGCGACACCCTTTGTGTTGGGGGTGAATGGAATGAGAGGAGTGGGGGAGGGGGTGGGTGGGTGGGTGGGTGTGCATTGTCAAAAGCTAATTATAAGGATAAATACAAAAAAACCTCCATTCTTATCTTGGCTATATTATTTGCTGATAGTAGCTGAGTGCTGGTTTATGGTTATTCATTATTGGACTGTACGGCGAACATTTGTCGTAATAATAATTGAACAATTGTGGGAATCAATTTCACAAGGGTGTTCCAGATAAGGAATAAAGCTTAATATATTTTCAGTTGCGTTGGAAGACATTTTTCATTGGGAAAGGGGGTGAGACGGGGGGGGGGGGGGGGGGGGGTGAGGGGTGTGGGGGGGGGGTGAGAGGGGGGCGGTGAGGGGGCCAGATTGCCTGACATGTTACTTTTCAGCCTGCCAAAAATTCAAACGGTGGTTTGTGTGTGTGGGGGGTGATGGGGTGGGGGGGGGGGACTTCTATGATAATATTCTTTTTCGAAAAAAAAAGAAGAAATTTTTATCAGAAAGCATTTGTTTTAAATCTAAAAAAATATTTTTCTCCAATAAATATGGGCGGGGGTGGGGTAGGGGTGGGGTGTGTGTGTGTGTGTGTGTGTGTGTGTGTGTGTGTGTGTGTGTGTGTGTGTGTGTGTGTGTGTGTGTGGGGGGGGGGGGGGGTATTTTGTCTCCCACCCTCCCTCCTAGACTTTCTTTGCGAGGCCTGCGGGAGAAAATGGACAGAAATAGCTTATAGACGTACTGTCTTTGCCTTCACTTGCGGAATATACCATAGAACACCATATATCGTGAAGCGGTCATTGTGTGTGTTGCAGGTGGTGCCCAAATCAAACCTGTCTGAGCATCAGAAGCTGTCCAAGATCGCCACCCTGCGGCTGGCCATCCACTACATCTCCGCACTCTCCGCCACCCTCAAGTCCACGGGCGCCCAGATCCAGCCCATCAAGAGCGCGGGGGTGGGGGACAGACGGGGCAGGCGCCGGGGCAGGGGTGGGAGGAAAAGGAAGCTGCCCGAATCAACCGCTCCTATCACACTTGGAGTACAGAACGATTCTTCAGCAGCGAAACCAGGATTAGTCACGAGAGAAACTGTGATCAGCTCAGCTGTTGGCCAAACCCTGGGCGGTGTCACAAAGAACGGAGCTAACACTACTGATGCAGGTTACACTATGAACAGAGACAGCGGAGTTGAAGGAACCTTTGGCATAAACCCCATTGTGCATGCAGGCAGTGGTACGGTAAATAGAGCAAGTTGCTACATGCACAAAGGGGTTAACTTCGATAACGCCAGCACGTTTGAGGCTTCATTGCGGAGGGAGGTGTCTGCCGCTTTTGCCGCCGTGTCTCTCAACTCTGACAGTTTCTCGGCTCCAGAAACTGACTCCTCCACGGATGAGTTCACGTTTGTAGGTGGCCACAGTCACAATCCTAATGACGGCGCGTCCTATTCAACAAGCTTCTATCGGATGAATGCAGGCCACACCAGTCAAGGCTCGGTTTCACCAGGGTCAGGAGAGTACAGTTCTTCTGGAGGAAGTCTGGCTGGGGACAGGTTTTCTCCAGATCACGCCGGTATCGACGGGTCTCCCAGGTCGGACAGTATGTCTCCGCACGGTCAAACCAAGTTGCAGCTGCAGATTGGTTCGACAACGCGGAGACTACATACAATGAGCGGTGGAGCGAATAGTTACAACTTCTGTGTCCTTTGACTGTTTTCGCTGCAGCTTCGTTACATCGACTAAAGACATATTGTGGCGGAGCAGTGACTGGAGCGAATGGTTACTACTTCTCCTCTGTTTGAACTCTTCGCTGCAGCTTGGTTCGATCGTGTAGAGACATACTCTGGTTTGAGATGCGAACACTTACTACAACTGCTTGGGCCGTCTTCGAAGAGAGAGAGAGAGAGAGAGAGAGAGAGAGAGAGAGAGAGAGAGAGAGAGAGAGAGAGAGAGAGAGAGAGAGAGAGAGAGAGAGAGAGAGAGAGAGAGAGAGAGAGAGAGAGAGAGAGAGAGAGAGAGAGAGAGAGAGAGAGAGATTTAAATGTAAATGTGTGCATGTTCTTTGTATATTTTTTACGTAGTATTTAACATGTTGTTGTCTTTTTTTTATATTGGCATAAAATTTTTTTTCAACGAAACAAATTTCTCATCCGAGGAAAGGACAACGAGGAGTCTTTTTTTTCTTCCCCCTTTAAAGTGCCTTTTAAATGTACGCGCATGAAATCTTACCTGTTGTCATAAAATTGCTCCTGTTGGCCAATCCATTTTACTTTACTTTTAAACTTAAGGACTGACATCGTTTACTTAGCACTAGCACTACGTACACGTCACAGAAAATCTGCTCGGTGTAGATAGTAAGTCCATTTTTGTGTGACAACAAAAATCTCGCTTTTCACAAAAATGAAATCTTTCTACCTTTTGCTTTCTTAGGGCAGTTGTGTCTTGGTTACTGATCTGATGCTTTTGCTTTTTATGGCTTTTTTTCGTTGTACATAGTTATGCATTTATACAGGGCATGCTCGAATGAAAGTTAAAATACATCTTTTTCACTTTCCATTCACATTTTTACATACATTTTTGACTCGGGACAATCGTTTTACCATTTCATTCTATGCAAAATGAAGCTGTATGCAGACAACAATAAATTATAAAATAAATTGTCGTGGCTAAATGTGTGTGTGTGTGTGTGTGTGTGTGTGTGTGTGTGCGTGCGTGCGTGCGTATGTGCGTGCGTGCGCGCGTGAGCATATGTGTGTGTGTGTGTGTGTGCGTGTGTGCGTGCGCGAGAGTACGTAAGTGTGTGTGTTTGTGTGTGTGCGTGTGCGTGTGTGCGTATGTGTGTGCGTGTGTGTGCGTGCGTGCGTGCGTGCGTGCGTGCGTGTGTGTGTGTGTGTGTGTGTGTGTGTGTGTGTGTGTAATTTAATTTAATGCCTCTCTCGTGATCCTCACATAATAATAATACTGATGATAATGATAATAATAATAATAATAATGTTGAGGATGATAATAATAATAATAATAATAATAATAATATAATGTAATAAAGCGGCCTTTTAAAAGCCTTTTTGCACAGCGCCGCAATATCGGAATTTACTGCACCAGGCTAGTTTAACTAAACTAAAATAAACCTACTCTTCAGCTACCTTGGTCGACTTACCTCCCACAAACTGTCCCTATGTTCGACCATGGAAAATCAACAGTAATTCACTCACACTTTTCATTCACTCCCTCGACCGGGTTAAAATTCAGACCAAAGAGGTGACTGCCAAACGTGCACGATGCAAGACGATATCAACACGTTCTGCCCCAGGACCGGCGAAATCCCCAAATGTTGAAGTTGCCCTCTGAGGGACTGGTATTACAATTCTAGAGACAGATCGAGCATGATAGTTCATGGGTGATGCCAGAATAGATTGGCGCCTATACTGGGGCGCCAAGCTATTCTGGCACCACCCGTGAACTATCATGCTCGATCCATGTCTTGTTGGGGTGTGTCGGGGCTGAATGAGTTAAGGTCTCGATTGAAACGACTGACTCCCAAATGACCAAGAACGAGAGCGAAGCACCATATGCATAGTTCTTAGACCAAGCGCATACCAAGGAACAGCGCTTGAAGTCCCTGCCGCTTCGTTAAAAACGTGTGGGAGTCGTGACGCAGCGCTAAACGACAGAAATATTTAAAAAAAAGAAAGGAAGGAATCAGAAAAGCAACCTACCTGTCACCATAAACTCACGTAGAGGGTTCTAAGCAATGCACAAGCCACTGTCAGCTACTGCGATGTGAACGATTTCACGAGATCTCCCGCCATTTTGTCCACAAGAAATTGAAGAATTTGGGATAAATAGATTTCACGTTATTAGCATTATAATGATGGTAGCAAGAAAACATTTACGTCACACTATAGCATGATGGCGTCATATTCTTGTTGTTCATAATTTCTGTGACGCCTCACTCTTGCAGTACATATGAAAACACTGTACTCGTTGAGAATGCTCTTTGCGGGAAGAAAAACAAAACTACTTAGTAACTCTGCACCACCAGATAATACTTTTACCAAATCTGTGGTGGAAATAAAAGCATCACGTGGAGATTATTTTTTCGTCTAACGACGAAAGCAACGGATGCGCTCCAGTTCCCATTGTGCGTCATAATGTCTAAAGAGAACTTAGTCGTTTTGAAGGCGTGAGGATCCCAAATATCTTATGCGTCACCGTCAAATTATCCGGTAAGTTAATGCGTCAAGGATTCTTTGCGGTTGGATTCGGGGCCTCCGTTCTAAAGCCCCCCCAAATAAATGAGGCTCCGGCCGGGGTTACCATATGTATAGAAAACACTAGATATCTCCAAGAGGCATATATTCGCATGAGCCCCTAGGGCTCATGAGGATCTATGCCTCCTAGTGATATTTGGAGTGTTGTCTATGCTTATACTAGCAGCCGGTTAACCGCCGTAAAATAATAATAAAAAAAAAACAAAAAAAAAAAACCATGTCGTTCGCTGTTGGTAATCGTTTGTTGCAAACGAAACCTCAGTAATACCACCAGAGAAAGCAACACGTATGAAAGGACAATTACAACGCACTTTATTAAAAAAAATTCCGAGCATTTTATAAAGTGTTTTGTAATTTTAAAACTAGACACACAAACAAGGAAAAGAAACACCACTTATTTCTCTCTTCAAGAACAGGGTACAGTCGGTATTCATTGGAATTTACATTTAATTATATTTTTGGAGCCAATCTTAACGGCATTTATCCACCACAAAGGTGATTTCATAGACGAGACACCGAAAACGACCTGAACAAATTTAAAAACCCCGGCTGGGTTCGAACCCGCAACCATTCGGACGAGAGTCGAACGCTCTACCACGTAAGTTACCCAGGTTCCGGATTCAGATTATACCCTGCAGCTGCAACACTTTGAATCTTTTGCAATTCCTGCAGATGAGCGGCAGAGCTCTGTACCGTGAAGACAGAGACCATTAAGTGTATTTTACAATATATTGAAAATCTCGTTTTTCACCCGAAAGCGAGATTTTCAAAAAACACGACACCACCCCCCACCAAAAAAAAAAAAAAAAAAAAAAAAAAAAAAAAAGAAAAAAAAAGAAAAAAAAAGGGACTACTGTGTTTTGCTTTCACAAGAATGACAGTAAGTCCATTTTCGTGTAAAGCGAACTTTACAATGAAAATCTTCCTTTTTACAAAAACTCAATGGACTTCTGTCTTATTATTTTTGCCTTTACAAGCCAGACTGTTTTTTTTTTAATTTTTTTTTTTTTTTTTTTTTTTTTGTGAAACGATCAACCCAAACATACAAAATCCAAAAAGGATACAAAATCTAGACCAAAACACTAACATAGTGTTAAGAAAACGACCATCGGAGAAAGGCGTGTGCTTTGGAATAAGAAGGAAAAATAAGTTTTCAACAAGGAAATAAGCGCGCTTCCGCATAACAAGGCCAAAACGTTTACTGTTTGTTCTGCACGTCCTTGTTCAATATTTCAAAGAATATCATGTTTCTCTCTCGCTTGATTAGTCACTTAATTGCAACATAACGCAAACTTGTGAGATAGAATATGTACTTCCAAGTGGTGCTATCAAAGATGCTGCAGCAATCTACAAATATACATGACGCAAAGATATAAATCACCAGGTTCAGAAAGTAGAACGTGTCACGTGCTAAACTCTTTGACGTTGTGTGTCACGTGGTAATCTAGTTAAGTCCTTGTGACTGTCAGCCGCTAATATTCTTTTTCCGGAACTCTCCGCAGCCTAATTGCTTGATAACACACCAAGCTGAACGACATACGGATTTTGAATAAAATCAGCAAGAGGCATAAATCCTCATGAGCCCCCGCAGATGCGGGGGCTCATGAGGATCTATGCCTTGTGCAGTTCAGTGGGTGTTCTACGGTGTGTTCCGGCAGTGAAGGGGTTATTGCTGATAAAAAAAAAAACTACAAAAGACCTCCCTGAATAGTGAAACTGATAGTGTATTAGACGGAACTTCTTATATTCCCCGACAGACGGTGATATTTGTATTAGCCTGGAAAATGGCTGGCGCTGGAGCGTCGGACCTACACCGGACCGTCTCGGCAACAGCCACCCAAAAACCAAGCCGAGACGAGTGAGGAGGGCCGCCGCGGTGAGCGCCGAAGCCTGGGACGCGAGTCTGGGTGGAGCCGCACCGCGGGCGCAGATCTTGGTGGTAGTAACAAATTGCTGTCCTGAGTAACCCGTTCAGTGTCGAGAAAATGTGAACACCACCCGACGGCAAGACGTATAGAACCTCATGAGTCCCCGCAGTTGCGGGGGCTCACGAGGATCTATGCCTCTTGCTGACACCACTTTAATCCATGTTCCTGGGACGTCTAAGTTTTTTCATCTTGACTTAAATGAAGATTGGAAGAAAAATGTCTGCGTCAGCTGGTACTGGACGTGTTAACTCATTCGAGACATGCCGCCTCCGGATACGCGGCTTATGCCGCGTATCCGGAGGCGGCACGTCTCGAATGAGTTAAGGACACAGTCTGCTCTGATGGAGAGAAAGATGATGATAATGATGAATCTTCTATTGCAGGATAAAGCTATTAGGCAACTCAATGCCTGTCCTACAAGCTGTCCTGTACACAAAACTGAACACAACACGAAAACAAACGCAGCATAAAAAGGAGGAAAAAAATGAACGAAAAAATTAACGAAACCAATAGGTGAATTATTTTTTTAAATTACCAAATACAAACAAAAAACAAACAAACAACAAACAAACAACAACAACAGCATCAACGACAAGAGAGAGAGAGAGAGAGAGAGAGAGAGAGAGAGAGAGAGAGAGAGAGAGAGAGAGAGAGAGAGAGAGAGATTCAATGATTCAATGATTCAATGAAGCTTTATTTATCAACGGTTGAGGCATTGACATCGTCACAGACATAGCCATTTTTCAAACCTGCCGTTAGAGAGAGAGAGAGAGAGAGAGAGACAGACAGACAGACAGACAGACAAACAGACAGACAAACAGACAGACAGACAGAGTTTTGTGTTGTGTGGCCATTCCGTACGAGTCCTGTTAAAGGTTTACAAAAACTGATTTACATAAGCCTTGATTGATGAAAATAGGCGTACACAAACTTGCCCCGACCTTGTGTTCAAGATATCAGTGGGAATTAGGACACGTTCCCACATTATGTCTGTCGCTCTTTTTTTCCCACTCAGTTTTTTTTTTTTAATTTATTTTTTTAAAGGTCGAGTCCTGTTTAGACTTTGTCAAGAGGCAAGAGGGTCGTTACATTTGAATCACAGACCCCATCTAACTTACTTATTCTGATGGTGAAAACGGGGCTCGATTTGTGTCAGCAAAGTGCGAAGATTTTCATGAGCCCCTGCATCTACAGGGGCTCATGAGAATCTGTGCCTTTTGTAGATAAAGCAAGGTGCTGGCTGAGGCAGTGGTTGGTTACACAAGCAGAGTGGAAAATGGATATATGGGCTGGTCTCATAACCATGTCAGATCACCGTCGTAATGCGGGTACATCAACTGACGGTGGGTGGCACCGCCCGTAGGAGATCCATTTCACTTTTTAACCCTTTGCTTCCAATGAACTCATACATCGCGTTGCTTACATGTTTGTTAACCCCACTAACCCCACGGCCGCACTTTCCAAACTGAATTTTAGAGGTGTCTTCTAAAGATCGAGGACCAGTTGCAGGGGATAGATCGACCATGGTATTCAAAGGCAGTGCCAGATTAGCTTGGCGCCAAGCTAGTCTATCACTACCCTTGAATTATCTTGGTCAATTTATCTCCTGATGGAGTGCGTTGAGGCTAAATGGTTTAAGTCAACGACAAAGAACACCAGCCGATCAAAGATTATAGATATACAGTGGTGTTAGCAAGAGGCACAGATCCTCATGAGCCCCCGCGACTGCGGGGCTCATGAAGATCATGTCTCTTGCAGTTGGGTGGTGTTCATTTTTTTCTCGGCAGTGAAGGCGTTAAGCCAAATTCCTCAAATAGTAGAATCGTATACTAAACATTGCGTACTAATTGCGGGAGATAGAAAGGTCATGGTATTTTATGAGTAGTGCTTGATTTGCATGGCGCCGCTCCAAATGTGGTCAAATTTTATTTTGAACTATCGAGGTATTTCATACACAGCTCAGTTCAGCCGGTTCGGGATCTCGGCTGCGCCCCACCCCACCAGTCAGCAGTATCCTAGAGCTGCTTTCCATATCGCGCAAAAAATTTATTGATCTGGCTCACTATGGATGTCTCATCTTCTTTCGAGTCTGCTCAACTTCTGCTGCCTTTATCCACACCTCTGCTCTGGAGGGCTAGGCGACCGATCGTGTGGAGCCGTTGGCTCTGTCCCTGAAACGGCTCTCCCCTTCAGTGCATGGGAATGAAAATAGACGACACTGGCTTAGTGCATAAATTATCATAAAATGTGGGCTGTCCTGTGACTTGGGCCAGTAGGGTTCCAGGCCTCAAGTTACAAAATGCCAGACCGCCACGTGCACACAAACAAACACTGGAAAAATAGGAAAACAGCCATTCGTAATTAAATACGTATTATATTATGCAACACTAGCTGTCACAAAATTAACACAAAGAGATTCTGGCTGTGATAACTTGGGTATTCGGCCAAAACTCTTTTAGATGGCGAACTTGGCTTTGATGAGTATTTTTTTTCAGGTTGTTGCAAAACTTTCGTTTACAACTGATGCTGACAATTTTATTGCGTGTATGAGTTTCTTGTGGGCTATTTCAGAAGTGTGTAAACAAAATTATCAGTAACTGCTTACTTTAATCTATGTGCGCTGCTCTGTGATTTTATATCTTACGGCCAATTGCCGTAAGGTCCAAAATCTCAGATCAGCGCGCGTGAAACATATATATGAGTCACGAGGGCCTATATACGTGGGTTTAGGAGGTTAAAGGCATAATTGCGCAAGGCGAAATACAGAATAGCCCTGTGCAAACGCAATCTCAAAGAATCAAAATGAAAAATAAATATTCTCGTGTCATGAAGTGCCAGTAAAATAAATTATCCTTTCTTGGCAGCGGAATTCCGATTGAAAATAAAAGTGTGCAAGCACTGGAACTGAAGTATTTAACTCATTCGAGTCGTGCCGCCTCCGGATACGCGGCTTATGCCGCGTATCCGGAGGCGACACGTCTCGAATGTGTTAAAAAGAAACTGCTCCAGACAAGAAAAGGTTAATGGTACGTACCTACTTTATAAATGTTCTGAGCGTGTCTTACGATAATGGTGGACAAAAGGGATAACTATAACGTACGAAGTTTTAACTCATTCAGCCCGACGGCCGTATTTCCCAAATTTTGGAGGCGTCTTCTAACGACTATGCACCATTTGCAGGAGATGGATCGACCATGATAATTCAAGGGCAGTGCCTGATTAGCTTGGCGCCGTCAGGCGCCAAACTAATCTGACACTACCCTTGAATTATCATGGTCGACCCATCTCCTGCTGTAGGGCGTCAGGGTAAAATGGGTTACTGTTGTAAATTGAACGATTTTTTCTTCTTCTGAGCTTCTTCCCCTTGTACGGACGAAAGTTCCACCGATGCCCGCAACGATGCTCTGTGTGCCTGCTCACATGTATTGTAAAAAGAAGGGTAGGAAAGTCAAGTTGAGGCAAGACAACACTGAGAATCCGTTGCATCGACAAATATTAGCAGTCGGTGAAAGCCCGCCCTGAAGCCGGCAGGTCACCCCGAGACTTTGAACGAGTTACGTTGTTTTCTGTCGAAATCAAAAAGCTTTCTCTGGCAGTTATTTTGTGGCGAAAATGAGAGCTTTGTTGGAGTCCAAAACCAAACCATGCACATGATGATAGCAGCCATGAGAACGACCCCCATAAAGGAGCTCGAAACTACTACTGGACTTCAAACTTTAGAAGACCGCCAGAACATCAAGGTGTTGACACCGGCAGCAAAGTTCAAGAGGCTGAAAGATCATCCCATGCACTCAAAAATGAGCAAGTCAACAAAGGTAAGACTTAAACGAACCAGTTTTTTCTTGCAGCAGAGCAGGATGCTTGAAAGAAGAGACCCAGAACTATTGGATCACATGCCGCAACCCATCCCACCAACTCTGTCCACTCCCCCCCCCCCCCCCCCCCCCCCCGGGACAGGGCCAAGCTTCCAACTCTCCGAGACAGTATCCCAGGAGTGGGAAAGAAAGGCTCACAGCCTGACCAGGAGCGGAAATCACTCACCCTTGAGTTCATCCAGTTCAACAACCCACAGGAGCAGTGGACCCACGCATATACAGATGGGTCAGCCACGGAAGCAACCAGAGACGGAGGGGGAGGAATGTATGTGAAGTACAGAGAAGAGACCGTCACACACGCAATAGCCACGGAAAATACTCCACCAACTACAAAGCTGAGGCTGAAGCCCTGAAAAAAGCAGTAACATAAATCAGTAATAACCTCCCAAAAGCACACCAGAATATTGTCATCTTCTCTGTGCTCCAGGCCCTGCGGAACCCCAAGAAGGAACAAAATGAGCTCATCTCCGCTCTGTCTCAGCTGAACGCACAAGTAGACCTCACACTCCATTTCCCCCACCCTCGTCTGCCCTGGGGGATTTGGGTGGGGTTAACTACTTTTTAGTTCCCAGGGTCACCCTGGTCAGCCCCGCTGGGTGGGTTTCCCTTCTACTCTGGGGCATGTGTTTCTGTCTAACCTTGGTCCATTCACCCGTATTTTCCTTTTGTAAACTCTCCCTACTGTCTGCGCTGCCTGTAGCTCTTGATATTGGATGTGTTTTGCTAAATAGTCTTAGCTTTATTTGGCCCCATGTTGTAGGTTTATTTAACGTATTTGACCGGCTGGCGACATACATTAAATTTTCTGTTTAGTTTTTTTCACAAGCAGTGCAGGCACGTCCTGAGAAAGTCTTGTTGCTGTCGGGACGTTAAGCAATGTACAATCAATCAATCAATCTCACACTCCAGTGGATTCCTGCCCACTGTGGAGTCCACGGCAACGAAACAGCTGACCTACTTGCCAAAGAAGGAGGACAGCTGAATCAGGAAGACAAACAGGTCTCATACCAAGATGAAAAGACCATCATCAAGACCGTTACTGAAAGGAAATGGCTCCAGCAGCATCCCAGTCACAACAAGATGGACAGCCATTTTCCCAGAGTAGACAAAGTCATCCTGTTCAGACTGCGGACAGGACACAACAGGCTGAGAAAACATCTCTACAACAAGATGAAAATTGGTCAGACGGAGATGTGCCCCTGTGACACTGCCCCAATGACTGCTGCCCATTTGCTCCAGGACTGCCCACTTCAAGATGTTCTGAGATGTACCGCATGGCCGGACGAGACACCCTTGCGGCAGAAACTCAACGGCGACCTTGCGGACCTGAAGAGGACAGCAGCATTCACGAGGGCCACAGGCGTGGATGTCTAGAGAAAGCAATCGAGGAAGAAGAAGAGCTTTGTTGTATTTGGCCATAATGTAAATCAGTATATTATAAGCAAAAACAAAGAAGGTGCATGGAGCGGGTAGAGGAGTGTGTGTGTGTGTGTGTGTGTGTGTGTGTGTGTGTGTGTGCGCGCGCGCGCGTGCGTGTGTGTGTGTGGGTCTGGGGTGGGTGAGTGGGTGTGCATGGAAGAGGGGGTGGAGAGCAAACAACGTTGGTTCATTCAGTAGTCACCGTGCCAGAATTCTGGCCTTCAATATGTTGTCTACAATGGAGAATCACTGAACATAGCATCTGGGACTGGGTCAGCCAGCCAAAATACACACTATGGTCGTGCAGTCTACAGATTTAAATACATCACCTTATGTTAGGAGCAGAAATGGCACCTATTTCTTCCAAGCAAGAGGCATAGACTAACATGAGCCCCTGCGAATGCAGGGGCTCATGAGAATCTATGTCTCTTGCAGACGTTAGTTTTCAAGATAGACTTTTGCACCAAACACGTTGTCTGCTGACCCCTTTGTAACTCTACCCGCTTTAGTCTTAGCGGTCCGTTATCAAGTTATCTCCCTACAAATGTCAGGCCGACCTAGATGGAATCGGCAGGTAGTTTATGTGTTCAGATGATCGCCGGCTTAGCTAACGACCCGCGGCGAATTTCCCTCATAATCTATGTTTTCCAGCTCCCTCCGGGATACGCGTGCGCAGGTTAAGAAACCAGCCAATCGGGAATTGCAGGGGAATTAACTTGAGTACGGTGCTGCCCGCCTAATCCATCGTCTTACGAAGCTCGTTCCGCAGATGATCCTGCAAGACTGGCGGATTTAATGGGAGCATATTTTTTTTTATAAGCGCATAGATGCATGTAGGAATCATTGCCTTTGCCGCCTTCATTCGAATCTCCGCCCATTAGACTGACGAACGAGCGTACTTAGCAGAGAGAAGACTTGAAGCTATCCCTTGCCCAGTCTCTGCGGTCGGAACTTTAAGTTCTACCTTGAATGAGACACAGCTACTGAGTCACAGGACCCTCGTCCGGCAGCCTCAAAAGCTAATAAGTCAAAGTCACGTAGAAAATGTGCTGATCCGCTTGCGTGTAGGGATCGTCCCCCATGCACATGTACAGCAAAACCTGTTTTGAGCGACCATTGTTATGACAGATCACCTGTCATTAAAGACCATCATTCAGGTGGCTGTAGCCACCTGAATGATGGTCTTTAATGACAGGTGACACTTTGTACCCTTTAAAGCTTATGTCTTTTAAGACACTTTTCAGTCTTTTCTTGCAAGTTAGGTGCGGCTTCTTAAAGAGGTTCTGCTGTACAGTTTTAATTCTGTTTTGGCCATCCCGACGACAGACAGACAGAGAAGAAGCCATCGATGTTTATGCTTCCCCGGGCTAATCTCTCATCCAGCTCCTTCCACAGATAAGTTTTTAAAACCGCATAAATTCTTCTGACGCCTATCCATACATAAATCATACAATGCGCAACCATCCGGAATCATAAAAATCATGGAACGCCATGGGACTATTGACTTTGTATTTCTTTGCTCCTCCAACTAAGTAAATATTTCAGTGTGTTTAACCCGCCTTCGCTGCCAGTTGATGCAAACTGTGTTTTTGAAATCATTGTAAATTCAACGTCAAAATTAAGATACCCAGCCGTCAACGGAACGTGGATACAAAACGGTTTCAGCAAGAGGCATAGATCCTCACAACCACTCGCGACTGCGGGGGGTGGTGAGGATCTATACCTCTTGCAGATGGTGTGCCGTTCCATTTCTCTCGGCGGTGAAGGGGTTAAAATAAGCTGTAGACTGTATCAGAAGACTCCCGCTGCGCCACACGAGTCAATTAGCAGGAACTTGAGGGGGCCCGAGTCGCACACGCTTTGCTTTGGGCGTTTGACACTAAACGATTACGGAAACATCGCTGTAAAAATGTTGTTTTAAAACAAACCCGACACCGGCACAGGTGGGAAAGTTCGTCCCCTCTTGTGGATTCCTACACCCAGATTTCCGTCTGCAAGAGGCATAGATCCTTATGAGTCCGTGCAGTTGCACGGGCTCATGAGAATATGTGCCTATATAGATCTGTGTGATTTAAGTCCTGAAATTGAGGAAGCCGTTCTAGGTTTGAGTCGTCGACTGTGGCGTGTGTAGATTTTCTTTTACACAACACTTACTCGTTCGTGGTGTAAGTACTTCTTGCGCCAGTTCTTTCGTTTTCAGGGCCAGTCCGTCACCAGCGGAGGAACACGGGTTGTGGTTGATCAGACTGACCTGCCGTGACTGAGATGGCCTTAGCCGCCGGCTCGGCAGTAAAACCTAATCACTAACTAACTTGATTAGTTTGAGAGTAAGAAATCTTCACAAGTGTTGCCTTTGCCAGTCACTCAACATAGCGTCGCTGAAAAGATAGTGTTTTTGAGACAAGCTGGTTAATGAAAGTCCCGGCATCTCTAGTGACGTCAGAGCTGACGACTGTTTAGAAAATCAGCAGACGACTGTTAAAAAAAATCCATATCTTGACTCTAGAATTGAAAGGTTTAAACCAGTGCTTTTGCTGATGGGGTATTTTTATCAAAAGAAATTCTCTTAAAACACACTGTGGCAAGAAATGCATGAACCTCTTAAAGGACAAGGGGGCTTAATGCACTCGAAGCATCTGTTAGAGTTGTCTGGTCTTGTTTGTGTGTTTCTGTTATCCCGTTCTCTTACTTTTCGTCTTTCTCCCCCACAGACTCCTCAGACTTCAAGCGGAATAGATTTTCATGAGCCCCTGCGGCCGCAGGGGCTCATGAGAATCTATGCCACTTGCTCTCAATCACAGAGGTAAAACATCCTCAGACTGAGGGAGGTTGTCCGGTTATAGTCAGCAGCTGGTCAGCGAACTACGCAAGCTGCGCGCAGGTTTGAAAGCCTTTGCGAGAGGCAGTGTTTTGACAAACCGGGAGAATGGTGCTTTTTGTGTAAAACATAACACATTTCCTGTGTCTAACCGCGGTAATTTTTGTTGCTAAATGTATTAAATCAGTGCCCTTTACCCTCTCGGCTTATCTTAGCCTTTACGCTTTCAAAGCCAATGCCGGTAGATTCACGACGCGTGAGTCGCTTGCTGAACAGGACACTTGTGCAAAATCGAGAAAAAACGCAGGTCGCGGGAGATTGGCCGGTTGACCCTCACTGCTCAAGACAGGTGCCTGATTGGATTGGTACCTACATGCGCCGAGTTAATCAGGCACTGTCCTTAAACCTAACTGATGACTTTGTTGGGGTCACACAATATAAGCTCTCATGATCAAAGGTGGCTTGGCCGGTAAGAAATCGAATTTATAATTTGAGACGTCGCGATTAAAACAAACAAACAAACAAACAAACAAACAAACAAACAAACAAACAAACAAACAAACAAACAAACAAACAAACAAAAAACAAACAAACAAACAAACAAACAAACCGCTTTGGCAAAGCACACATCACATGTTTTTGATTGAGTACCTAAGTACATCAATTAGCACAATTACAACCAATCCCCGACCCCCTACCCGTCCCCAAACTTTTGCCCGCAATTGATACATCCCTCCCAATTGGCGCTGGAAGTGAAGACGGGATTCCCTGCATGGAGAAAGCCATTTAGACGTTGTTACTCCGTTTCACTGCGGGAAAAGTTACACCTTCTGAAACCCTTCTTCTGGAAAGTTTTTCAGGAACCCGAGAAAGTAATTTTTGTGGCCACACAAATCCTGACCGATGCCTTCCTCTGTAGGAGGTGCACATATGTATATAGGTAAATGGAACCGATTCCTTTCCAGCAAGAGGCATATATTCTCATGAGCCCCTGCGATAGCAGGGGTTGATGAGAATCTATGCCTCCTGCAGAATGCGGTTTGAATGAGTGACTGTTTCAAGAAAACAAACATTTGAAAACACGGGCTTGAAAAAAACCACCGATGTCTCACCAAGTCATTAGGGCTTTCTGCTTCTGTCACAACATGGCGTAGGGGACATTTGACGACATGCTCTGTCAGTATTCTTGTCTCTTAGGTTTTACGGTTTTGTTAAAGTCAGCCAAGATTGCCTCGGTACCAAAATAGTGGCAAATTCTCATGTGGATTTTTGGCGTGTCCAGTATCTCTGAGTTCTCCGAGTTCAGAAAATTATGACAGCCATACTTGATTTTCACACAAAACGCTAAAATTATCAAAATCGGCCCATAAATGTAAGTATAGTAGCATGTGTGAGTCAATAATTTTAGAAACTGTGGTTGCACTAGGGGGTGGGGGTGAGGGGAAGGAGAAGAGAGGTCAAGGGGTGTAACTGACCATTTTCAAATACTATTTTCTGGATTACCTATGGTTGCCCTTGATAATTCAATATTATTCCTTTCCATAGAAATATACACAATTGCATCATACATCATTTTGAATAAGACCCCTCTGTCTGAAATGTTTGCCTTGCCAGTAGGGGGTTGGGTTCGCCGACAGAAAGCTGGGCGATCGAGACGGCTGTGATAATTTTCTGAATTCTCGAGACATTGTACATGCCAAAAATCCATATGAGAATTTGCCAATTGTTTGGTCCCGATAGGTCGATATTTGAAGTGTGGGCTGATAGCCTGTTACAAGGGTACGCTGAAAGGCACGCGTAAATCTGAAGTATGCAACAACAACAAGAACAAAATTCCTTTTCTATCCTTGGCTTACATTTTTGTCGGTTCATTCTCCCGCCTTGCCTTTTCTCTTATCATCTTTTGTCATCTCGGCTCTTTGTTCACCGCAGTATTTTTGTGTCATGTGAGGACACACGCTTAACCCATTAACTACTGAGAAGTAAACGAAAACCTTTCAACTGCAAGAGGCACAGATCCACATGAGCCCCCGCTTTTGCGGGGGCTCAAGAGGATCTATGCCTCTCGCTGACCCCATTTTGCATCCGTGTTCCTTGAATAAATAGAATTCTTTGGTGTTGAATTAACGAAGATTTCAGAAACACAATCTGCGACTACAGGAAGGGAAGGGGTTAACACGATTTGTGTGTGCAAATAAAGAAATTTTGAGCTTGGATGATACCGGACAAGAATAAAACGTTGAGAGTTTGGGATATTTTGCGCATTTCTTTTCGTCTAGGTTGTTTTTAGGTTTCGGGCGTCAACCATCTACAGTTTTTTTTTTTAAATAGCAAAATTCATGCAGCCGCCCAGAAAACCAGTTCTACCACAGCCCTGCGTCGAGATACGAGTTTCCACGGTGTATTTATAATAATAAACTGCACTTGTTTCTTCTGCCCAATGACGAATTATTACAATACATTGATATAGGGGAGGAGACCCATGTATGAAACACTTAAGCCAGAACGTCTCGCGCAACCGTCCAAAGAAAGGTAAGAAGAAACTACCAAGTAAGTAGGAAAGGTAGAATCAATCCGAAACGAGGGTTTGATAGAGATTATATTGATGCATCTTAGGACAGAGCCTAATTTCAAAACTCGAATCGACGCAGAAGCAGTTCCAGTTTGAAAAAGTGACACATTGTTTCATATTAGGCACCATTTGCCTAATATGAAACACCAGGTCCCCTATTATGAAACAGTGTAATTATGTCCTTTTCACAAGTTTCACTTACATTTTGTTGGAGAATTAAGGCATGAGAGATGGTTAGCATACATTATAGGTTCATTGAATATTAAAAGGGAGTTAAATATAATGAGTCATCCGCCACTGGTCCACTATTGGTCCATCCATCCATCAACCTGTGTATATCCAATTGTGACAGATGTTATCATTTTGAATTTCTGGGAGACCATCAGAGCCACAGCTTCTAATTTGGCACAGTGATCATATTTGACAATATCTTTGATTGTCACTTGCGCTGATCTCCATGAAAGGTCAAGGTTACAAAGATCAATAAACGGGCGATTTTTAAAGAAAATAGTTATAATCTTATTTTAAAGCTTGTCAAAGAGAAAACTGATGATACGTTGTTTGTTTGCAGCTCTACTAAGTTAACCTCTCGTTAAAGTCAAACGTCACGAGAAGTAAGAAGGCTTTTATTTTAGGTTGTTGTTATCACAGGTAGTTCGTATGTGAACTTTGCAATAAGACCCCAGTGGAAATGTTTTGCTAGGGGTTAAACTGTCTATGCATATTATTTTTATTGGCTCATTCCAAAGGTCAAAGGGCAGGCATGCAGCAAGTGTGTATGTATGGGGGAATAAAAGCTACTGTATTTAGTTTTTCCACGTCAGAAGTAAAATTTGATACAAGCTTGCATTATCGACACAGGTTTATGTACATATTCAGAAGCAAATTCAGGGGGAGAGGGGTGTTCCAAGGTGCACGGCTCCCAGGATATTTTTAATGTGTAATTTTCCGTTTTGGGGAGTTTGGACCCCCTCCCCCCCACCCCAGCCCCCCACCCCACACACACACCCACCCCTCCAGCGCCTCTTCTTGAAAATTGTAAACGGTCCGTCGTGTGATTTTTCGCCCATTGGTGAAAAGGTCTCCAGATCTCTCTCCCTTTTCCCGCGACCTCCCACCCGCACTAAAGGCCCCGCCACACATGCCCAATTTTGAGGCCGATTCTTGAGCAGTTTCGAATCGGAGTGTGATCGGACCGGACTACAAAAACGTGTGCACTGCCACACATTCCCCAACTTTAATTTTTTTTTTTTTTTTTTTTTTTTTTTTTTTTTTTAAGCCGACCGGGCGGTTTGAATCGAAGATCAAAGTCGTACCTGTTCAGCGAAATGGCTGCTAGTTTGGACAGTGATGATGGTGTGCTTGCATTATCAGCAGTTTTGCATCATATTCGGGAAGACTGAGGCGGGCGAAACATCGGCAACGAAAGTGGTACTAATCTTCCGCCATTTTCAAACTGACTGAAACGACATGCTTTGCGAGACGCGCTCTGATTGGTTGAAACTTACAATCCTGGCCGATTCGGATCGGAAAAATAGAGCAGGTTTTCAACACCCGATTCCCAGCCGATTGGGATCGGATCGGATATATGACGTCATCCGATCGCAATCGGATCGGAATCGGCTTCAAAATCGGGGCACAATCGGCATGTGTGGCGGGGCCTTAACACCAGGCGGTCCGTGGCGCAGTGGTTAAGGCGCCTGCCACCAATGCCAAAGGTGCGCGGTTCGATACCGGGTTCCGGCGTTGGACTTTTCTCCTCTGGTGTCACCGTTAATTCGGGCGGACCGTCGGGGGTTCTTTCTCCGGGTACTCCGGTTCTTCCACCCCCCCCCACCCCCCACCATCAGGCCACTTTACAAATTTCAAATACAAGCGATCAAAAATCAATGTAACTTCAGTAGCTGACTGGCCCTTCGTCTGTCTTGTACTGTGTTTGTCTTAAATGGCGTAAAATCCGTGTCTGTTTCGTGAGTGTGTGAGGGTTTCAGGCGCGGCGCTTTGAGTCGATTTCCCCAAAATTGAGAAAAAGCGCCTATATAATAACAGTATTATTATTATTAGTATTACCAGCACCACCCGTCCTTCGTTTGATAGTCAACAAGTGGCGCATTTGTAGGTCCTCACCCTCTTCACATTCTCAGCAACTGCGACTCCGACGATAGGAAGAGTTCCCACGAACAGGTCTACAAAATCTCCAGCACGTTCTTTTAAAAAAAAAAAACCTGCCCTATACCTTAAAGAGAGGTCATTCGCAATAGTATTCGTAGTATAAAATGCATACTTACGTACTTTCAAACTTTTGCTCCCAAAGTTAACTTTTTAAAAAAATGTGTGTGCAAAAAATGACTAATCTTTGTAAACACATCGACTTGGGATGACCTTGACCTTTTCTACAGGTTAAATATGTAGGTAAAGTTGTTTTTGTAAACTACAATTGTGTCGAGTTTAAAGTCTGTGAATGTCATAGACCCTAATAAATTATACAAACCGCGCGCATACACACACGACGGCTGAAGAGCGGCTGTATGGACGATTGGTGACTACATTTATACTGTTTCACATTTTCTGTCACACCTAAGCCAACAAGGTTTGCTTTTGGGACAACTATTTAGCCTCACCCCCTCTCCGCAGACAGAAATGCGCCATTTTGTCTAGTGTCTGAAAGCATTCCTGACAACTGTGCGTGTCATCTTAAAGTGATGTAGCGACATAAACCTGGTTTTTGACATATGTTTTATTCTCTTCATTACCACTAGACGCAAATATTGCTCTGAAATCTTTCCTAATTCCGTTTCAAGGAACCCCAAACGTCAAATAAATATATTTATGTCAGTTGTGTCAGCAAGAGCCCAAATCGCCATGAGCCTCCGCGATCGCGCGAGGCTCATGAGGATCTATGGCAGATGAATCCTATTGAGAGTTTCTCGGCTATGAAGGGGTTAAGTGCAAATATCATCAAACAAAAGTTGGAAAAAAATCGGGCCTTTGGTTTCAGAGATATTGCCTGCACAAAGGCTCACACAAATATGGCCTCTGCGACCTTAGCCTTACAGGTCGTGAATTCATTCTGTTAAAAACATCACCATTGAGGGTAAGACATCTTTCCCTAAAAATTCAGAGCAAATCAGTACAGCGGTTTCAGAGGAATTCTCTACTCAGTAATCTGCAAGAAAGATATGGAAACTATGACTTTGACCTCGAGGTAGAGGCACAGTTAAGATTGATGGCAATGCGGTGTTATATGGTAAAATACTATAATCTAAAATTTGGATTGAATAGGCCCAATGGTTATTGAGATATTGCCTACCACACAATTCTGTACAAAACAAATATGGCCGTTGTGACTTTGGCCTTTACGACAGTGCATAGATTCTGGTGTGCAGCACTCTGTGTCGTTACAAAATATCACAATTTGCCATTCGGATCACATCGTTTCGGTGTTTACAGTAACATTGTCTGGACAATGGCTTACAAAATAAATATAGCCGTTTGTGACCTTGACCTTGACCAAAGTGACATGATCCTGGTGAGGAATACTCTGTATTGAGAAAAAGTATCAACATCTGAACTTTGGAACAATGGTTTCCGATACATACGCTAGACAAACACTGCTTCTTAAACACTGTTCTAATTACGAAAACACGTTTCATATTAGGTGCTCTTTGTGTTTCATAATAGGAACATACCTCTCTGGGAAAATGCGTGCCGCCAAAACAACAAAAAGAGAACCAAAACTATTGCCGCTGGTTATCTTATGTCTTAAGATTGCTCTTCATGACAAAAGTGGCTATTTAAAAAAAAAAATCACAAAACTGAATGCTGATGTAGGTGTTTCAAAATGGCGAAAAAAAAAAAAAGATGCAGAGGGGTCAAAAATCACATTTTCCCGGCGTGTTTTCGTTTTCATCACGCGTGACATTCTTGTACCGGAAATAAGGCTCACCGAAGTAGCTCTATATTACTGCACAGGCGGAATTTGGGAAAGTTATTCCGTTTCGCCGGGAGCAAGGTGTTTCATAACAGGCACTGTTTTATAATAAGGGCTCCTCCCCTACATTGTGACACTCGTTTCGCGACCAATACCTTTGCAGGCTATTCTTATGTGGGACCCATTCATCCATCCACCCACCCACGCAACCCCATCCATCCATCCATCCACCCTCGGTACTTGGGCTTCTTAAACGGTATGACCAAACGGTCAGCTACCCATCCATCCATCCATCCATCCATCCATCCATCCATCCATCCATCCATCCATATCACCCATCCATCCATAAATCCAACCAACCATACGGGTTTTTTAGTGGAATGTATTCTGACGTTTGCCTGCAGATGTTGATGGGTTGTTTCCCACGTTGTGTTGTCATCAGTCTCGCCTCAGTGAATGTTGTGGCAATCCCGCTGCTTGTAGGATCAGTCACGGTCCCCCCGCCCAGTCCCTCACTGCCAGTGTGCGAGAGACACAGACTCTCAAAAACTCAGGCTGCAATCGCAGACGCCGCTTGTGCTTGGAGAACAGAACACCTCTCTTCTGCGGGGGAAGAGAGCAGTGAAACATTTTTACGTGTTCACTGACTCCTCGAGGGAACAGACGCCGGACTGAAACGAAGTCTGAACAGTCCCATAACCATGCCATATGTACAAGAGCAAGATATTCTCATGAAAATATCTTCCTCATGTAGATACGCTAGTTTTATTCCTGTGTTTCCTATGCGAAGGATGGCGTGTGTGGTTAAAGATGGCACCTGGGCAAGGAACGTAACGTTCCCAGCGCATGATCTGTCCCTGGAGACAGTAGCTGCAGACTTTTGCATCTTCCCGCTGCGAGAGCTCGTCATGCGTCACAGCACTGCGCAAACTCCGACACCAGGGAGTCACATCGAGGCTGCACCATCTTGTGAGAAAAGGGGGCTAAGTCTTTCGGAAAGTATTACCTCGCCCAATTTCCTGTCAGAAAGGGGTTGCCTCTGGAGACGTGTTGTGTTTTTGATCGCAGATTGGGACTGGAATTTCATCCCAGAACACTTGTTGCTGAGCGAACTGTGTGGGATTTTTTTTTGTCAGTGGTCGTGGTTTTTTAGTTTAGACCGGGTGGCAATGTCTCATTTTGCACATACAGGGCGCCACACGTTCAGTTCTCGGATTCATCCTGCGTTTTGAAATAAACAGCCTAGTTGACGATCATCCGAACAGTTCTGTCGCGTTAACTACACATTATACATGGACTGTGCTCACCACTCGTTGTTTAATTGAAACCCTGATGATTGTATAAAATACACCGAAACTTGATTTGTTTAACTTGAGGTCTTTGTGCCAAGCGTCTCGCTGAGGCATTTCAAGGGCTGTCGGCCCGACTGCCGCAGTGATCGCTTCATGGAAGTGCCTGGCCTGTTTAGCTAGAGGCTTTGAAACTGTCACAGACCGGTGATGGCGCCGGACCGAATCCTTATAGAATTTATCTTTGGAAGAGAAAAATATCAGCCATATTTTGCAACTGAATTTGTGCGTCATGGTAATGGAGGTAAAAGATGGACATCTCGCGCCCCATATTTAGACTCTATGTGTGTGGTTGATAGTGACTAAAACAGGGACCGGTTACGACAATCACGTAGACGTGGTGCGATAAAGTGATTGTCAACTCTCTTAATCATATCTCCTTGATTCCTCCAGCATGAGGAACATGACCTATATGATGCCAGCAAGAGGCGTAGATCTTCTTTAGCCCCCGCAGTTGCGGGGGATTATGAAGATCCGTCTTTTGCTGATACGGGAATGTGAAAATTTATAATTTTGCAATTTTGCAGACAGACCGGCATATGATGTCAGCTTATGCAGTTGCGGGGGCTCATGAAGACCTATGCCTCTTGCGGGTGCACAGTGCTTGGTACGCCGGAGATTGAAAAGTTGAAGAGTTTGCAATTTACGCTTTCTCACGCTGTTGTGAGATCATAGATCATCATAATCATGGTAGCGTGAACTCATGACATCCTCTTACGCGTTGGGGACACAGATATAAATAAAGCGGCAAGTGGCCTATGGTATATCTTTACTGTGAGGGGGAGGGGGGGGGGGCGTGAGAAAATAATTCTGGGTAGCGAGTGTGGTGATATAGAGCCCTGGCCTGGAGAACTGAAGATCGGACAAAAACATAATTTAAAACTTAAAAAGGACTAACGATCCATCAGACTGGTGTTTGCTAGATAAGGTGATTTAAATATTTGAAGCCGTGTGCATGTATTAAAAATTGAAAAAAGGAAGAAAAAAAATGGGTAGATGATGGCGGAAAAGGTGGAAGGGGGGGGGGGGGCGGGGAGAAAAAAGAAACCGGAAAGGGGGGAGGGGAGGGGGGAAAGAAAAAAGAGACCGACAATTGTGCCAAATAAATTCTGTGTCACTTCAAAAAAAGATAGTTTAAATAGACTTATCCATGGAAAAAGCTGAAAGACAAAGCCTTTCAATAGTAAGCTTATGTATCTTTTAAAAATATGGCAATAAACTATCTTATCTATCTTATCTCAGTTATTAGATATACAGACGAGGAAAACATAATTTGTAGAAGATGAAGAATTGCCTTTATACTCGTAATACTCGCTCGAGCTGGTAAACGTTCACGCCGTTCTTTGAAAGCAGGCAGACTAAAAAAAAAAAAAAAAAAAAAAAAAAAAAGGTTTCCGGTCAAAATGAAAACGCACATTCAGGATAGATGACTAAACTCAGATAATCTGAAATGTAAAGCGAAAGAAATCAAGCTAAAAAACAAACCCCCCCAAAAAAAACAAAACAAAACAAAAAAAAAAAAATAAAAAAAACAAACAACAAACCCACTAACCACTACAAAATCTAGCCATATTCTAAATGTATTTGCGCAATTTAGTCCGTGATTTTGGACCTTACTGCTCGAAACCATAAGGTCCAACTACACCCTTTGCGTGTCGGTAGCGGTTTTAGTCGCGGTGAGACCTTTTGGAGTCATCGCGACTAAAACCGCTACCGACACGCAAAGGGTCCTCAGACCATCTGACGTTTGTGTATCCCTTAAAGTACTGTCCTTGTCTCTACGTAGCACCAAAAGTGACCCGCTTGTGAGTGTCAATAGGATAGAACTGGTGACAGCGTTACAGGTTAGCCTCAGTATTACGATTCAGTTCTAGAATACCGCGGTACCTGATATAAACAGAAACACTCCCTCTCCTTCCAGTCCGCCCTCAAAACTCACCTCTTTCAACAGTTCTAGCACTATATAACCACACTCCCCACCCCAAGCTGACCGTCGTAATGGTTTTTTCACTTTTTGTGTTACGTGAGTCATTGTCTAAAGCGTGCGCATGCGTGTGCGAGTTGTGAGTGCGCGCTTAGAGTTATAATTATTATAAGATAAGCGCATTATAAATACCGTAATTATTATTATTATTAATATTATAACGCGCTGAGATCTATGGCTCAGACAGGGATGGCCGCATAGCAAAAGCCGGTCCTCGGGCCGACGTCAGCCGTAGCTGGCCCGCGTACGGTCGTGCGCGGGCCAGCTACGGCTGACGTCGACCGACCCGAGGGCCACATTTAGTCACCAAGTGTTTTCTTCGGGCTTCGCATGCAGCTAGACACAGTATGTCAATTCAGCACTGTACGCCAACAACGCGGTATGATTTCATGGCTCTCGCGCTCCGCAATATCCATGTATACTCAAGTGGACCGGCATAATAATTATCCTCTCGACCGTCTCGGAGCCGCCAGGGGCCCATAACTTGACTCGTGGTGAATTTCCTCGCCCTGTGGTAGCGCTCGTATTTCAGCGTAATACGTTCGGGGTCCAAATTTTAGCTGTCACCTTCTGTACTTGTTTCAGTGATATTGTTGTCAGTAAACCAAATAGACTGTGATCGTGGACAAGTTCAAGTTACGTGTCTGGCTCGGAAGGCCAACATGTGTAACGGAGTAACAAACGGAAAACTGAGTTTTGCTATAAAAACTCATGACCCGTTTCAGCTGCACGAAAAGAAAGAATTTAACCCTTATCATTCGGAATACACCAGTATGTGAAATACGTTTGACTAAAATAGTTCAAGAGTAGTGCCAGAATAAAGGCGTCAAGCTATTCTGGCACCACCCTTGAACTAAAGCCATTGGTCTATATCCTTATCTGTAAGTTCTACAATGTAGCTTGCATATGGCAGTGTACAAATTTGAAGATTTTAGCCTCAGTATGATATGGGTTAATTAGCAAAATCCAGTGGAACCCTGGAAACGTAGGTAACGCTCAGTCACAAGCAACATATTTATACTCTGTACAGGCAAAGACAGTAGGTACATTTTAGTTGTGAAAAGCAAGATTTTCATTGTTAAGCCCGTCACTTCCGAGTGCACACGATCCGACTGTAAGAGGCATAGATCCTCATGAGCCCCCGCAATTGCGGGGGCTCATGAGGATCTATGCCTCTTGCTGACACCATTTTTAAGCAACATTCCTGGGGCGGCTTTGTCGTTGAATGAGCAGATTTCAAACAGCGCGCGTATCAAAGGGGAATCACTCAGCGTTAGACAGATAAACGGTTAGATCCCGTGACCTTTTCTTTCAGACGATTTCCGGAAATCAGAAATAGGTAAAACGTGCACGAGTTTCGACGAAAACAGTTGATGAAAAGCCTTTTAATCCACTGGGTTTCTTCGAAACACCGACGTGCAATTTTGACCTCCTTATGATTTCCGGAGGAAAAGAGGTAGGCCGAGAAACTCCTGGCGTCGAGACCTCCAAGCAGACATCAAGAGACTGGGAACCACCTGGAGTAAAATAGAAGGAGAAGCACAGGACAGGAGTCGCTGGAGGTCTCTCGTCGACGGCCTATACCCGGTTAGGGGTGACAGGCGTAAGTAAGTAAGTAAGTATGATTTCCGGAAATCGTCTGGTGCCAGTCCACAGAAAATACACCAACAAATGACAAGACGGTCATATGCATTTGTGGGTAACAGGTTTCAAAAACACAATCTGCGTCCACTGGCAGTGATGCGGTAAGTACTAGTACAATGAAAATCTGGCTTGTCGCAAAAATAGTCTTACTCAGTGTCTTTTACTGACTTGCTCAGGTCGCAAGGCAAATAAAAGGTTTTCGCGCCGGCTTTGAGCTTAGCAATCCTACTAATGCCGACGTCGGCAACAGTACCACGGCTGTGAATCTCGGGCTGATGGCCCGGAAGTTGGTTTCTGGACACAAAGACCCCGTCCCCACCTCTTCTTTCAACCAAAACTGTCCGTCCGCGCCTTCGGAGCGTGCGCTCGCGCTAAGCACGCGCATTAATTTGCCGGCACGTGCACCGTGCGTGCACTATGAGCGATATTTCAGGAGATATTAAGGGGGATCCCTTTTTGATCCGCAGTCACGGGCGTGGATTTATTTTTCCACAACAAGAACACGGAACGGGGGGTGATGAGGCGTCCCTTGCACCCTTCGCTTGTTGATTCGACGCTTCAGGGCTCCAGTCGCCTAGAAAGTTGAAGGGGTACGAAAGAGTCGCTTGCGGCGCGGGCGTCTGGAAACATCTCTCGCTTTCAGTCAGAAAATGGATGGTCCATCAGTGACAGCTCACGGATAGTGCCGGATTAGCTTGGCGCCTTTCCAGGCGCCAAGCTAATCCGGCACTACCATTGAGCGATCACGACCACGCCATGAGCTGTCGCAGTCAACCACTTTCCTGTGATTTCAGGCCGTGTACCACGAGGCTCACAAAATATTCTAAAATGTGATGAAACCCTTGCCGGCCGAGTGCCGAGAAAACGTGAACACGGTCCAACTTCAAGAGACATAGATTCTCATGCGCCTTCGCAGTTGCGGGGGCTGTGAGGATCTATGCCTCTTGCTGGCGCCATTTCGCACCCATGTTGTTTGGATGGCTGCGGCTCTTTGGCTTTGAAGTTTACGCAAAGATGCCAGGATTGAGATCAGTAACGAAGGGGTTAAACTGACTGTGAAAAGTGGATGAAATACACTGAGCCCTCGTCTGACACGAACTGTATCCTCGGTGTGAGGAGGAAAGAGGGAAATTGCACTGGCTGTTACCAGCAGAATACATACCCCACAACAGGCCAGACCCTGACTGCAGACAATACGGACACGGCAAAAACGTATGCGCCTCGCGGAGTATAGAAGATTTGCTGTAGCTGGGGCCGTGAGGGGTCGTGCGCATATGAATGGAAAGGATAATACATATATTGTGCGTCTTTTGATGGTCGATTTTTGAAGTGCTTTTGAACCTGTGTTTGTCTTATCTTGGCAGGTGCATGCACCGCCTGACGTCACAATCACATCTTTGACGTCAGTCTTCCCGTTCGATAGCCGCGGCGAACAAGCGAGAACAAGTTGCGTGTTGGTTTGCCGGGATGATAAATGTTGTATTAACCCATTCAGCCCTGACGCACTACAGCAGGAGATGGGTCAACCATGATAATTCAAAGGCAGTGCTAGATTAGCTTGGCGTCTGTCGGTGCCAAGCTAATCTGGCACTGCCCTTGAATTATCATGGTCGATCCATCTCCTGCAACTAGTGCATTGTCGCTAGAAGACGCCTCCAAAATTTGGGAAATACAGCTGTGGGGCTGAATGAGTTAAAAATAGACACAATAGTTTAGGCGTGACTAAAACGTATTACGAGACGCATGCATTACAGAGAAAAGGGAAGGGAAAAGGGAGAAGGGTACAGTTAGTAACAATGTATTGCTTTACTGCTGTTTTTTTTTTTTTTTCTGCTCCAAGTTTCCTTTGTCGACCTCAGAGGTCTTCCTCCCACGCAGCTCATCCACATCAACCCCAGTGTGCTTACCCAGGCCCCACTAGTTGTTCCAACATGTCTCCTGGCTATATATGTCAGGTAGTAGGAAACTCCGCACTGCTGCCGAGTCACTTCGGTGGTGTTGAGTGTGGCCTTCAGGTGACCACACCTACTATTCCCCCTACTTACGACATTGTTTGCTAGTCGCGGAGTCGACGAGTGCCGGGAGCTCCCCCCCCCCCCCTCCCCAACCCCCCCCCCTACCCAGGTGGCGAGTCAACCACTACATCCTTCCACGCACAGCAGCAGGGTCTGGCCGAAGACAACCACGCACATAGGGCTCCTGGAGGACTGGGCTGAGATCACCATGAGACTTGAGGGATCAGAGACTTGGAACAGCGTTTTTCATTTTGCATGATGATGAGGATGAGGATCCCTCCCCACCCCCCACCCCCCTACCCCGGTGGCGAGTCAACCACTACGTCCTTCCACGCACAGCAGCAGGCTCTGGCCGAAGACAACCACGCACATAGGGCTCCTGGAGGACTGGGCTGAGATCACCATGAGACTTGAGGGATCAAAGACTTGGAACAGCGTTTTTCATTTTGCATGATGATGAGGATGAGGATGATGATATGATGATGCAATGGTGGTCCAGGTGGTTGGGGACTGCGTGACAGGGCCGCATTCCACGCTTCCTGTCATAAATATCCTGGTGGTAACCAGGCCCGGGAACTGCGGACACCTGCGGTGCCAGGAATGTAATCATCCACATCTTGCCATGCGTCATAACCCCCAAAGTCGTGAAGTGGGTGAGTCTCGGCTGCGTGGCATCAGCCTTTCCATTGAGTCCATAGGCTTCGTGCGTCACGTGATCATTGTCAATGCGTCCGCCATGTTGGAAAGGTTGACGTACTTCCTTTTACAGCAGAGAGAGTAAACAGAGCGTGTTTTTCTGTTTTAAAAAATGGAAAAAGTGAAGGGAAAGGATACTAGAAAATATATTGATCGACTGGACAGTGAACATAGGGTTCGGTACGAAGAAAAAATTCAATTTTTGAATGGTTTTGAGAGTGCACAACTCAGTGAAACATATCAGTACTCGCCAAACATATCAGTACCTACACCGCCTGTCGGCCCACCCACCAGCAGTCTTCAAAGGACAATTAAAAGGGAAAACACTCCGCATCGCAAGAGACTGCTATAACGCAGCTGAAAGAATTTGTAAAAACGAAAGTTGAACCTCACAAACACTAGGATACAACTCGATGCGAGAATCCTTCCGAAAGTGAGCCAACGACCTACTAACTCTTGAAAGTCAGTAATAAAGCCCTAGAGCTATCAATCCTAATCCCCAGCCAATACGGGGGATAGGATTAAACGGAGATCGAGATACGTGCAGCAGAACGCTACACTAAATTCTCTTCTCCACGGTTTGGTCCGCTGACGATGAGGAGTACCGGCAATTTAAAGCAAAACTTCCTCGAAACACACATGAACTAGACATAAAAATTCAGACTGACTTGTGTCGCTCGAGTGTGTACGGCCGGCCGATAAAAACAGGCCATTTCATCGGATAGTGTGCGATGTGATACACTTTTTTACAAACTTTTTATCATCTGCCAAAAATAACAAATGCACAAATGACAAGAAAAAAACGACGAACTCGTCAATGTTTTCAGCCCACGTCTGTGTAGGGAAAAGAGAAGTCTTTTGGAAAACTGTTAATAAAACTGACAGATAACAGAAATAATTAATAAAAGTAAGTTGAAATGAGCGTTACCAGCGTGAAAATGTCTTGAGCAAACACGACATCCTTCTGAAGAATGCGAGAAAGTGATCCTCTCCAAGTTGATAGCGGATACCCAAGCCAACCTTCTCCTACTTGTCAAATCTTTCATTTGCGATCCTTGGTTTGTTTTAACTTTAGGAATGCGAAAAAAATTAACATTTTCATTGATTCTGGCTCCAGTTGTGTTATGTGAACTCATAAAACAATCTTTAACGCAGCAACGCGCACCTTTCTCAGGCATTTTCGATGGCAGATTCGACGACGACTATAAACGACTCGACAGTGTACTTTCAGTTTCTCACCTTGCCGTCATGGCGTCGCGCAAGGAGTTTTGGGATTGACTGACGTCACATTCACGAAGCCTATAGCACACCCGGTCTGGGTAGGAGCCGATTCAGGTAGCAAATCCCGCTTGACTCGGCTGGGATTCGAACCCGGATCTCCCGGCCGCCAGTCCGACGCGCTAACCACTGCGCTACGGAGGTCGGTGCTGCTGTTTTGATGTTGCGACTTCTGGTAGTAATACTGTTCAGCTACAGTATATCGCGGTACCCATTAAAGTCAGACCGAGTTATTCACGATCGTCAGTGTTATTGTAGTGCTGAATTTACATAGATTTGAGAAGCCAAAAACAAAAAAACAAAAACAAACAAACAAAACAAAAACAACAACAAAACCTCATTTCATATTATTAAGCAAGAGGTCGACGGGCCGACGTCAGCCTTAGATGGCCCGCGCACGGCCTGACATCGGCCCGAGGACCATTTGCTCACCGGGCATCCACGTGGGAGCCAGAGACCTGTGCGCGTTACGAGTATTTATTAGATACCGCGGTATAGGCATACAGGAGAGTGCAATAGACGCCGACCTGTACTCAGTGTTGGCCATGACTATGAGAATTGAGAAGTAACTAAATAGTCCACTAAGTCGATCAAGTGGGTCGATGTGTGAACTCTGATTAGCTGATATAGTGCATGCACCATAAGTGTTTTCATAAACCATAAGTGTTACTGATGCCAAGAGTGTTACAAAGGTAACAGTACGCCTGTTACAGTTCATCTCTAGTAACTGAGAGTCAGTTATACCATTTAATTAATTCAATGAGTGAATGATGATGCCATGTGTTGTATGGGCAGACATTTAATTTTCCCATGAGGGATTAATAAAGTATTATTGTATTGTATTGTATTTTGTTGTGTATTGTATTGTATTGTATGTACCACTGACGAAGTACATGTACTCTTTGCATACATAGTATAGGCTTGGCTATGCGTAGACCTGTACGTGATAAAACTTTGTAGTCTTAAAGGTGAAAAGTCCTGAAGTTACACTGTTTGGCTTCTGCCTTGTTGAAGGCAAAAGACAGTAAATGAGCAAGTCCATTTTGTAAAAAGCAAGATTTCCATTGTGTTACAATGAAAATCTTGCATTTCACAAAAATGGACTTAGAGTCGTTTGCCCTCACAGTCGAGTAGATTACACCTTCACCTGCCTTACCGCGCACATTTCCTCTATACGCACTTGTGGTGTACACTGGAAATGCACGTATTATGGCACCTCCCTTGAGCTATCATGGTTGAACTGACTCCCAAATTGTCATGTCAGGAGACAACTCAGAAATCATTTTTTTAAATTTAATTTTTTTTTTTTTTTTTTTTTTTGGGGGGGGGGGGGGGATATTAAGCTGAAATCTTATTGTACTACCTCGTAATACAAAAGAAATTTTTCCCCCCCGCACCTCCGAGGGGAGCGGGACAGAGGGAGGGGGTTGCGGGAGTGGGGAGGGGGCGGGGTGAGGGGGAAGGAGGAGTGGGGAGGACATAATTTCACCCCATTGATCACACGAAATTATCGTGCACAAGGTGACGCAATAGCCGCGGCGAATGGGTGTGACGACTTTTTTGTTTCGCCTTAAATTTGTAGCATTTCCTCCCACAGGAATTTAATTACAGGAGCCTATTTTTAGTTCGTAACGGCGTTTTCTTTTGCCCTCAATTTGCAACTTTCCAAGCTGCATGGGAACTGATTTAAATTCATTATTTTCTCATTCGCGAATTTGAGGTTATGCAAGTGTAGAGATTGTTTGTCTGTGCCATTTGAAGTGCTATACGATTACTTTCTGCTGTCAACACAATTCCAGGGAACCTGCATGACTTTAGTCGACGCGGGGAGCATGGGAAGCCCCCCCCCCCCCAACCCCCCACACCTTTCCCATGCTCCCTCTCGACTAGGGTAGGTTCACGACGGTTTATTTTGCGATTCACAACTGAATCAGGAATACGAAACAAATGACATTCACGTATCACGAGGGAAAGAGACAGTCAATTCTGTTTCACCCACCAAGATCTCTAACCCATTCAGCCTTGACGCACTACAGCAGGAGATGAGCCGACCATGATAATTCAAGGGTAGTGCCAGATTAGCTTGGCGCCTGTCGGCGCTAAGCTAATCTGACACTCTCCTTGAATTATTATGGTCGATCCATCTCCTGCAACTGATGCATAGTCGTTACATGACGCCTCCAAAATTTGGGAAATATGGCCTTCGGGCTGAATGAGTTAACAACGTGGGGGTGGGGGTGGGGTGGGGGGGGGGGTGGAGGAGGGGTGGGGGTGGGGGGAGGCAGAGGACTTGGAGGCTGTGTTGGGACTGGCTGGTTCTTCTGTTGACGGGAAAATCAGACGACGGAAGCGTGTGAGTGTGGGTGGGGAGAAGAGGCTCAACAGTTGTGTGTAGATTACAGACTGCCAAACACACTTTTCCCTTTTCAATGAAATAACCAGGACGTTTTCACGGATCACGGACATCTTATTTTACCTTTCACATATCACGACGAACCCGTTTTCACGGATCACGCGGATGAACAAATTGCCATTACGAATCACGGTAACAATAACAACAACAAAACAACAACAACCCCCCCCAAAAAAAAAAAAAATAAAAAAAAATAAAAATAAAATAAAATAAACAACCATCAACAACAACCGCACTAATCACGCCAAGGATTTTATACCCCCCCCCCCTCCTCCCGCCCCCTCTCTCTTAGTCCAATGACAGCGGCCTTTCCATGAGATATCATTGTCAGGGTCTTAACTCGTGTCGGCTTCCTGGACCTGTTAAACACTCCGGTTATCAACCTCTCCAATGAAGACTGAATAGGAATACTGACAACAATCTTCTCCGTTTGAGAAGCCAAACTCATTATTAACAACAAGAGCCGTAGATCCTCATGAGCCACCGCATTCTACGGGGACCCATGTGGATCTATGCCTCTTGTAGATGGATGGTATTCACGGATGGACCTAATCAGTGCCAGACATAATAAAAACACGGCCCTAAATTTCCTGTGTGAACCATGTCACATCATGGGAACCACAGCAGCCAATTACGTCATCGATCAAATTTCTTTTTTTCTTTTTAGTTTTTTTTTAAATTGTAGGCATGTCGTCGGTTGCTTTGTGGAGCTAGCTTTAAATAGATCATCATGGTCACTTTTAAATTAATTAATTAAATTATTTATGTATATATCGATTTTACTTACTAATGTATTCTGGGAGTAGTTTGGTGTCGAGAAATACGTTGTTTGTGTTGATAAATCAGTTTTATATAAGATCTATATTATGTTTGAAATCCGACTAGTACGGTCAAAATGTGTGTCTCGTTGAAATCAACTTCATGCCTGGAAAATGAATTAAATCGCTAACTGGATTTACAGCATTTAATTAGGCCTTTAGTGACAACATTGCATAAAGTATACCGTCTGGAAATCTTTGCAAATGATCTTACTCGACGTCTGGCATTGTGCCTCGGCCGGTACTTTTGGCAAAATATTGGGATATCTGCCTACGCTCGTGTACCGGTGATAGTCGTGTAGAAAACAAGCGGAGACACAGCTGGCAAATGATAACGATTTTTCCGTGCATGCGCTCTGAAAATGTCAATGTTTTCACGTACTTTGGCCGCCTTTTCTTTACTGATCTTTATAGGCCGTTTGACATCGGGCCGCACAACGTTTTTCCCAACTGAACATCTCCGCAAAAAAAAAAAAAAAAACTTTTCTGTACCACATTAACTCATTCTACCCCAACACCCACATCCCCAAATTTTGCCGTTGTCCTCTGAAGACTGCACTGCAGTGCAGGACACAGATCGACCATGATAGTTCAAGGGTGATGCCAAAACAGCTTGGCGCCCATAGGCGCCAAGCTATTCTGGTATCACCCTTGAACTATCATGGTCGATTCATATCTTGCTGTGGTGTGTCTGGGGTAGAATGAGTTAAGAACAAAGTTTAGTTATTGCCTTTTGCCCTAATATGAATATATTATATATTTTTTTTACTGATCTCGTTTAAATCAATTGTCGACTTTGCTGTACAGTCGTACAAGTCTGGTGAAAAGACAAGAACAAGTCATTTCCAATACCCCAAATAGAGCCCCGGCAGACTTCTATATCGAGGTCAAGCATGCCGACTTCATGTATGCCCTGGCAGACTTCTATATCGAGGTCAAGCATGCCGACTTCATGTATGCCCCGGCAGACTTCTATATCGAGGTCAAGCATGCCGACTTCATGTATGCCCTGGCAGACTTCTATATCGAGGTCAAGCATGCCGACTTCATGTATGCCCTGGCAGACTTCTATATCGAGGTCAAGCATGCCGACTTCATGTATGCCCTGGCAGACTTCTATATCGAGGTCAAGCATGCCGACTTCATGTATGCCCTGGCAGACTTCTATATCGAGGTCAAGCATGCCGACTTCATGTATGCCCTGGCAGACTTCTATATCGAGGTCAAGCATGCCGACTTCATGTATTCCTACGCTGTTTCAGATTGAAAACGTGGCCAATTCACGTGAAAATGGATCTTTCTTATATACTGGGCTTAACTCATTCTACCCCAGACACACCACAGCAAGATAAAGATCGACCATGATAGTTCAAGGGTGATGCCAGCGGCTTGGCGCCTATGGGCGCCAAGCTATTCTGGCATCACCCTTGAACTATCATGATCGATCTGTGTCCTGCACTAGAGTGCAGTCTTCAGAGGACAACGGCAAAATTTGGGGATTTCGGTCCTGGGGTAGAATGAGTTAATATATATGGGGCACGTTTAAGAATTAAAATGAGCCATTTCATGAAAAAATTCCGATTTAATTTTTTTTTTTTTTACAAAAAAATGAAACTACTGTACAGCAAAACTGACACATTTTTCGAATTTAATAAAAGCAAATCGTATTATGTCATCTGTCACTGAATTATGTGTTCTAAGATTGATATAAAAAAGTGGTTCTTTGCGGAGATATTTGTGAAAACGTTTTGCGCTCCGATTGCCCAACGACCTATACTTACTATTTTGGCGGCTTGATCTACACAAAGCGGAAGTTAACCCCCGTGTGCATGTTCAGTCATCAGTACTGTAAGCAGTAAGAGGCGTAGATCCTCATGAGCCAGGCTATAACATGCAAACTGTAAACAGTGCCGATGGTTGCACGCACATGGGGGTCTGCCAGTGGACGCAGATTGTATTTGTGAAATCATCAGTGTAAATTTAGAGATCAGTCCCCAGCCGTCAAGCTCAAAGTAACGTAGATACAAAGTGGTTTCAACAAGAGGCATAGATCCTCATGAGCCCCCGTAACTGTAGTTAGGTAGTGTTACATTTTTTCTCTCGGCAGCCACTGAAGAAATTTGTCTCTATTTTAGCCTTGAGTCCGCCTATGCTGTCAAAATGTATGTCACTGTCGACGCGGCCGCATCTCTGGGACAGAAACTTCAACCGAGAGACTGAAGACGAATCTGCTCAGTGACGACCGAGAACCTTGTGAACTTTCTGCTTTCTTTCACAGCACCAAAGCACCCCTCGTTTGTATGGTGCACGGTTCAAATCCCCGGAACCACCCGTATCATGTCGAAGTGCGGGCTACAGCGAGAAAACAGGCCACTACTTCAGGCAATTAGTCCAGTGCGCAACCAGAGCCGCTTTATCTGCAAGAGGCATAGATTCTCATGTGGGGACCTTGCTAACAAGGTCAATTGAAAATTCATTCCTCTTGCTTTTTTTTTTTTTATTTAGCTACGTCAGCGCTCCGCCTTGGAGGGAGGGAGGTGGAAGAGTTTATGCCTGCAGTCTTGTGCAGTCTTTGTTGCTTTATGAAGGTGTCAATGGATTTTGCTGCTTGGCTTGGAAAAAAATGAGAGAGAGAGAGAGAGAGAGAGAGAGAGAGAGAGAGAGAGAGAGAGAGAGAGAGAGAGAGAGAGAGAGAGAGAGAGAGGCTCAAAGCACTTGATGCTTCGCCAGCTCATAGGTGGGCAAGAGTAATTATTCGGATGATTTCGTTTCGGCTAGCCCACCTGACATCCGACACCCTCGCCTAACCATCCCCCTAAACCCACAAAACTCGCACACTTTGAGGATATAATCGGACCTACACCTTCAAGCCAGAGACATGGATTGTCATGAGCCCCTGCGTCTGCAGGGGCTCATGAGAATCTATGCCTCTTGCAGATCTAAGGCGCGGTAGATGGATTGCCGTAGGATCATACCTGTCACACCTCCGTCAGTCAGTGGAGAGGAAATTCAGTCTAAGTGCCGGTGTGTGCACACTGAGTGATACACAGGTCACGGAGTCTGCGGCATAGCCGCCCACAGGTGACTGTTCAAAGACAAAAGTTAATACGGAGATCTTTTGAGGGAAAAGGGAGGGAAAAGGTACGGGGGTGGGAGGTGGGGGTGGATTTTTCTTCTTTCTGATCGCCTGGAATACCGTGTAGCCGCTAAAATGATCAGGCAGTTCTTTGAGCGGCTGTCAGGGTAAATTAAATTTATCTTGTAAAACCTGTGCGTAGTCATAGCAGCCTATTTTAAATTATGCCGAAAGACAAAAGGTACGATTTAATGACAGAAATAGAGAATCAGTGACGAGGAAAAAAAAAAGAAGAAGAAGAAAAAAAAAAAAGAAAAGAAAAACAAAGACTTGAAGAAAGAGCCTAATGAGAAAAACAGAAAGAAAAAAGATATAAAGAACGAACAAACGAACGAACAAACAAACAAACAAACAAACGAACACTTCAAACAAAAACAGAGATGAATATAAAAAAAACCAAAACCCCAAACATACGCCATCCTGTGCAGCGAAATACCTTTGCAATGCACAGAGCAGATCATTCATAACCTTGAAAGAAAAACAGAAGATAGTGGTAGAAAACCCTTTAAAATGAAACAAATAACGACGTTTCGGATCAAAGATCCTTCCTCAGGTGACATGGAAACAAACGTAGAACAGAAAAGAACACGACAGAAAGAAAAGACGGCATCTTATATAAAGAGAATTTAGAATGACGTAAAAAAAACACCAAACAAACAAAAACAACAACAACAACAAAAACACACACATAATGACGCAAATACACATGCACAAAACACGTAGCACAAAACTTACGTCTATATACATACACGTCACTGCATACATTCGCATTCACTCGTGCCTGCTGCAGCTCACGCACATGCACACACACACACACACACACTGCTACCTTTGAGTGTGTGTGTGTGTGTGTGTCAGTGTGTTTGTGTGTGTGTGTGTGTGTGTGTGTGTGTGCATTGTTTTTCTTTCACGTGAAACCCTAGCGGCAACAGTTTTACTACATTCATAACCTTCTTTCCGTGTCAAATCAGCCATACAGTTTTCCCATTACGTCTCGTCACACGTATTCTGCACTCTAGCTAAGCCATCATTTTCAGCAAGTGACTAAGTTGACGTCGATCTCGGCCCGTCAGCAAGACACATCGATTCAAATGAGCCCCGCGCCGGACTGCAGGGGCTCATGTAAATCTATGTCTCTTGCATGCCTGTGGAGTTGGATGAGAAACTGTGACTGGAAAAAGTAGGTTTTTTGTTTTCTGTTTGTTGTCCCACGGTTGTTGTTTCTGGCACGTGTCTCTTCGCTTCAGACGCGCCTAGTCATGTTGTGGGTTGTAGCTGGCTCGCATTAACAGTTTGTTTACGTTGTAGTTCGGGGGTATGATGCTTTATCACTGTCTTGAAAAATCGTTAAGACACAATTTCATATAATTATATAAAAAATACATGAAAAACAAACACGGAGGAACACTGAAAAGATTAAACTGTCCGCGATGACTGACCAAACCGGCAAACGCCAGGTGGCCGCATGTGGTGTGCCCTGACATTGGACACAAATTCACCTGCTAAAAGTAAACAAAGCCAAAAAGAAACAACAAAAGAAAAAGCAAACCTGAGTTTTTGAATACTGATTTCTCTCTCTCAGTCAAAGATGATAAAAATAAATCATTTGCCCGGCGCAGCATCCGAGTCGCCGCGCTGAACTGGCGGCTTGACTGACAACTGAACTTTCAAGCGTCTCCTGCAAAAACAAAACAAAAACAACCGAACAAACAAAAACTGTAACTGACAACAAGACCGGCTATCGCCAGGAACAGCCAAACTGATGATCATCGAGCCGTTTTCAGTGCCATTCACACTAAACGAGTATGCGGGCGGACTTTTATTATACTTTAGCGGTACATCTAAACATAGACGATCCAACTTTTGTGGTATGGGAAACCCGAGTTTGTTCGAAGGGAAACCACTCTCTTTGAATGTATGCGGAAGTACATGCCATGTGGCCACACAGGGCAATTAGGTTACGACCCCTTTTCACACACTGTTATCTGTAAGCCTCTTGCAGCATAAAACTATGAACGAAGAACTTTTCTGCCAAAACAAAAAAATATACGCGGAGCACATCACAGGAGAAACATTTTCAGCAATTCTTAAAAAAATTAAGAGTTAGCGTTTTTCACAACACTCAAATGCACAAAACTGTCGTCTGCAAGCCTGCATACAACCGTGCACATGCCCCAATTAGGCTCCCATGAACACACTAGGTCGACTAAAATTACCCAGATTTTGCTCTTTTTCACACCACCTGCCATGCCTTTTGTTGCTCAAAATGCCAAAAAAGGCACACAATTGAAGTTTTACACCCTAAAAAAATGACAAAAAGGGAGGAAATTTTTTTAAAACTATTTCTGGCGGAAAGTTACATGCACCGGAAGCAATTGCCCTGTGTGGCCTGTGTTCGGTTGCACTTTTGTTTTATGTTTCGCTGTTTTTCGGTTCACAATGCTTACCCCAAGGTTTGAACTGTCTCAAGATGACGATTTCCTCATTCTTGTCATTTACGCCCCCTTTGCAAAGGTGTCGGAGACGGAATTCTTCATCGAGGGTGAAGAAATTCGGTTCTACTCCAAACCGTACTATCTGCGCCTTCATCTGCCGAAGGCGGTGAAGGAAGACGACAGAACAGAGGCGAAATACGATGTCGACAAGGGATGTTTTACCGCGAAGATCACAAAAATGACGAGTGGGGAACTGTTTGAGGGACTGGACATGCTGACAAAGCTGCTGACACCACCAGGAGAAACGTCTGCAGCCTGTCCAATGATTGAAGATGACAGTGGTTCTGCTGGGGAGGTAAGATGCTCTTCACCCATTCCTGATACACTACAGTAAGAGGAAATAATCCGTGATAGTTCAAGGGTTGCGCCAGAAAAGCTTGGCGCCTCTAAAATTGGTTTCGGAGTTGCAGCGGAAAATTGCTAATGTTATTAATAGGTTTTTACCCTCTGACTGAGGAGCTGAAATTTAATGTGCACAGGTCAGCAGAGATTGACACCATCCCAAGAGCATTTTGCATACAGTTCTTTGTCATAACATCATATCTTGTAAATTCAACTCCTTGTTAACTCATTTAACCTGGGGCATGTATATTTCCCAAATTTTGGAGGCATCGTCTAACGACTATGCACCTGCTGCAGGAGATGGATCGACCATGATAATTCAAGGATAGTGCCAGATCAGCTTGTCGCCGACAGGCGCCAAGCTGATCTGGCACTACCCTTGAATTATCATGGTCGACCCATCTCCTGCTATAGCGCGTCAGGGCTGAATGGGTTAATGTGTACATGAATAAATTGGTCCAGCTTTACCATGGCTTCTCAGTGTTCATTGAAGGAAGTTTCTGTAGTCTGACTTCTGCTGAAAATATTTTAGGTTTATAACATTAAACATTTTGCTGAATCAGACCATTTCGTCTGTGCATCTCAGATGCAGAGCTGTGCATTATGGGAAGCACTGTGCCTAGTTATTGCAGTGTACTGATGCTGACCTGTATTATTTTCTTGTGCAGGAACCAGATGGAAAAAGTGCAAGAGGTTGTGGTTCAGACACTGCTGCACCTGCAGACAATGGAGATGCTGACTGTGCAGAGGAGGAGGAAGAAAACTGGTTTATTGAGCAGCAACTGCCCTCTGAGAACTCTGACAATCTCATGACAGGTGCTGTGAAATATGGGTTTGCTTGCCAGAGGTCTGGAGTCTTCACCAAACTGATGTCAGAGTTCTCTGAAATTTTGGATGTGAAGGACCCCGACAGTTTGAGTTCAGTGGAGGTAAGGGCTCAGAGGATTGCACATGAAGCTGAGCACTTTAGTGAGGACCACTACCTGGCAGATTTGTACGACAATGAAGAGATAGCAGCCATGCTGACCTTTGAACCCTGGTGGACTAGTTCAGACAAATGCGAGTTGTCGGAGGAAGAGAAAGACCAGCTGCTGAAGCTGCCGAGAAAGCAGCACCTGATTGAGAAAGATGCGTTGCCATATGTTTACTATGGTTTGATGGACCTGATCTTCGCGTACGCCTACAGTCACAGGGTGATGGGAGGTGAGGAAAACGTGGAGTCAGGCTGGGCCATCGCAAAACTCAGTGCAACACTGTCTTGGTTGGACACATTCACTTCCGTGCAAGACGTTCTGGTGGCATGTTTTCGCAGGGCACTGGCCTTCCCACTGTATCGCAACTGGGACTTGTGTGTGAAACTCTGCGAGGATGTTCAAAAGTTGTTTTCATGTGGTAAACTTTGTCTCCTTAAATGCTTGCTTGATATTCACAGGTGCATGATTGTAAGTGACCCTCGTTACATCTTCAATGACCTGTACATCACCGACTATTGTGTGTGGATTCAGTCGGCAGATGACAAGAAACTTCTGTCACTGGCACAGAAGATATTAGAGACTAAACTGACAAAGGGTGATGTAGGGTTTGATCTGGAACAGTTGGAGAGTGCAGCTGAAATGGTGCTTCAGGAAGAGGCTGATGCAGAGCTGGATGTTATCACTACAGGTGTAAAGTGCATGGGAGTCACAGAATCAGAGTCTGTGTTGGACAGTGATGATGATAGTGATGACAGTGAAGAGACTGACAGTGAAGAGACCGACAGTGAGAGTGACAGCGATGATGATGGAGGTAGTGATAAGATTGTGAATGATGTCAGTGATGCCACTGACAATACCTGTACCACTGCCAGCACCAACACTGACAGAGATGCAAACAAGCAGATGGAGGAAAAATTACAAAATTACAGAAACTGTTGATATGCCAGGAAAATTAAATATTGACAGGCGATACAGATCATTGTTGTACTTGTGAATATATTTCATTTGTACCGACCAGGTGAAATGTCCAGAATTAATTCACATTAAGAAAAAAGAAAGCTTTGTACCACTCATCTTTGCTGCAAGGTTAAAAATGTTTGCTTTGATTACTGACCGCCCTGTTTTGGGAAGGAGATTGATAAAGGAATCCCATCTTGTCTGTGTGTCTTTCATACCCTTGTGTGTGATTGTGTGTTTATGCGAGAGAGAGAATTGCAGAGATTGTAATATTATTGAAGAAACGAAAGTCAAATTCAGGCATGCTTTAATCCAATTAGCCCTGATGCACTACAGCAGGAGATGGATAGACCATGATAATTCAAGGGCAGTTCCAGATTAGCTAAGTTTAATCTGGCATTACCCTTGAATTATCTTGGTTGCTCCATCTCCCGCAACAGATAGTCATCAGGTGATGTCTCCAAGATTGGGAAAATGCAGCATTGGATGTTAATGGATTAAAAAGAGTTATTCCCCATTGTTGGTTAACCCTTTATCATTCAGAATACACCAGTGTGTGAAATAAGTTTGACTAAAATAGATAAGGGTAGCAACAGAATAACTTGGTGCCTCTAGGCGCCAAGCTATTCTGGCACCACCCTTGAACTAAAGCCATTGGTCTATATATCCTTATCCGTAGCGTAAGTACTATAATGTAGCTTGTGTGTGGCAGTGTACAAATATGAAGCTTTTAGCATCAGTATGATATATGGGTTAATAAAATATGGAAAACGGGTCAAATGCAAAATTTGCCTATCACAAGCGAATGTGTATAACACATGCTATGATTCATAGTATAAAGTGGATTTTTAATCGTTCTTTTTATTCACCCTCTCAACACGTTAGAAATATGCATGCAACTAGTCCGTTTCAGTTTCACCTGAAACTTCCGTGTGTACGATTTGCTCCAAAACTTGCATGAATGCTCGTATCTTGTCAGGTACATGCCTATACACTCAAAAGTGTTTGTTTCTTTATGTAAACAAGATGGGATAAACCATAACCCACAAAGTCCCTTAAATATGCGAGCTGCCCTTGCTGTCAATGGTCTCTACCTTTCATCTTTGACCTGATTCTGATGTTGAAATATCTCCTAGTGAAAAAGCTTAACAGATCTGACAATGCATCAGTGAGCTCTATTAACAGCGCATAGGCGTTGCTGGTCTGTCATGACATATTTTTTAGTTTTTACGTAATTTTATATTTTCCGTGATATGAGTTTCACTTTCACTTCAAGATTTTAGAAAATGGTGACAAAACTAGAATTTTACAGTACGATTTCAGTCTTGCTATAATTTGTGTGAAATCAGGTTGACTTTACCTAGCTACATGATACACTAAGTACACCTGCACGTTCTTCTGAAAGCGTGTCGATGTCTGTGTGTGTGCTCCCTCCGGGCGCATGAGGAGCTATTCCACTTGGAGATGCGGGCATGTGTGTGTGAAAGAGAGAGCGCGTGAAAGAGAGAGCGCGTGTAAGAGAGAGCGAATTTCGCCATATTTAGAGTATTGCGTCAATGTCTGCGTGATGACAAAGCTGTTTCTTTTATGTCGCTGCCACTGTATGACTTTCTTCAAAAGTCAAGGTGTTTTACCGTTTTATTTTTTTTCTGAAAAGAATTAATTTTACTGAAGAAGTTGAAATGGTACAAAACTGGCAAATGAACTCATCCAATGTCTTTATACAAACTAGCTATATCCAAAATTTCAAAAGTAAATATGACAAAAATTACGGACTCTAATGGGTCAAGCGACTTTCTATAAACTGTCTTTTATGTCTTCAAGGAGACATCCGGTTATATGCTCAGAGGCTCTTTTAACCATCCCTTGAAAAAAGTATTTTGCCAAGTTTCAAGCGTGTGTGTACAGCAATATCGGAGATTCTCGTGTATACATACGCACACACACACACATACATATGCCGCATCGCACCAAATGTACGTTCAGCAGCAAGGTTGGCGTAACTAGAATTGACATAATTTTTATCTTGTTACTTCAGTTGTCACAGGATTAGGCGTGCCTGCCTTTGACGTCATGGACATGCTATTAAATTCGCCCCACCACAACCCGTCCTAAAAAGTCCCTTCTATAAACAGAAGGGACTTAAAAACCCCCACAGAAAACCAAAGGTGTAAATTCATGTCCTCTGCATGTTGTGGGTAGAAACTGCACCACACAATTTACATAGATTACGCCAAATCAAATGGTGTGATTTCTATTCACAATGTACATTTTAACCCTTTGCATCCTGATCCATTCTTGCAAGAAATAAGTTCAACTATGATAGTTCAAGGGTGGTGCCAGAATAGCTTGGTGCCCGAGACACCAAGCTATTCTGGCACCACCCTTGAATGAAAATGGTTGATCTATCTCCTAATCTGTAATGTAGACTTCATAGGATAATAAGTGAATTTTTAAAAATTCAGCCTCAGGATGTAATGGGTTAACTCTTTCGAGACGTGCCATATCCGGATTCGCGGCTTTACGCCGCGAATCAGGATGCGGCACATCTCGAAAGAGTTGAGGTAGTATGCTGCTATCAGCATTTTGCTTTGTGGGTAGAAATTGCAGCATACAATTTACATTGACAACACCACATCGATTGTATGGTGCGGATTCTACCTATGGTGTAGAACTAAGGTAGTAAAAAGCTGCATGTAGTGAAGGTTAGTAGCATTGAAACGATTTTGTGCATGTGTAATATGGAAATTCAAGCATCCTTGACCTTGATCAATAACACTTACGTGCATGACAGTGTCGCCGTCACTAGCGATGACCAGCACAACTTGACACACTTGAGTTATCATGTGTAACTATGAGGCTACACTGAGCTAAAAAGGATTTTAACCATCTTTTCATTATCTTGTAATAAGTAAATGCTGAAGTGTCTAATACCATGTGTAGCAACGAAGGGCAGTATTTTCAAAATTTAGGGATGAATATTTGCTTTATTTTATTAAGGCCTTTGGAAGCAGACTAGCTCAATCAGTAAACAGCTAGGCCAATCTGTAAACAATTTCAAGTCCTTTATGCTCAAGAGTCTAAAGCAATTATTTTGATTTTTTGTGGTTGTAAAATGTCAGATGATGTTTCACACATTTCAATGAAGTATGCAAATCACATGTCATATTTGCAATTTATCTAATCCTCGGATTAGCTTGCTTAGAATGTTTACCCCTGAAACTAACCAACCATGGAGAAGAAACAAGCAATTCAATTGTACAAAAAACATCCCGACAGCAACAAGGCTTTCTCAGGATGTGCCTGCACTGCTTGTGAAATAAAAAACAACCAGAATATTGAATTATGTCACCAGCCGGTCTAATACGTTAAATAAACCTACGACATGGGGCCTAAATAAAGCTAAGACCATTTAGCAATACACATCCAATATCAAGAGCTACAGGCAGCGCAGACAGTAGGGAGAGTTTAAAATAGGAAAATATAGGTGAATGGACCAAGGGTAGACGGAAACACATGACCCAGAATAGAGAGGAAAACCCACCCTGTGGGGCTGACCAGGGTGACCCTGGGAACTAAAAAGTAGTTAACCCCACCCAAGTCCCCCAGGGCAGAACTGGGTGGGGGGGACAAGCACATCAACATTAGTTATTGTTTTTATATTTTTTCTTTATTCATACATGACTATATTACATAAAGCAAGAACAAGGTTGATACAATGTAACTGTTCACATACACTTGCACTGCTTTTTAGTCTTTTGATGGTGCAAAACTTTAGGGATGTGACATTGCAGCACTTGAACATGAAAGCAACTACTAAAATGCCAAATGAAAAGATGTTTGCAGCTCTATGTCATTTGTAACGACTATGTTATGGCCTGTCTTTGTTTCTACAGGGCTTCTGTATGAGCTCAAGATTAACTCATTCAACTCTGATATGCCATGGCAATACATGGATCGAGTGTGATAGTTCAAGGGTTGTGCCAGAACAGCTCTGCACCCATAGGCACCAAGCTATTCTGGCACAATCCTTGAACTATCATGCTCGATCTGTTTCCAGAAGTGAAATACAGTCTTCAAGGGGCAACTTCAAAATTTGCGAATTTCTGTCCTGGAGCAAAATGCGTTAAGTGGCGCCTTTCACGGCACCAAGCTGATTTGTCACTAATCATCAGCTTTCATAGCTGATCCATCTCCTGCACTTGACTCTAAAAGCATTTGTCTTCACTTTCAAGGAACAAATCAGCATTGGGGAGAATGTCCCAAAAAAGAAGTAAAATGGGGGAATGACACAAATCCAGGTAAACACACACAATGCTTGATCCACGCAGATGATGGTGACATTACTGTACATGTATTTATTTGCTTCCTCTGTGTTATCGTTGTTGCTTTTTACTCAAAACCAGCTCCCTCAGGTTCTGTTCACTCTCTTTCAAGCTCTTCTCCAGGTACTCTTTATTGGTCTGAAACAGGGAAAGGAAAGTGCATGTGAAATACTCCTCCTAATGTAGATGCAACAGTTCTCATTGAGTATAGTTATCAAACATTAATACCACTAACAATGATAATACCAAACTTTTCTCACAATATTGGATATACTGAAAAACTCTGAACTTGTTAATAATTCTACTTGAACCTTGGAGGCAATCTGTGTGTATCTAAGACACGAGCAAGATGCAGCTGATGCACTAGAATTCAGGCATCTAAAACGACTCCAAACCTGATACAATATGTTGTATCCATTTCACACACTGAGAAATCTGAACAGTATGATCCTCAGCAGCCTCCGTTATGGTGAGTATAACCAGTTCAACAGTATTGTACATGCTTATGCGTACATGTGAAATATGTACTGAACATCTGACCCCTTGAACATTTACTGTGAGCACCAAATTTACACAGCACATGATCAGTAGTTCACCCTTTAACTGCTGGTAGCGTTTTCTTGCCAAGGTGATTCCTGTAGGAACCAAAAAGCACTATCGACAGCTAAATGGATACATGAAGGGGACACTAGACACAAATTTGTTGAAATGAACAGTTCACAAAGCCAAAATCTGCTCTAGCACCTTTATACTAGTACAATAATCATCAAAGGGAGTGCATAACATGATTAAGCTTACCTCAATTGTCTTGATCTTCTCTTCAGCTAGTTTTTTCTTCTTTGTCAAGTTTTCACACACTGTTGGTACTGTCATGAGTAGGAACCTGGAAGGTCAGAAAACACTGATCAGTGATATTGATGAAATATCCAGCACATGTATCTGGTTCAGGTGTCTCAAACCATAAATAAAACACACACACAGTTCCATCGTATAATTTTAGCCCTAACCGCTGGCATGAAAGAATAATGCTGCCCACCCTGCAGGCCAAGGTTCACCTTCAGGACCCAACTCTTTAACCGTTTAGCATTCAGATTCTTACTATAGAAACTGCTCATGTGTTCACATTCTTTTGTGTTACAAGAAGAAAAGTATATTGTTTAGTTACTTGAAGAGGCTATCATGGGACTGCCTGACATCCTAGAGCACTGAGATTTGGATGAAGTATTGGAAAGTGACTACACTATACGCTTGTGGTCATGTTATATCTCTGTGTGTGACCTAACATGTCAACAAATCTTGGCGACAAAGCTTCATTAGTAAACAAATCATGCACACTTATATACTAAACATGTAGCTGCGAGTCCAGAAAGTGAATGCTGCGTCCTACCATATCCATCTCCAAGCTCTGAAAAGCTGTTTATGCCACCGACTGGGTCACAAATTGTCACATGTCCACAGTGTTACAGGTAGTGTCACATGGTCTCGGTGTTTGTTCCATTTTGGTTGTTTGGTTTCACAAAAAATATCTGAGATGGAGGGAGAAATAAAAGGAAACGTGGTCTGCTATCACAGTAGATTGCGAGTGGGACCCCCTGCTTCCACAAACTCTGGCACTGGTATCGCTTGCATGGCTGACCGCCATTTTGACAAACAGGTCATGAGAGAAGCATCGTGTTTTGGGCCATTTACAGTGTTTAAATCTGCATCAAAGTGATCTTCAAAGTTAGTACCTGATTTGAGTCATTCTTGTAGTTCATATTTCTCAGCATCTCTCAAAATAACACGTATCTACTCCTCTGTATAGTGAGGAATATCTTCCCCATCACTGGTAGCTGCCATTTTTCCACAGTCCCATTTGTGAATGAAATAATGCAGTCAGTTCCAGACTCCCTACCTCACAAAATGACGGGTGTGTGCATGAATGGATCTCCTGGAGTTTCCCTAGCAGTAGTTGGTTCTTTTTGGGAAACCAGGTGAAGGTCACAGAGTGATGGAAAAACCCTAAGTACGTACTACTGGAATGAATAGTAGGGGCCGCCTGCACAGCTCACGGTTACACCCGGAACGAATGCTAAAGGGACAAGTCAGTCACACTCTGTGAATGACAAAGATAAGTCTGTGAATGACAATGATAAGTTCAAATACAGGATTACAATAAAAAAGCACAGAATTAACATTACCTCATACTGCAGCAATTTTTAATTGGTCAAGATTACGACCGAGTGTCTAAAGAGTGTGACATAGGTCTCTGATTTTGAACTTAAACATATGAGCATCATTTTGCATGATTGTGATGTGTTTAGTCATAAGTAACATGCCCCCAAAAAAGAATTTCCGAATGAGCAGTTATTTGGGTGTAATTGGAGAAAAACCATTATGGTTTTGTACATAACATTTACACCGTCACACATTTATAAAACACATTTTCTAGCTTTCACAAAGTAGATTCATGCTGTATAAATTATCATGTTGTTCTTTCCTTACTAGGCTATGATTAAACTTCAAAACAGTTTGATGGGGTGAATAGATACACAATGGTGTAACACTGAAATTGTTTGACCATATGACTTTACACTCAGCTATACATTTATGCAAAAATGCATAAATTATATTTTAAAAATTGTGTGCGGTATTAAACACACAATTTCAATTGCACAGTGATTGATTCCAAACTATCCTAATGGAGATAAGTGTGAACACAGTAGCCATAAACTAAAAACAAAATGGGACAACTTGCTTGTGAACAAAAATGTTGAAATCCTTGACAAGACAGCAAAGAAAGTCAATCAAGATGGTGTGTTTTCCCTTTATTGTGTACTAAACTCTTGTAGATTACAGAATAATTTAGAAAAAAAACCCACCATTCACGACATGAAATGAAGGTTAAAAACAAAAAACACACAATGCTTGAACATAACTTTACACCGTGACGAACACACTTGAGGCCCTTTAACATGCATAAATCCAAAAATAACAAAACACTACTCAAGTGATGTGTTTTTAACAAATACACTTTTATTTCTCCCAAAATTGTGTCTAAAAGAGTAATGAAAGCAGCAAATACATATTGTAATTGTTTGTACATAATTTTACACCACGAGCTTCAAATTTCAGCAAAAAAGTCCCACCACAAATGAACAAGATTGATTGATTGTAAATTGCTTAACGTCCCGACAGCAACAAGGCTTTCTCAGGACGTGCCTGCACTACTTGTGAAAAAAAACCAAAACAGAACATTGAATGTATGTCACCAGCCGGTCCAATTCGTTAAATAAACCTACGACATGGGGCCTAAATAAAGCGAAGATCATTTAGAACACACATCCAAAATCAAGAGCTACAGGCAGCGCAGACAGTAGGGAGAGTTTAAAAAGGAAAATACAGGTGAATGGACCAAGGGTAGACAGAAACACATACCCCAAAATAGAGGAGAAAACCCACCCTGTGAGGCTGTCGCTGACCAGGGTGACCCTGGGAACTAAAAAGTAGTTAACCCCACCCAAGTCCCCCAGGGCAGACCCGGGTGGGGACAATTGAACAAAAACAAGAAAATAAAAATCACAATCACCTGTAGCTTTCTACTATACTACAGAACAGCAGTGATATAATTATCAGGTTTGAAATTGATAATACAAGGGAATAATGTGTGAAAATGTCAAGTTTGAACATAACTTTACAACTGAACATGTTGGTATTATCAACACCAAAGTCAAAATAAAAGATAAAAATGGGAAATTACATCAAATTCTGTGGTCAGTAAACCCCAGCATTTACCAGCTATAATATTTCAGTTCTAATAATTGTGTCTACAATGTTTAAAGCAAGTAGCAAAACAAATCTTACATGTTTGTACATAACTTTACAACATGGGGTTCAAATCTCTGCACAATGTGGTACCACAATGTGAGAAAGCACCAAGTGAAAAAAGTTTAAACTTTCAATACATTTTAGAACACCAACGAGGCGGAAGGCAGACTTCTTCACAGGGCAGGAAGGCTGGGCTAGGTGGGCCTGATGGGCGGCTCTTTTTTTTGCTAGGTGTTCCTGGATCTCTACATCGTTTTCGTCAAACCAGTCTTTGTTCTTCTTTCTGGCGAAACCCAAGACTTCTGCAGAGGATTTTGCAATAGCAGTTTTCAGTTGTTCCCAAAGTGTTTCAGGGGAGGAGTCTACTGGGTCCGCTGTGTCTTTGAGCCTGCGCTGTAAATCTGTCTGAAAGGCAGCTTTCACATCGTCACGCTGAAGGCTGGCAACATCAAGCTTTTTCTTGGGGGGCCCCCATTTCTTGGGTTTTGGCTTGAAGTGGAGCCTGAGTTTGCAGCGGACAAGGCGGTGGTCAGTGTGGCACTCTGCGCTGGGCATCACTCTGGTGAGGAGGACGTCACTGCGGTCCCTCTGACGCACTAGGACATAGTCGATAAGGTGCCAGTGTTTGGAGCGAGGATGCATCCAGGTGGTCTTTCGACTGTCCTTTTGCTGAAAAGTAGTGTTGGTGATGACCAGTTGCTGCTCCGCACAGAACTCCAACAGTAGGCGGCCATTGTCATTGCAGTTCCCCACGCCATGCTTGCCGAGGACTCCTTTCCAGGCTTCAGAGTCCTGGCCCACTCTGGCGTTGAAGTCGCCAAGGATGATGACTTTGTCGTCTGCAGGGGTACTCTGTAGGAGGCTGCGCAGGTCAGTGTAAAACTTGTCCTTTTCAGCAGGCTCTGCCAGGAGGGTTGGGGAGTACACACTGAGAAGGGTGACGTGCTGCTGGTGTCTCAGTGGGAGGCGCATGGACATGATGCGGTCTGAGTGGCCCGTTGGTAGGTTTTCCAGCTTAGTCGCAATGGATGTCTTGACCATGAAACCCACGCCTGAAAGCCGTCTTTCTGATGCAGGCCTGCCTGACCAGTAGAGGGTGTACCCAGCACCAAGTTCTTGGAGGCTGCCTTCGTCCGGAAGGCGTACTTCGCTGAGCGCGGCGATGTCGATGTTTAACCTCCGCAATTCATGGGCAATGAGGGCGGAGCGACGTTCAGGGCGTCTGCTGTCTGCTTTGTCGAGCATGGTTCGGACGTTCCAGCATGCTACGTTAAGTCCGGTCGTGGTCGTCATGAGAGTGGATCCGTTATTCTTTCTTGTTTTTTGACCGCAGGAGAAGATGCCCGTTGACCGCGGCTAGCCAACTGGGGTTGCGAGGGGATGAGCTTTGGTTAGGCCACCTTTTCTAGGCCCCTCTCCGTGTGGAGCAAGCAGTGCTGTCCCTAGAGAAGGCTGCTTGGTCGTTCAGGGTGTGCCGAGTGATGTTGTCATCCCCAGGTCAACATCAGGCGACCAATATCCTGAACCGCCTGCATGCAGGTTTGAGACTGCGGCTTCCAGTGACATCTTTCACCTGCCGTTTCGCCCCTCGCCCGTCGCTACAGGACTTGGAATGGTCAGTGTCATGGTCCGTGGACGTTTCCTAAAGCCTGCGCGGTGGAGCTTTTCGGTGGAGTGCAGTGTGCGCAGTACTGGCCCCACCCTTTAAACCCTTGGTTCATCTGCCATGGCCTAGCAAGCTGGGACGATGGCATTGAGGTCCTCGGGTCGTAGGTTTTATATCAGACTGTCCTTGTCCTAGTCTCTGGCTCAAAAGCCTTCCCCGGAGACACGGGGGCTTTGATGTCAGGGGTTTCCTCCCTTAGCCTTTCCGCAGCCAAGCGGCCAGGCCTGCAAGGCAGCAGGCGACTTGTGGAGGGCGGGGTCGTCTATGTCCCGTGCAGATGTGAACATCTGCCCACTGCCCATATATCCCTATCTGTAAGTACTATAATGTAGCTAGCATATGGCAGTGTACAAATCTGAAGCTTTTGGCCTCAGTATGATATGGGTTAAGGCCTTCACTGCCAGTGATCACAGATTTTGTGTCTATAAATAATCATTGTCAATTCAACATCAAACAGCTCCAGTCATCCGAGGCATTTCGACACAAAGTGGTGTCAGCAAAAGGCATAGATACACATAAGCCCCCGCAACTGCGAGGGCTCATGAGGATCTATGTCTCTTGGATGACAAATACAGCTTTTCTGAGCAGTGAAGGGGTTGAACATCAGCTCAAAAAAAGAAAAAATTCAAGTTCACTGATACATGGGTGGAGTCAAAATTTGTTTAGACCCTGTTGAAATTATGTTCATGGTCACAGAAGACATAGAATTTGAACCCTGTTTTTGTGACAGCTAAAAGGTAACTACCATGAACACACTCCTAGGCATTTCTAAAGACTCTCCTCTCCCCAACACACACAGCAAAGAAGAACTCCCGTCCGCTTTTTCCACCTATTTTTCCGACAAAATCCAAACTCCGCGCAACACGCTGAGCGCACTGTTCAAGAAGCAGTCATCCTACAAATCCCACACCTCCCAGTAAAGGTTGAATTGGACGAACCGCCCACCGCTGAAGAGACCCTCACAGCCATCCACCAGCTCAAGAGTGGCAAAGCAGCAGGCATTGATGGAATACCGCCAGAGATCTGGAAACATGGAGGCACAGCACTGCACAACAAGCTCCATGACTTCTTTCTCTGCTGCTGGGAGGAAGGAACACTACCAAAAGATCTCCGTGATGCAGTCGTTATCACCCTGTACAAGAACAAAGGCGAGAAGTCTGACTGTTCCAACTATCGGGGAATTACCCTGCTGTCCATTGCTGGGAAAATCCTTGCAAGGCTGCTCCTGAATCGGCTGGTACCTGCCATCGCTGAAGACCAACTCCCAGAGGGCCAGTGTGGCTTCAGAGCAAACAGGAGCACCACCGATATGGTCTTTGTGCTGAGACAGCTACAGGAGAAGTGCCGCGAACAGAACAAAGGGCCGTACGTAACATTTGTCGACCTAACAAAAGCGTTCGACACTGTGAGCAGGCAAGGCATGTGGCAGATCCTGGAGCGGCTTGGCTGTCCCCCAAAGTTCCTCAACATGATTGTCCAGCTACACGAGGACCAGCAAGGCCAGGTCAGACTCAACAATGACCTCTCAGAACCATTCCCTATTCTCAACGGCGTAAAGCAGGGCTGCGTGCTGGCACCGACCCTCTTCACCATCTTTTTTAGCATGATGTTGAAGCAGGCCACAGTGGACCTCGATGATGACGATGCAGTGTACATCAGGTACCGTCTCGATGGCAGCCTGTTCAACCTCAGACGACTGCAGGCCCACACGAAAACCCTAGACCAACTGATTCGTGAGCTGCTTTTTGCTGATGATGCTGCCCTCGTTGCACACACAGAGAGAGCCCTGCAGCGCATCACGTCTTGCTTTGCAGATGCTGCCCAGCTCTTTGGACTCGAGGTCAGTCTGAAAAAGACAGAGGTCCTCCATCAGCCGGCACCCAAGACAGTGTATCGCCCTCCTCACATCACCATTGGCGAGTCTGAACTAAAGTCAGTGCACCAGTTTACTTACCTTGGCTGCATTATCACGTCGGACGCCAAGCTGGACAAGGAGCTTGACAGCAGGCTGGCAAAAGCGAACAGCGCTTTCGGGCGACTTTTCAAGCGGGTGTGGCACAATCAACAGCTGAAAACAGGCACCAAGATCAGCGTGTACAGAGCTGTGGTCCTCACCACCCTGCTGTATGGTTCCGAGTCCTGGGCCCTCTACCGCAGCCAACTACGACTCCTCGAACGCTTCCACCAGCGCTGCCTGCGTACCATCCTGGGCATTCACTGGAGTGACTATGTCACCAACGTCGAGGTCCTTGAACAGGCTGAAACTGTGAGCATCGAGGCTTTGCTGCTGCGGACACAGCTCCGCTGGGCGGGGCACGTCTCCAGGATGGAGGATCATCGCCTACCAAAGATCACCCTGTTCGGCGAGCTTGCTACTGGACACCGTGACAGAGGGGCACCAAAGAAGAGATACAAAGACTGTCTCAAGAAGTCACTTAGTGCCTGCCAAATCGACCACCACCAGTGGTCTTCGCTTGCTGCGGACCGTGACACCTGGCGCTCCACCATTTACAAGGCAGCTGTCTCCTTTGAGGACTCTCACAGAGCTAGCCTTAAGGACAAGCGGCTCAGGAGAAAAAACAGAAATGCCGCAGCTCAGAACCCTGGCCATACCTTCCCCTGCAGCCACTGCGGTCGAACCTGCCTGTCTCGGATTGGCCTCCGCAGCCACGAACAAGCCTGCAGACGTCGTGGGCAACTCCTATAAAATCTTCGTTCGCGAAGTCAAGCCAAGGAAGAACACCAACAATACATTTAACATTCTTGAAAACTGACGTTAGTTGGCCATTGCTGATGCTTGCTATGACCCGTTTGACATCGGAGCCTACCTTTTGCCCAAATACCTCCGCAAAGAAACACTTTTCTGTACCACTTTCAGAACAAATATAATTTAGCACCAATTGACCTAATATGAAAGATTTTTTTACTTAACTCTTATTTGTTGATTTTGCTGTACAGCCATATTAATTTGGTGAAAAGACAAGAAAAAGCCATTTTGAAAACCCTAAAGAGCCCTGGAAGATTTCAATATCGAAGTGAAGCATTCAGACTTCATGTTTCAGTTTTGCAAACTTTGCCAATTCACACGAAAATGTATCTTTCCTATACCAGGCTTAATATATCTGGGGCACATGTAGGCAGGTCAACCTGCAAAGACACTGTAGGGTTCAGGAAACACCATCACAAGGACTTTCTGTCGGCACAGACCTTGAAGAAGATAGAAGTGAGGAAGCAGAAGAAAGCAGCTGTCAACAACAGTCGCACAAGAGCAGCCAAAGTAAGGGCACAGGGGGAATACTCGGAAGCCAACCGCGAGGTGAAGAGTAGTATCAGGGCAGACAAGAGGGCCTACACAGACAGCCTGGCAGCAGAGGCAGAAAAGGCAGCAGGCAGCGGCAACATGAAACAGCTCTACGACATTACCAGAAGATTGTCAGGCAAGTATGGCCATACAGAAAGACCAGTAAAAGACAAAGAAGGCAAGCCTATTGCAGACAGAGCAGACCAACTCGACAGATGGGCCGAGTATTTTGAAGAGTTACTGAACAGACCTAGCCCACCCGACCCCCCAGACATCCAGCCGGCAGAGACCGACCTACCCATCAGCTGTGACAGACCCAGCCGGGAAGAGATCAGAAGAGCAGTGGCATTATTGAAGAACGGCAAAGCAGCAGGCCCAGATGGCATCCCAGCGGAGTCTCTGAAAGCAGACCTGGAGACAACAGTGGAGATGCTGTACCCACTGTTTGGAAAGATCTGGGAAGAGGAGGTGATGCCGGCTGACTGGAAGGAGGGGTACCTAATCAAGCTTCCCAAGAAAGGCGACCTCAGCAAGTGTTCCAACTACAGAGGAATCACCTTGCTGTCAGTACCAGGAAAGGTCTTCAACAGGATCATCCTGGAGAGAATGAAGAGCTCCGTTGACCCCCAGCTGAGAGACCAGCAAGCAGGATTTAGGAAGAACTGATCATGTACAGACCAGATCGCCACTCTCCGCATCATCGTGGAACAGTCTCTGGAGTGGAGCTCCCCGCTGTACGTCAACTTTGTGGATTATGAGAAAGCATTTGACAGTGTGGACCGAGAGACTCTGTGGAAACTCCTACGACACTACGGTGTACCCACAAAGCTCGTCCGCCTGATCAAGAGCAGCTACGATGGCATGACATGTCGCGTGATCCACGAAGGGCAGTTCACCAGGGAGCTCCAGGTCAGAACTGGTGTCAGGCAGGGGTGTCTGCTGTCTCCGTTCCTCTTCCTACTGGCCATAGACTGGGTCATGAAGATGACCACAGAGCACAGATGAAGTGGAATACAGTGGACACTGTGGACACAGCTTGACGACCTCGATTTTGCAGACGACTTGGCATTACTGTCCCACACTCATCAACAAATGCAGGACAAGACCACGAGGCTTGCTGACACCTCGTCCCAAGTGGGCCTCACCATTCACAAACAGAAAACAAAGACAATGAGGCTGAACGCAACCAGGGAAGAACCAGTCTTGCTTGCTGGCACCCCGTTGGAGGAGGTGGAGTCCTTCACCTATCTCGGGAGCATCATAGACAAAAAAGGCGGCACTGATGCAGATGTCAGAGCACGAATCGGTAAAGCCAGAGCAGCCTTTCTCCAGTTGAAAAAAGTGTGGAGTTCCAGAGAGCTATCACAACACACCAAAGTCCGGATTTTCAACTCCAACGTAAAAGCAGTTCTCCTATATGGAGCAGAGACTTGGAGATTGACAAAAACCACAGTCAACAGAGTACAGACCTTCATGAACAGTTGCCTTAGAAGAATTTTGAAAATCCACTGGCCAGAGAAGATCAGCAACGTCAGACTCTGGGAGAGAACAGAGCAGATAATAGCAGAGAATGAAATTGGGCGAAGAAGATGGGGATGGATCGGTCACAGTCTGAGAAAGCCAGCTTCCAGTATCACTAGGCAGGCATTGTCATGGAACCCCCAGGGAAAGAGGAAAAGAAGTAGGCTGAGAAACTCCTGGCGTCGAGACCTCCAAGCAGACATCAAGAGACTGGGAACCACCTGGAGTAGAATCGAAGGAGAAGCACAGGACAGGAGTTGCTGGAGGTCTCTCGTCGACGGCCTATACCCGGGTAGGGGTGACAGGCGTAAGTAAGTAAGTAAGTACATGTAGGCAGGGTAAAATCAGTCATTTTATGAAATAAATCTGCATTTTTAGTATTGTACAGGAAAACTAAATTTTTGGAGTTTCCTAAAAATTGTATTAGGTCAGTTGTCATTGAATGATATTTTTTCTAAGATTAGTATAGAAAAGTGGTTCTTTGTGGAGATATTTGTGGAAAAAATGTACGCTCTGATGTCAAACGACCTATATTACAGGTGCTAGTTTTAAGAAAAGTAATTTTAAAAAAAGATTAAATCATGTACACCAGCCACATATATAAATATATTTAAGAAAATGTAGGCACTAATGGGTTAATAAACATTCCTAGTATGCCTTCAAATAATGCAGGAAAAAGCGCTAAGAAATAAAGACTTTTCCCCTCTTCTTTTCCTTTGTACAGAGAAGAGTTCCATTCATTAAACTAAAAAGTCAGTGGAAAACCTCTGGAAAATGTGCCTACTTACTTGGTGCAAAAAGGAAAAGAAAAGATTTATTTGATGCAAACAACATTGATAAACTGTCCATATTGGCAAATCCCAGCACTGAAAACCTGCCATGGATCAGATCACTTGAAAACAAGAATGGCAAACCAGTTAAGGCTCACCTGCATGACCAATCCACATAATCAATCTGACCTTTATGAGCATGAACTTTTTGATAGGTAAATGAAAGAAGTGTTCATTTAAAAAAAAAGAAGCGTTGGCTATTGTACCTGCAAAATTAATGCATTCTACATTTTTGTCATTTCACACTTTTGTCCCCTAGAAATGTCTTATCATCAGTACTTTTCTGCTAAATTTGACCAATTTTGGGGGCAAAAATGCTTATAAAAAAAAATTCAGGTGTCTGAGAAAATGTCAATGTTAAAGTTTACCACCACCGATGGTTTTCAGCAGACAACCACTGGCACAGAAAGTACTTACTTTAGCTTCACACACGAGCTGAACATGGCAGAAAAAATTAAAAATGTATCAAACCCAACCACTCTCCACTCACGTGCACTGTTGGAGAGTGGCAGGAAATCTACAGCTGACGCTACATTCATATCATCCCCTACTTCTTGGAAGTCATCTATTTCAGGGTAAACAAATACTCCTTGTTTTGTCTGGCGAGACTTGAGGAATTTAACCCTCAGAGGATCTACTCTGACAATCACTCCTGAAACAGAAAAAAGAGACTGCTTTATTTAAGTTGCATAATGATCACAGCGCTTTCTTGAAACAACCCATAACAAGCTTCCTGCTGATCAAGTTTCCTAAGGAAACTTCAAACTCCTTTTCTATATTGGCCAGTGACAACAAGTCACACTTGTTTCTGCCGTACCTTTGAACCTTTTGTAATTTTTCAATGTCTCCCTCAAACTTAAATGGAGCTGAAACATGTTCAAAATCCACATTTTTCTGGTTTCAATACTTAAAAACGATTTCTGGCAGCTATCATTCGTAAGCACAAGTATGCTGACATAATCTTGCTCACCAGGGTACAACCTGTCAGGGTACTGCACTACCACATGTGTTTAGCATCCATTTTCTGGGTGCTTTCAGGGCTGGGAAAGACCCTTCAGCCTCGGAAACTTCTGATTTGGGAACAAATCCCAAAGAACTGAAACAGAGAGGGTCAGAGAATTTCAATTTGTGTCCATGTTTGCGATATGTCTTTAGCTAGCATCAGCTTAATATGTCTGGTTATTTTCAAACAGCTTTGTAGCTAAAATGGCTGGTTATTATTAAATTATCATGGCAGCTATCAAGCTTGGCCAACACAACAAAGAGTAAAAGACATGATCAGACTGTAACTTGGAAGACAATGTGTGAACCAAACACAACTGTGGTTGAACATAACTTGACAACACATGCTGTTGTCATGTTATGTACAAACCACTTAAAACCTGTAGAAAAATGTATATTCTGGGTTTAACAATTTATATTTTAGTACCCAAGCTGTATTTTGATAAATAACAACTAGCAACGTGGGCATCCCAAAGGCAGTATACTAGGAATTGTGCTACAATAATGAACATAACTTTACACTTATTCACAATGTCTAGTTTGTCAAGTCATGTTCACACAATCATCTAGCTTAATAGTTTGTATATTAGTTACAATAGACAAAATAATCAAACCAGTCTTCCACTTTAAAAGAGACTGTTACTATGAAGGAAAATGTTAGCTAAGCACTGTTTCAACTGTACATAAATTGACAACATAATTGTTGTCAAGTTATGTTCAAGGCATTTTTTCTTAAAAATTGTCATTTCTTGGGTGCAGAAAAGTAAAAAAAAATTAATAACAAAAATTAAAAAAATGCACAGACTATCTGTACTTATCATAGAACACTAAACCATACAAAAATAGCATGAAGCACAGTGTAACATAACTTTACAACCCAACCACTGTAAGTGTTACATCATGTTATGTTCAGTCCCAATACTGCCAGAACAGGGTTGTTCTTACTTAATCTTATGTTACATAATAAAGAAACAATAGTATAAAGTACATAAAGACAATGGGAACATTATTACACCTTAAGATAAGAAAAAAGACCATTTTTTGATTGAAGGTGCAATGTCTGTTCCCTTTTGCACTGCGTCAAGTTATGTACAAACGCTATAATTCAGCAACTCATAACCTATGACCCAAAGTATAAATCAAAGCAGCACAGAATCCCTTCCTACCAAAAAAAAAAAAATTGGTGCAAAAAATGTATGACTCGTCCTTCCCCCAAAATGCAAAACTCATGGTTTGAAGATAACTTTACGTAAAGATTTACCTGGCCAAACTGAGTAAAGTTATGAACAATTAAACAGCAGGAGCAAAAGACATTTACTCTATTTTTTATATCAGAAACGTTAAAGACAACAATACTGAATTGACAAAAATGTGTGATACGTAGTGTTCTTTTTAATCTTTAAAAATAAAGTTGTAATTGCCTGAACATAACGCTGACAACCTTCAACCGTGTGTAAAGTCATGTACAAGCACACACAACTGCAAGGTGATGGTAAAAGGTAATAATTATTGTTTCAAAGTGTTGCTGCGCTGCAAAACTAATCCGAACATACATCACCTGTTCTGTTTTATCCTTTAAAATATTGAATATCGCATTCAGAAACTTGAACGTAACTGTTACAACCAAAACTACACCGTCATCGTCGGATGGAGGTAAATTCCATCAAGTAATGTTTTCTTCCTTTGTTCAAAACTCGCAGTCATTGAGCCGATTGATTTTACATTTGTTTGTGTCAACATTCATTTGAAATTGAAGTAATTAAAAAAGCAGTACACTTACATTGCTTTTTAAAAACATTTATGGTGCTCAGTCATCAATTTTGCTTGAACATAACGATTTACAACCAAAACCTACCTTCAACGTTGTCGCTTCCCTGCTCCATCGATGTCACCTGTAGGTATGAAGAGCGTAGACTGACCAAATGCAAAACTCAAAATGACCGCTGATTCCAGAAAATCATGCGTGTTGATGATTGCGAGATTTTTTCCCGTGTTTGAACGTAACACAAAATTTACAACTTTTGGGTTGAAGAAATTTAAAACGCAGCCTTTTTTCAATTCTTGAACGGATTTTAAATTTGTTTACGATAATCAGAATGAAGAGTAATGTTATCTAGGATATGTTAATTAGGTGCCCCGTGGTAATTTTTTTGTGTTCCAGTTCGCTGCGAGATTTGCACGTGTGAAATTGATGATGCATGTTAAGTTCATGCCAGCCTTTACTTGCCCTCAAACTACTTTAAACTTAGACACATTTGAAAAAACTCAACGATATGATAACAAAATAGCTACTTGCATTGGCTCTCTATCGGCCTAAACTTGGTTTCAAAATTCTTTTTCATCCCCCGGAATTTTTTTATCGGGAAAGCGAACACACGTGAGTGATGTCACGTTTTGAAATTTTGGCTTCCGCCGCTCGATCGCACAAAACAACGAATAACTCTTTTATCCCATGTGACGTATGCAAAAATGACATAGGATTAGAAGTTAGATGTTCAATTGATTGAATGCAAGACGAAGCGATCACGTGATACACAAGTGTGCTCGTCTGCTACATCCGCCATTTTGTGCAGCAGAGATGGCGTCGCCTAGTTGTAACGATCGCGAACGTGGCTGGTTTTTGCAAGATAAAGACGTCAAAGAGCGGTATAGAATCAAAACATCAGCAATCGACATCTGCCCCTACGATATGCCACTGCAGAATTTCAGCCGAAACCGGATGAAATGGCCAGAGATAACATACATCGACATCGTCAACTATCTCGTAGGTAAGCTGTCAACTGACCACTTCAGTGTTTACATATTTTACTATCAGTCCTTGCTGTTGCTTACGTGTGTGTGGTATATATATATATATATATATATATATATATATATATATATATATATATATATATATATATATATATATATATATATATATACTGACATAATAAAAATGTAAATGTGCCACAGAAGGATATTTTATACATATAAATATTGTATACATAGCCTGTTAGACATCAAACGTCTACAATCAACTCACAGTGACAGTGGCAAAATCAACCATCTCGGTGAGAGTGATTGAGAAAGTGATTTTTGTGATGTGTGGTACTTGCAAGTTACTCCAGCATCAGCTGTGTATGAAAGTCATTATTTTCTACTTCTACAGTGCATATACTTTTTTTTTCCCTTTAGGACCTCTGCATACACCAAAGAACAATTTAAACACTGAAGTCCTTGGAGGCATACAAGTTTTACCAAGATGACTGGGTTCGAGAGGTACTCCACACAGAAATGAAGGGACTTCACGTAGTCAAAGCAAAGGTGAGGTATTGCATTAAAATAAGTCCATCTTTCCACTTGAGCTGAAGAGGTCGACTTCGCTATGGCAGCAATAAATCTATGTGATTCTACTAGCGTAAATGTACCTAATGTAAATGAACTTAGCTTGAATCCACACAGGCATAAATCAACCAAAGGTACGTAGTAGTAACACTTCACTGTGCATTTTTTTAACAGATTTTTAAACAGGATTAATGTAACCTGGAGCTTGGCATCAAGGTGGTTCGTCTCCAGCATATGTTATTTTTTACCGAGCATTCATTCGACACTGGCAATGGCCAGATGTACCCATCCTTTTTTTGATACAGTGCAGGTGCACCCTGAATTACTTTTTGCTGCTGCCGAGTGGCAGTACAGTTGATACAGCTATATATAACTATAACATTTGTCACTATTTCAGGTCACCCATTTCATGCGTGTCTCCGAAAAGCCCCTGGAGCCATGGGTCATCGTTGCTGCTGATGGTTCTATCCAGTCAGCCCACTGCACGTGCATGGCAGGACTGACTCACGGAAACATGCAGCCACGTTGGTGCTGTTCTGTTCTGTATGGAAGCCAGCGCAAGGATCAAGAACAAGGCGACGCCAAAAGATCAGCCTGCGTATTGGCTTTTTCCTAGTTCAACAAAGCTGGACACCTGCAGCAAAGAGACGCCGCTTTGAAGGGAGAATTGACGTGCAGGCACCACCCACAACTGACAGGCCTGTGGTCAGTTCACCTACAAAACAGGAGGAACAGGTGTTCTCTGTGTTGCATCAATGTCTACCAGAAGCTGCAAAACTTTCAACGACACCATAATTTTCAACCAATTGTCAACCAAAGGCAGCGACTAGGTTTGCCTAGGAACCTACAATTACTGTTCGATGAAAGCTTGACGCTTGAGGATGAGGCCTTCATTCGACAACACTGTTTGGACATTGACTTGTCATTCACTCCTGAACAAGCGCATCTGGTAGAGTTGCAAACTCGAGCCCAAACAAAAACTCATCTGTGGTTTGAGATAAGGGCAGGTCGGATTACTGCCTCAAATATGCATAGTTTCTGTATTTGTCAAGGACCTGATGATGGCAGACGGATGATAAAGTGCGACAGCGACACTTGCATGTACCAATGGTTTTATGCATAAAGAGAGTGCCAAAGGGAACATGGGTGTGTAAGCCATGCAAGTCAAACCATTGATGTAGACTTGACTTGCCAAGGGTGATGCCAGAATAGCTTGGCGCCTGTAGTTAAGTCGTCAAGCTATTGTAGCACCACCCTGGACCTATCATGGTCAGTCTCCTGAACTCTAAATTTATTTCTAGAGAACAAAACTTGAATTTAGGGATGGTGACCATTGTGATCAGTGTGTTAATGCAACACTTGTTTTCAGGGTAGTGAATTTTAATCTATATTGAGTCGAACTAAACCCTTGCAGCCAGAATAACTGAGCCCTCCCCCCTTCCTCCTCTCCCATGGTTTATTTCTGTTCAGTGTGTTTACTTCATAGAGTCTACATGGATATGCCGAGTGATAGTGAACTATCCTGGTTCCGACACTGCACATACCGAAAGACTGACTGACCAAGATGATTCAGGGATTGTGCCAGAATGGCTTGGTGCACAAAGCAATTAATGCACAATCTTAAATTATCTTTGTCACTCCCTCTCTCATGTTACTGTTAGCTCCCATTTTCAGCTTTAAGGTGTAAAAATGTTATGTTCTACCTGAAATGGTGATGCAGCAATAAAATGACTGGATTTAGATATATGCTTTTGTTATGTCTGAAATTTTACAACAAAAACAAAACATCTCTCACATTTTAGATACATCAATTTTTTAAAAATCCGTTTTGTTTCTCCATTTACAACAATGCATGTTTTGCACACCACAGACCATCAGTGTTCAATATCTGATGGTGGCTACACCTCTTGTTTCCTGTGATTCTCCAGTCAGAAAATTACAGAGGAAACAACCTGCATGACCACAATCGCCAACCTTGGATTATTTTGTTCTGTCTGCCTCTGAGGTCACAACTTGTGTTATCTGCGATTCTCAAATGGGGGAATTGCAGAAAACACTTGATGCATGACCAGCTTCAAACAATCATACACCCAGAGCATTTTACACACTTAACGATACGTTGCGCCATTGAGTAAATAACAGTTCAAATGTAATTTGCAGTTTAAGTGTTTACCGCTCAAATAAATAAACAAAAGCAGAAAACAGTTTTTTTTTAATGCTCTGATAATTCTGTTTACTTTGGAACATACACTCATCCTAAAACTAGGGCAAGTAGGTTTGTCTTAAAAGTGGTAAGCTGAGTGTGCGAACACATTAAATATGTACAGTACAGTGATAATCAGCACACCTATTACCCAAGAGGCACCACAGATGGTTGCACAGGTAATTGCTGATTCTGTAGATTCTGAGCTAGTTGGCCATGTAAGTTCTGATTCTGTAGATTCTGAGCAGGTGGGCCAGGTAAGTGCTCATCAACCTGTAGGTGCAGGTCAGGTAAATGCTGATCCTGTAGATTATGAGCAGGTGGGCCAGAGAAGTGTACATCAACTTGTAGGTGTTCATTAGGTAGACCAGGTAAGTGCTCATCAACCTGTAGGTGTTCATCCAGAGGGCCAGGTAAGTGCACCTCATTCTGTAGATTCTGAGTATCTATGTCAGGTGATGGTCTTTTGGTGACTATTTCCTTGGTTTTAGGTCTTTCCTGTCGGCGCTGCAAAAGTATAAATAAGAACACTTCATGCATCTATTTTATCAACCAATTATGCATTTATTTCTCAATCTTTTCATTGTTTACTTAACAAAACAAAATACAATAAAAACCAAAATTATGATTCACTGCATTGCATACTGAAAAACAAATCTAGCTACCCTCTCAATACTGTGCACTTGATGCATAAAAGCCTGACATGTTATGATGGGATGTGAATCACTCATGAAATTCAATGTGGTCGGTGCCTGTATATATGCCAATCTATTCCATTTACAGGCGCTAAGCTATTCTGACACCACGTTTGAATTATCATGGTTGATTTTTTTGCCAGAACTATTAAGAAAACAAAATGACACAAACTTACCTTCAAGCGGGAATATCTATCTGTGAGTCGTTCTGTGTCGCAGACAGGATTGGAACTCGTATAGCCTAAATGCTGGGTGGGTGACCAGGAATGACTATTCTTCTGAAAAGGGTGTGCATTTACTCCTGCAAATGGAACAAAGGTTAAACTAAAATGTGACAAAGCCAATATTACTATCAGTATAAAAAAAAATGCTTTCACTTGTTTCAACATTATCATTTGCTTTTACTTGTTTGAGGTATGATCTTTTACTTTTCAAAGAATTCAACTCATCTCACACCAAGCCATTACATATTTTATTATAACAGAGAAAACGTCATTAAATAATTGACAATTTTCTAACAAATGTCACAAGAATACACAGTATAATGCATGCACCACACAGTGGTCATTGCTAGCTGTAGCATAATGAATGATACACTCAATCAGCCATCACTGTGACTCGATCTTCAAATGAAAAATAGTTCGTGTACTTTACTTACCGCCAACAAAGTGTCTTGAACATACAAAAGTTCTACTCCAAGTCTCCTCGGTACTGATATCTTTTCGGTTGCTGGCAGCCTTCCACAGTCGTCCGTTCTCTCCGCTTAACACTCGACTTTCCCTCAAACGAAGAGCAGGCAGACGAAAAAAATTCACTGCTACACCTTTTGGAACATTATCTTTGTTCCCTGTCCTATTATTACATCCGAAAATTGCGCAACCATGCATATCTTTGTCGATTGCAATGTTCGTTGTTACTAGTGTTCGCGGTATCTCACTGCACAAGATGGCCGACTGCAGACGACGTGTGTACGACGCTGGCTGTGTGACGTCACGTGCATTCAATCAATTTCTAACCAGTTGAGATATGGTTGTGTGAGAATAGTGAGATGCATGCCCGATTTTGAGTTTGAAGGCTAAGGTAGCAAAACCGGCACTCGACGCCTAGTCGTACTCTTGACCAATTATAAACGAATTTTAAGTGAAAATGTCATCAGGACAGAATAGGTGAATTACTATTACAACTGATCCATAAGGAAAAAATCTAACTTACATTCTTCCAACGCCCTCGTAAACCCGGGTTTCTTCAGGCAAAGCTGAGATCTCCTGGTCGACAAGCTTGGTGTGAGCTATCTTGCGTTTCAGAGTCTCCACCTGTGAATCTGACACCTTCAGCTGCTGGGTTGTTTGTATCATTTTCAGCTGCATCTCCTGAAACGCCTAGTAAAAGAAGAAAGAAAAAAAAATCGAAGGGTTCAACTTGAGATCAGAAATAGAATTCATCTTTTAAAGTAATAGTATACAGATAACATCCCACGTGGAATGCTGCCGTTGTTGCGTATTTTGAACATACGTTTACATGTTGTTGTCTTTTTTGTAAGAGTCACATTTAGCCCGTTGAACGCGGACAAAAATAGTCGAAGATATTCAAAACTAAAAATATAGCAAATTCCTTTCGTCATCGTGGGATGACGCACATGACAACGTATTCTTTGCACCTAAATATTGTCACCATACTGATAAATCCGAAAATAAAAACACTACTAATTGTCACGTCGACAAGTAAACAAACGCGTACGAGAATAGGAAGGTGTTTTGCTCCTATGTTTATTTACTAGATGCTGCGAAATGTTACCTTTTTCAGCTCCATATCCACCGGTAAGGACGCCATGTTGGTATCTGTGAAGGGAGGTAGTATTTTTGGTTACTGTTCAATATATATTGATGTGACATTGGATCCTTAACATGCGTTATTTGCGGAAGATTTTCTAGTAATTAATTCTTCGTAATATTTTCATGTGATTTTAAAAAAATGTCTTGAAATGGATACTATGCTTTCTGACACATTTCTTGAACATCAACTAAAAATGAGCGCTCCCCCAATTTCCGGGGAAGTAACCAGAAGGTAAGTGTCAATTTTAACGATAGCCTCCCTTGCACCGGGCACCTGTCTGCACGACCACAGCATAGCGAATACTGTGGCCGTAACACGGCTACTGTAACTCCGCCGTATGCGTAGCTAGACCACAGACAGATGATGACCAGGCGCATGATGTAGGCGTGCAGATATATAAGAAATACTATAATACGGTTTCTTTGAGGTAGCCTTCGCGCAGTGGTTAAAAAAAAAAAAAAAAAAAAAAAAAAAAAAAATCAACGAGTAACTACTAGAACTGATTCCGCCGCGAGTCACTGACTGAACTGCGGCCGGCAGTTAAGTACTGAGTGTGGCGGCCTCTATCTATCTATCTATCTATCTATCTATCTATCTATCTATCTATCTATCTATCTATCTATCTATCTATCTATCTGTCTATCTGTCTATCTGTCTGACTCTATCTGTCTATCTATCTATCTATCTCATATCTACTGACTCGCTATCTATCTATCTATCTATCTATCTATCTATCTATCTGTCTATCTGTCTATCTGTCTGTCTGTCTGTCTGGCCGGTCTGTCTGTCTGTCTGTCTATCTATCTATCTCAGTATCTACTGATCTCCGGCTATCTATCTATCTATCTATCTATCTATCTATCTATCTATCTATCTATCTATCTATCTATCTATCTATCTATCTATCTATCTATCTATCTATCTATCTATCTATCTATCTATCTATCTATCTATCTATCTATCTATCTATCTATCTATCTATCTATCTATCTATCTATCTATCTATCTATCTATCTGTTCTTTGTCCACATTCAGAGCCCGCTTATTTCGGCACCTGAAAGAAAATTAAGCCCATAGTTGTGTACTTGTGTCGGCGTTTTTCCAGCGCAGTGAGTTGTATTGTCGAGTTTGCAGTTGCTGTTCAAACTAAGTTTTTAACATTCATGTTTAATCAGGCTCTTAGTGTGTGTGTGTGTGTGTGTGTGTGTGTGTGTGTGTGTGTGTGTGTGTGTGTGTGTGTGTGTGTGTGTGAGTGAGCTAACTTCTTTTTTTATGCTCACGTTTTGCCTTTCCAGTTTTATTAGTTTTAGTAACGCGCGTGAGATTGATGTGTGAGTGCGTGTGCAAGGACATGATTGAAAAAAGGTCTGTGTACCTAATCATTTATCCTTGAGAAATAAAGTTTCATTTCATTTCTATCTATCTATCTATCTATCTATCTATCTATCTATCTATCTATCTATCTATCTATCTATCTATCTATCTATCTATCTATCTATCTATCTATCTATCTATCTATCTATCTATCTATCTATCTATCTATCTATCTATCTATCTGTCTGTCTGTCTGTCTGTCTGTCTGTCTGTCTGTCTATCTATCTATCTCAGTATCTACTGATCTCCGGCTATCTATCTATCTATCTATCTATCTATCTATCTATCTATCTATCTATCTATCTATCTATCTATCTATCTATCTATCTATCTATCTATCTATCTATCTATCTATCTATCTATCTATCTATCTATCTATCTATCTATCTATCTATCTATCTATCTATCCCGTAGCCTCTTGCCGACCGTTGGGGCACCACTGCTGACTTGGCACCGCTAGCTCCCTCCATTCCTCAAGTCTCTGTTCTCTGCCATTCTTAGCGTATCGCCCAGCTTCAGCCCGGCCCTGTCCACTCTGAGACTGATATAGGGCTCGGGAAGTTCCCGGCGTTGCCTAGCAGCGTCGGCGCATCAGCCGCCATTTTAAGAGGATACCATAGTCATCAGACAGTAGCGAAATAGTGTTTCAACACATTTCTTCATTTTTCTTCCTCTTTGGAAACAAACAAAACAGATTCTGGTGATCGGTTTTCTACAGTGAGGGCAAGACTTGCTGTTATTGCTTATAGTAAGTCAGGATTTTCCTGACATCTTACAAAAACAACAATTTCCCTATGAGCGCTTAGTCCCGTATCCTCACAAGATGGCCGCCACGACTGGCGTGATGACGTCAGCTTCCCGAGCCCTATTGTCCTCCCATCTTTTCCTCACGGTCTTCCTCTCCTTCGTCCTCCTTGCCGCACCGTGCCTTGCAGGATTGTTTTGGCAAGCCTTGCATAACGCGTGACATGCCCATACCACTTCAGTTTTCGTTATTTTTTCACAACGGCTAATAGGCAGTTTTCGTTAGTCAACAACGGCTAATAGGTCTTCATAGGGCCCGATGGCCTGATTCTGCTTCCCACTTCCTCAGTCGTTCGTGACGTGATCTCTGTATGAAAATGCCGGAAGCAGCCGAGCGGCCTTCGAAAACATCTCATTTCAGTGGCTTGTATCAGTCCTCCTTTCAAGGTCTGCTGTGAGGGTCCATGACTCACAGACATATAAGAACACTGAGATGACTATAGGAGCGCATCAGTCTGATCTTGGAGCAGAGTGTGATCATTGTTTCTGTCCGTCCATATAGTCTTCAATCTTGTCAGTGCTGTTGTTGTCTGCGCAATCCTGGGCAGTATTTTTGGTTTTGATCCCTCATCTGTCACAATGGCTCCTAAGTATTTGAATTTATTAACTGTTTCCAGTTTTTGACCTGCCAATCAAGACGTCAGTGCCAATGCCACTGGTGCTATTGGTCATCAGTTTGTTCTTCTCTGCACTGATTTCCATCCCAAACGCAATGGCTGTACTGTCCAGCTTTTCCACCAACTGAGCTAGCTCCTCCTTCTCTGTTCTTGCAAGGCCATCAATGTCGTCCGCAAAGCGCAAGTTCGTGATTGTTCTGCCTCCAATACTGACAGTTCCTTCATGGTCTTTCAGAGCGTCAGTCATGATTCTTTCCAGTAAGATATTGACCGGCCAAAAGAGTAGTTGACCAGTAAACCAGTTTCCTATTTTGCCGTTGAAGCAGACTGCGCTAGTGGCCTTGTTGTAAAGGTTTGCTGAACCAAAGGGCTGCATGCCACACCCTGTCAAACGCTTTCTTAAAATCCACAAAGACATGATAAAGGTTTTGCTGCTGCTGGAGGTACCGTTCACATAGAGTTCTCAGGTTGAAGATCTGCTCAGTTGTGCTGCGCCTTGGTCTGAAGCCTGCCTGTTCCTCAGCTATGATTTCTTCTGCCTGTGGCTTCAGCCTGTTCAGTGGGATCTTTACCATGATTTTGCTTGGGTGGCATGTAAGACTGATCGTGCGATAATTCTGGCATTGATGTAAGTGTGGCGGTATTATGTTAGGTCGTCAGTTAGCCGGTTTGGCCCATGAGTGATATTAGACGGGCTACTGAACGGGCGGGTCGCTTGCTTATGGGGGACAGCTATTGCGTATGAAGTACAACTTGAACACTGATACTTTGGTGTAGTTAACCAGTGCCTCTTTGATTTACCAGGACCTTTCAACGGACGTGTTATGGAAGAAACGGAACCGGCCGCCACGGCCGGCTAAACTGAGTTCAAGTGAATGTCACAGTCTTCCAGTCTTCAGCTGAAGTGAAGATTAGGAAGGGGCGGAGGAGGGGGGGCGGGGGGGGGGGGGGGGGGGCGGTCCGACAAGCAACGTACTCACTTTAACTGATTAACTGCACAAAAGGCACACAATTTCCGAAATAACATGTGACAAGAAAAATGTCACTGTCGTACATTTCAAGAAACTCATTCAGCCGTCGATCGATTTAGCAGCAGGAGCACTAACCCCCCCCCCCCCCACCACGCGCTCCTTTTTTCTTACTTCTTGTTAACCCTTTGCGTGTCGGTAGCCGCAAAGGGGTTTTAAAATCTTTTCCATTGAGTCAAAAAGCTGGAAGTGAATTGCAAGTCAAAGGTCTCACAAACATCTAATCAGTCTGGAAATTTTGCATCTATGCTTAGAAGTTATTGTATTTAGAGATCAGATATCAGTTTAAACACTACAGGTCGGCAGGAAGTGCAGACAAGGGTGCCCCGTGGTCGGCAGGGCTTTGGGAGAGGAAAATTTGAAATAATAATGCACTAAAATTATGTGGAATGACTGAAAACACCGGAAGGGATAATGGTCATGTTTTGGGCACATCCTGTCTAGAACTGAATCAGCCCCCGAGCTGTCACAACTAGCAGACATAGAGACAAGTCACCCCGACCATTTTCTTCGAAAGAGTAAATATTTCCGATTTACATTCGCAAGAGGCATAGATTCTCATGAGCCCCTGCGGATGCAGGGGCTCATGAGAATCTATGCCTCTTGCAAACGGAACTGGCTGGTAGTAGGACAGCGGAGACGTTCAAAATGAATGACCGCCTGCACACCCCAATTTGACTGCACCAGCAGCGGACAGTGACAAATGTGCTGTTTTGAACGTGACCTACGGTGACCGCCCAGACAAACCGGCCTACAACCCAGTCAGCTTTAAGGCGGCGGGCTGGATCGTCCAGAACAGCTCAAGCATAGTGCTTTATTAGTGAGCTGGCTCTTTAAGGGTATAGAGTCTAACCAGGTCCGTAGAGGCGCACAACCAGCACAAACCTGTTGTAACTATGATCGATCCACTTGTCGCGACTTGCATGTAATGAACGAAAAAACCCATGTAACACTCACCCACCCCTAAACAAAAAACAAACAAACAAACACACACACGTACACACACACACGCAAACAAGCAATCAAACAAACAAATTAACATAAACCAATCTAAACCAACGCCAACCCAACCCAACCCAAACCAACCAACTCGGCGAAAAATGAACAAGCAAATGAGAACCAACCAACCAGCCAACCAACCAACCAACCAACCAACCAACCAACCAACCAACCAACCAACCAACCAACCAAATAAACAAACGTCAAACAAAAAACAAGCAAACAAACAAACAAACAAACACAAACATACAAACACTGACTCCTAGATCTGAGCCATTTGTTTCTATAAGTGAAACGTACATATCGCACAACTAGCTCCTGAGCCCTATTTGGATATCTCCTGTCTGATACTGAAGCCGGGACGACTCAGCCTGGCGGCCAGATGGGTTTCACGGCTACTGCTACTAAAGCGATCATTAGGTCAGGTGACTTTGTGGTCAGCGTGGGACTGGGAGGGGGAAATATGATTGATCTGTTTCCTTATCTTGACGTGATCGTCACTGCAAGTGATCGTTTTCTGTCCGATTAGTCTTCTGGCCAGTTTCTCTGTCTCCCCCCAAACCCCGTTTTTCTCAAGGGGGAGGAGAGAGGGAAGGGCATTTTCTGACTCTGTTGAAAGGTCATACACGCATGGATCAGGCATTCGCGACGTCGGTGCCTCATGCGACACGTCTTGGACGAGTTAACTCCTTCACTCACGAGAAAACTGCAAGAGGTATAGATCCTCATGAGCCCCCGCATATGCGGTGGCTCATGAAGATCTATGCCTTTTGCTGAAACCACTTTGTACACCATGTTCCTTCGACTGCTGAATTTGCGTCGCTACAGACACTGACCTAAACGTTGGTCTGAAATGACAGATGATCTCTCTTCTCATAAGGTGATTGCTCACAACAGGTTCTGCTGTATAGCTTCGTCATTCTTCCTTCTCGCGGTAACGGTAACGGTAATACCTGACGGAGATGATGACGAAAAATGACTGTGCGTTGCATAGTCTGTTAATACGGTACACGTAACGAGGACTGACTTCCAGAATAATGACGACGACGGGTGTTACGCATGCCAGCACAACACTTATCAATAATGTATCAGTTGTTTTGGTCATGGGCTGCTGATCAATAGGGGGGTTACGTTTACGCCGAACGAAAGTCGAAGTCAAGGTATGTAACCACCCTCTACCATTAGCTAAAGGCGCGAGGTTAGATACCGGGTTCCGGCATCAGACTTTTCTTCTCTAGTAAGCGTCACCGTTACTGATTCGGGCGGACCGTCGGAGCTTCTTTCTCCGGGTACTCCGGCTCTTCCTCCCCCTCCACTTTGGTACCGCTTTCAGGCCACTTTATAAATTTCAAATACAAGCGATCCAAATTTCCGAGAAGATTTCTGATAATCTCTGATCACTTAATCGTGCTGAGGGACTCTAAAATGTAATAGTCAGTCAGTCAAGCATACACGCACAACACTCCAAACATCTCTTGGAGATGTTTGGATTGTTGTCTATTCTTATGGTCCAAGCTGATTATCAGCCGTCATTTCGTTGTTGGAAGTCGTTCGCTGCAAACGAAACCTCACTTCATTTATTACCAAACTACTCGGACTTTTGGCTGTCGCATCTCATGATTGTCATGTTGTGTAGACTAGAGCGATATGATATTTTTTTTCCCAGTAACACTAAATCCACTATTGAAAATGATGACTGTTTTTTTTTCTTCCCCGGCTTCGAATTTCCGATCACAAAAAAAAAATGTAATTGTCATTTTAATCGTATTCTCTTCTTCTGCGTGGTATACTATCATACGCGTGGATAGCTGTGTGTCCAAACGCAACAAGAGAACACATACGCCTCAGTTGTAACTGTAATTGTAACAACACTGCATAACACCAATATAGCAGGCAAGGCATGTGGCAGATCCTGGAGCGACTTGGCTGTCCCCCAAAGTTCCTCAACATGATTGTCCAGCTACACGAGGACCAGCAAGGCCAGGTCAGACTCAACAATGACCTCTCAGAACCATTCCCTATTCTCAACGGCGTAAAGCAGGGCTGCGTGCTGGCACCGACCCTCTTCACCATCTTTTTTAGCATGATGTTGAAGCAGGCCACAGCGGACCTCGATGATGACGATGCAGTGTACATCAGGTATCGTCTCGATGGCAGCCTGTTCAACCTCAGACGACTGCAGGCCCACACGAAAACCCTAGACCAACTGATTCGTGAGCTGCTTTTTGCTGATGATGCTGCCCTCGTTGCACACACAGAGAGAGCCCTGCAGCGCATCACGTCTTGCTTCGCAGATGCTGCCCAGCTCTTTGGACTCGAGGTCAGTCTGAAAAAGACAGAGGTCCTCCATCAGCCGGCACCCAAGACAGTGTATCGCCCTCCTCACATCACCATTGGCGAGTCTGAACTAAAGTCAGTGCACCAGTTTACTTACCTTGGCTGCATTATCACGTCGGACGCCAAGCTGGACAAGGAGCTTGACAGCAGGCTGGCAAAAGCGAACAGTGCTTTCGGGCGACTTTTCAAGCGGGTGTGGCACAATCAACAGCTGAAAACAGGCACCAAGTTCAGCGTGTACAGAGCTGTGGTCCTCACCACCCTGCTGTATGGTTCCGAGTCCTGGGCCCTCTACCCGCAGCCAACTACGACTCCTCGAACGCTTCCACCAGCGCTGCCTGCGTACCATCCTGGGCATTCACTGGAGTGACTATGTCACCAACGTCGAGGTCCTTGAACAGGCTGAAACTGTGAGCATCGAGGCTTTGCTGCTGCGGACACAGCTCCGCTGGGCGGGGCATGTCTCCAGGATGGAGGATCATCGCCTACCAAAGATCACCCTGTTCGGCGAGCTTGCTACTGGACACCGTGACAGAGGGGCACCAAAGAAGAGATACAAAGACTGTCTCAAGAAGTCGCTTAGTGCCTGCCAAATCGACCACCGCCAGTGGTCTTCGCTTGCTGCGGACCGTGACACCTGGCGCTCCACCATTTACAAGGCAGCTGTCTCCTTTGAGGACTCTCGCAGAGCTAGCCTTAAGGACAAGCGGCTCAGGAGAAAAAACAGAGATGCCGCAGCTCAGAACCCTGGCCAGACCTTCCCCTGCAGTCACTGCGGTCGAACCTGCCTGTCTCGGATTGGCCTCCGCAGCCACGAACAAGCCTGCAGACGTCGTGGGCAACTCCTATAAAATCTTCGTTCGCGAAGTGAAGCCAAGAGAGAGGCATAACACCAGCAACAACCTGACCACACCAGCAACCTCTTACATTTGACATAGTCCTAACAGCTACGCCACAAAGTCAATCAAGATCAGTTTGTAGTGAGAGGGAAAAAAAAGTGTGGATAATTTGTCCCGATTCATCACACTCCAACTCTCACCTACACTGCAGGGAGGCAGCCGGGGTTCTGCTACCAAGTCAGTCCTGCGCTCAAACCCCCTTTGGCTCTCCGTTTGAGGCTGAAACAGAAAGAAGGCTAAGCGTCAAAAGGGCCTCAGACGACAAGAGACATAGATTCTTATAAGCCCCTGGATTCGCAGGGGCTCATAAGAATCTATGCCTCTTGGTCACGAATCTGAGAGTCTAGGGAACTCTATTAGTACCAACCATAGCGAGAGACAACGAATTCTATTGACCCCAGCATCTACAGGAGCTCATAAGAATCTGTGTACCTTTTGCAGATGGAGGAACTTGCAAAGGCACAAGAACTCACGGAGAGTGGGAGACAATAGGCGCTGTCAACCGCACGTGCCCGCCCATGCTTTCGCGCGCCGATTGGGCACGCGACTGGGCGTGGTTTCGCCACACTGAACAGAGAACGCCGACGCGCGCGCGCCTTTGATCAGTTTCCTCGCGCTTTTGAAAGACATTGTCAACTTCCAGTCAGAAAATGGTTTCGATTTAGAGGCCTGTGGTCTCAGTTTTGAGGATATAAAATGAGTCTGATTTTTGCGAGCAACAGGCATAACATTTCATGAGCCCCTGCATCCGCAGAGGCTCATGAAATTCTGTGCCTTTTGAATATGGGAAACCTAAAGCTTTATTATCAAGACCGAGGTTTGCTTTATTGCGTGAGCTGGTCTCTCCAGCTGAGGTGACGTCACGAGTGACCGCCCCTGTTTGAGTAACGGCCCCTGGTTTGCAAGACCGAACAAGCCGAGGACGACTGGCCGGTTTTGAAGCTGATCCACTGACCCGTGAATACAAATGAAGATTGATTTCTAATGCGACATGGAGAATGTAAAGTTTCCATCGTCGCTGAATTAAGACTAGTGCAATCATGCATATATCCGAGTTTCATTAACATCCACGTATTCACGTAATCATAGATTCAGTCATGTATTGGGCGAACGGTGATATAATTCAAGTTATAGAATTCAGTATTAAACAACAAATGATCAAAAGGAGTTTTTGAGTACAAATATCTTCATTCGTTATTGTGAAACCCACTATTAAGTTGAGTAAATGAACCGTTACCGGTGAGTACCGAGATAGAAGATCACTGAAGATGACGTGTGGTGTCTTTTCTGTCGATAAGAATAGTTAAGTTAACCCTTTTGGTAAAAACCATCAATGTACATAATGTACACTTTCCAGATGGGCGAATCTTTTGACGGGGTGGGGGAGAGATAGTGAGAGACATTAATTAATCCTTCAACTTTATACTGAGAAGCCGTTAATAAAAGTGTTAGTTTATCTCTGAAGACAACATACCAGTAGTTCAAGGGTATTGCCAGATTAGCTTCCCCCCTCCCTCCCCACTTTCATCTCCCCGCCTACGGTATTCTGTTCTGGTCAAAGGATTGCGCATACTGAGCGCGTGGTCGCACGTCTTTATCGCCTAGACTGCATTTCTCAGTGGTTCCGAAGCCCCGCTGGAGTCAACTAGCGTCCTACGTTTTGCAAGAGGCATAGATTCTCATGAGCCCCTGATTGATACCCAGGCCGAGAGACTTCCTAAGGTGATATTGATAGTGAAGAAAGCAGCGTGTGAATAATGAAAGCTAATTGCTCTCACTACTACACTGAAATGTTTCTTGATCAGGCCTCGATTCAGTAAGAGGTCGTGTTGCGCTTATTGTGCGGCAGGTGCTGTTCTTTTGGTAGGCGGGATGGTGTTTGTTTAGTTATAATGCGTGTTGCCATTATGGCGGTGATATTGAAGAAAGAACACACACGGAACACTTCACGTTCAATGAAATTCGGATACAGCATATTATTTACACACAATCCGAAGCGTTTTCCATTTTTATTTATTTACTTTTTATTTTAACCCATTCAGCCCTGACATACTACAGTAGGAGATGGATCAACCATGATAATTCAAGGGTAGTGCCAGATTAGCTTGGCGCCGACAGGCGCCAAGCTAATCTGGCACTACCCTTGAATTATCATGGTCGATCCATCGCCTGGAACAGGTGCATAGTCGTTAGATGACGCCTCCAAAATTTGGTAAATACGTGCGTCGGGATGAATGAGTTAAATAAGTTAATAAAAAAAAGTGTGGTCTCTGTAAAAGTGTTTGATATAAGCATATGATGATGATGATGATGATGATGATGATGATGATGTGATGATGATGATAATGATACTACTACTACAACTACTGCTACTACTACTACTACGACTATACAGCTCTTATATAGCGCAATATAGCGCAATATCCCCACAAAAAGGCGCAGAGCTCAACTTTTGTTATACAGTATACCCGACTTCGCAAAAAAACGACTAGTGGTGACTTTTACAGTTCAGTTCAAAATTAGTCCTTCGTTCATCAGTTTGACCACAGCTTTGTGCCTCATGTGCTATATCCTTTAAAAAAAATATTGCCTCCTCCAGAAGAGAGAGAGAGAGAGAGAGAGAGAGAGAGAGAGAGAGAGAGAGAGAGAGAGAGAGAGAGAGAGAGAGAGAGAGAGAGAGAGAGAGAGAGAGAAAAAAAAAGAAAGGATTAATAGCTGCCTCCTGCAGTCTTTGACCTATAGCCTTCGTTGACAATGGTAGACATGAGGAACTACAATTCAAATGAGACAAGCATGTCAGTAACAGACATAGATCTTTATGCGCAAATCCAGACTGCAGCAGCTCATGAGGAACAGAAGAAGGGCCCGTCGGTAAGAAAAAAGGATTGGTGTGGATTCCTCAATGTAAATGAAACAAGTCTTGTCAGCAGTATCCTGGCATACATCCTTATGAGCCCCTGTACCATACAGGGTCCAAGGATTCATGGTGATGTATCCCCGGCTCTTGGCTCATGAGGATGTATGTCAGGCTCTTCCTCAGTGGCAAGAGCTTATGAAGATACTGTTTCTTGCAGATTGAAAAGTGTCCGCCGAGCGCCTAATGTAGTGGTTTTGCTTTCACTGTTGTCTGTCTGCTTTTGGCCTTGGATCTGATGGATGGTCGCTCGATTTTTTGCTCACCAGATGAGCACCATCAGGCTACGTACATCTTCTGTATCACTAACAAGACCAAAGTCAACTGTAGAAGGACAGATCGACGGTTAGATAGATCCCTAGATATTTAGACAGATCTTTAGATATATCTTTAGCCATCTCTTTAGATATATTTTAACATTTCTTTATATATATATGCAAACCAAGGGGAATCACAGCGCTGGACAGACAACAGTTAGATCCCCTGCCTCCACCTATCAGGCACCCAATCGCCAGCCCACAGAGAAATACGCAGGTATAGAATAAGACGATCATTTCCATCCTCAAAACGAATGGATCAGGTCTCTTATATAACCCATGTCTTTCTCCGAACTTAGGAAGTAGGCAGGAGAAACATACATACACAAACATGAAGGTGCGCTACTATATGTGGTCGGGTAAATACCCTGATTTCCCACAGTAGATGCACAGAACATTACACAACAATGTAACGATACAAATTTGCCTCGAGTTATAGATACTCACAAACCAGATAGGTGAGGCTAGCGCTGGCAGAATTCATGCAAACCAAGGGGAATCACAGCGCTGGACAGACAACAGTTAGATCCCCTGCCCCCACCTATCAGGCACCCAATCGCCAGCCCACAGAGAAATACGCAGGTATAGAATAAGACGATCATTTCCATCCTCAAAACGAATGGATCAGGTCTCTTATTCTATACCTGCGTATTTCTCTGTGGGCTGGCGATTGGGTGCCTGATAGGTGGGGGCAGGGGATCTAAATGTTGTCTGTCCAGCGCTGTGATTCCCCTTGGTTTGCATACAATTCTGCCAGCGCTAGCCTCACCTATCTGGTTTGTGAGTATCTATAACTCGAGGCAAATTTGTATCGTTACATTGTTGTGTAATGTTCTGTGCATCTACTGTGGGAAATCAGGGTATTTACCCGACCACATATAGTAGCGCACCTTCATGTTTGTGTATGTATGTTTCTCCTGCCTACTTCCTAAGTTCCGGAGAAAGACATGGGTTATATAAGAGACCTGATCCATTCGTTTTGAGGATGGAAATGATCGTCTTATTCTATACCTGCGTATTTCTCTGTGGGCTGGCGATTGGGTGCCTGATAGGTGGGGGCAGGGGATCTAACTGTTGTCTGTCCAGCGCTGTGATTCCCCTTGGTTTGCATACAATTCTGCCAGCGCTAGCCTCACCTATCTGGTTTGTGAATTTCTTTATATAGTTCTTTAGATATAATAATAATAATAATAATAATAATAATAATGGCTACTTATATAGCGCTTATCCTAAAATAAGCTCTAAGCGCTTTACAAATAAAGGGTGGGAGTGGAGGAGGTCATAAAGCCAGAAAAACAAAGATTTTGCGATACACACGCACACACACCGCAGACAAACACACAGGTACATAATCACGAAGAACTGAGCTACACTGGGGTCTCGAACAGATGGGTCTTAAGGGCAGATTTAAAGACAGTGTATGATGGAGAATTTCTAAAGTTTTTACATAGTTTTTCGCATATATCTTTAGACAGATCTTTAGATGGATCTTTATACATACAGCTTTATCTTTATAAATCTTTATACAGATCTTTAGATAGTCTCTTGTATACACATATCTTCCATATCTTCAGGTAGTTCCTTAGACATATCTTTATACAATTCTTTATATATAATATATATATATATATATATATATATATATATATATATATATATATATAATATATATATATATATATATATATATATATATAATATATATATATATATATATATATATATAGATCGACCGCTAAATAAATCTTTAGCTGCATGGTTCATAATAGCTCAAGGGTTGTGCCAGAGGTGACTGGCACCCGAAGATTGAGAATGATAAACCGATGATAGTGCCTTATTAACCCTTTCATTGCCAGTGTACGCAGACTGACGTTTTGAAATCATCGCAAATTCAACGTCAAAGATCCCAGACCTCAAAGGAACATAGATACAAAGTGGCTTCGGCAAGAGGCATAGATCCTCGTAAGCCCCCGCAACTGTGAGGGCTCACGAGGATCTATGCCTCTTACAGTTGGGTGTTGCTCAATTTTTTTTTTCAAACTTAAATTTTTTTCTGTGAAGGGGTTAACATTGTATTATGGTCGATATACACGCACAAGCGTATCAAGCATTAACCATCTTGGCACCACGCTAACAAAAATCAATATCAATGTCTTTGAGCTACAGGTCGCCATCCATTCCCCACTGCTCGCCTTGGAAGTGACAGGGGCGAGTCTGAAGCATCTGCAGGCGGTAGCGCGTAAGGTATACACATAGAGGATTAATTTGGAAATTGATACCTCTCTTCATAGGATTTTGTGCCAGACAACCCGACTGACAAATCGGACAGAAGATGTATAGATCTATAAATAATAGACGTTTTCGGAAATCAGTAGTACAAAACTGCACGTGTTTCGACAAAAAAAGTGGATTAAATGCCCGGAGAAATATGCGATCCTATGTTTGTTAGAGTTTTTTTTTTTTTTTTTTTTTTTTTTTTTTTTTTTTTTTTTTTTTTTTACCAAACTGATTGCATGTTTGTCCGGGCTTTTAATCCACTGTTTTCGACGTAGCTCGTAGTGTAGTTTTGATCTACTTCTTCTTCCCAAAATCGCCTTTTGCACTCAGGCTCGCAGTAAATTTGCAAAACTAGCAGCCAAAGTGAAAGCATTTGGGGAATAAAAAGGAAGGCAGGTTTAAAAAAAAAAAGAAAAAAAAAAAAAAAAAGAAGAAAAAAGCGCTAGTACGTAAGGCTAGGTATCAACAAAACTTGTGATTTGAGAGTTAAGTACAATTAACCCTCTAACTGCCGGGGCAAAGCGAACGTTCTCCTGCTGCAAGAGACATCAATCCTCATGAGGTCCCGCAGTGGTGGCTCTCTGGAACTCCACACTTTTTTCAACTGGAGAAAGGCTGCTCTGGCTTTACCGATTCGTGCTCTGACATCTGCATCAGTGCCGCCTTTTTTGTCTATGATGCTCCCGAGATAGGTGAAGGACTCCACCTCCTCCAACGGGGTGCCAGCAAGCAAGACTGGTTCTTCCCTGGTTGCGTTCAGCCTCATTGTCTTTGTTTTCTGTTTGTGGATGGTGAGGCCCGCTTGGGACGAGATGTCAGCAAGCCTCGTGGTCTTGTCCTGCATTTGTTGATGAGTGTGGGACAGTAATGCCAAGTCGTCTGCAAAATCGAGGTCGTCAAGCTGTGTCCACAGTGTCCACTGTATTCCACTTCGTCTGTGCTCTGTGGTCATCTTCATGACCCAGTCTATGGCCAGTAGGAAGAGGAACGGAGGCAGCAAACACCCCTGCCTGACACCGGTTCTGACCTGGAGCTCCCTGGTGAACTGCCCTTAGTGGATCACGCGACATGTCATGCCATCGTAGCTGCTCTTGATCAGGCGGACGAGCTTTGTGGGTACACCGTAGTGTCTTAGGAGTTTCCACAGAGTCTCTCGGTCAACGCTGTCAAATGCTTTCTCGTAATCCACAAAGTTGACATACAGCGGGAAGCTCCACTCCAGAGACTGTTCCACGATGATGCGGAGAGTGGCGATCTGGTCAGTACATGATCGGTTTTTCCTGAATCCTGCTTGCTGGTCTCTCAGCTGGGGGTCAACGGAGCTCTTCATCCTCTCCAGGATGATCCTGTTGAAGACTTTTCCTGGTACTGACAGCAAGGTGATTCCTCTGTAGTTGGAACACTTGCTGAGGTCGCCTTTCTTGGGAAGCTTGATTAGGTACCCCTCCTTCCAGTCAGCCGGCATCACCTTCTCGTCCCAGATCTTTCCAAACAGTGGGTACAACATCTCTACTGTTGTCTCTAGGTCTGCTTTCAGAGACTCCGCTGGGATGCCATCTGGCCCTGCTGCTTTTGCCGTTCTTCAAAAATTCCACTGCTCTTCTGATGTCTTCCCGGCTGGGTCTGTCACAGCCTGATGGGTAGGTCGGTCTCTGCTGGCTGGATGTCTGGGGGGTCGGGTGGGCTGGGTCTGTTCAGTAACTCTTCAAAATACTCGGCCCATCTATCGAGTTGGTCTGCTCTGTCTGCAATAGGCTTGCCTTCTTTGTCTTTTACCGGTCTTTCTGTATGGCCATACTTGCCCGACAATCTTCTGGTAATGTCATAGAGCTGTTTCATGTTGCCTCTGCCTGCTGCCTTTTCTGCCTCTGCTGCCAGGCTGTCTGTGTAGGCTCTCTTGTCTGCCCTGATACTCCCCTTCACCTCGCGGTTGGCTTCCGAGTATTCCTCATATGCCCTTGCTTTGGCTGCTCTCGTGCGACTGTTGTTGACAACTGCTTTCTTCTGCTTCTACCTTTCTATCTTCTTCAAGGTCTGTGCCGACAGCCAGTCTTTGTGATGGTGTTTCCTGAACCCTACAGTGTCTTTGCAGGTTGAGTTCAGCGCCTCTCTAACTGCCTTCCACTGCTGCTCTGTGGTGACCGCCTCCTCTTCATTTACTAGCTCCTGTAGCGCTTGAAACCGGTTGGACAGCACCAGTTTGAACTCTTCTCTCACTCCAGACTCTCTCAGGAGGCCTACATTATAGCGCTGTCTTCTTGTTGTCTCTGTGCGGCTTTTCTTTAACTTGAGCTTTATTCTTAAGGTAAGCAGATGGTGGTCTGAGGCGACATCTGCTCCCCTCCTCACTCGAACATCTTGGAGGGATCTTCTAAGTTTCTTGCTAATGCAGATATGGTCTATTTGGTTCTCTGTAGTATGGTCAGGTGAGACCCAAGTTGCTTTGTGTATTCTTCTGTGTGGGAAGATGCTGCCTCCAATGACAAGTCTGTTTAGAGCACAAAAGTCTACAAACCTCTCCCCGTTCTCACTCATCTCCCCTAGTCCCTGTTTCCCTGTCACCTCTTCGTATCCGGTGTTGTCATCCCCTATTTTGGCATTAAAATCGCCCATGACGATGGTGATGTCTCGCTCCGCACATTTGTCCACAGCACTCTGGACGCGGTCGTAGAACTCTTGTTTCTCTTCATAGTCACTGTCATTAGTGGGCGCATAACACTGGATGACGTTCAGCTTGATCATTTTCTTGGTTCTAAAGGCTGCTGTGATAATTCTTGGCCCAAGAGGTTTCCAGCCCATCAGCGCTCTCTGTACCACTGGTGACAGCATGAATGCTACTCCTTCTGTATGGGGGGCATTCTCCTCTTCATGACCTGAATACAGAATCATCTCCCCACTTAACAGCCTTTTATGGCCAGACTGCGTCCATCTGACTTCACTGATACCTAGTAGGAAAAGGTTGTACTTTTCCATTTCCGCTGCTATCTGGGCGGCCTTGACATTCCTTGTGCCCATGGTTGTGTCTCTGGATAGAGAGAGGCGGCTCGGTCCTGTGGCTTCCGAAGACTTCCGGCTTTCACCACACGACGTCATAAATCTTCTGGTAGAAGAACCTTCCTCCTCCAGGAAAGGAATTGCTGTTTGTCTTTTCGTCGGCGCTTTTGTAGCTATTTCCTTATTTGCAGGGTGGGGAAGCTACCCCCACGCCCAACCCCCTTACTAGGAGGACCAGGGGTTTTCTGTCAGGGTCACCTTCCCATAGACCATGTTGTTTCACGGCACCTTATTTCATTCGGTGCACCCCTCTCGCGAGGGACCTCCTATCCACCACCCAGGGGACGCGCCTCAACGCCATATGGTCCCAGCGCGAGGCGTTTTTTTTTTTTTTTTTTTTTTTTTTTTTTTTTTTTTTCTCTCCATTAGTTACGCCTATTTTTGGCCCCGTTTGCATGTGCGTTCTTCATTAGTGACGCCTATTTTTGGCCCCGTTTGCATCTGCGTTCTTCATTCTTATGCCTATTTTTGGCCCCGTTTCCATTTGTGTTCTTCAAGCGAATGTCGGATAGTATATAGGAGACGCGCAAATCGTCTTAAACCACTACACTTGCAGCGAAGGGGTTAACCATCCTAACCCTTTTGCTCCTTCAGAGCTGAATCGATCACTTTTAGGCGTCGCAGGAGATGGATCGACCACGACAGCGTATAGTGTTACTGTATGATTGAAGCACGTCGCTTGGAAAACGTCATTTAGTATAACAAGGCATCACAGTTGATCCACGCACCATAACCGATACTGAGAGAAATATCATTTGTGTGGTGGTCTGTGATTTTGGACCTTACAGCTTTTAGCCGTAAGAACCAAAATCACAGGCCAGCACACAATGAAAAGAGTTTAACATCGCACATTTAATATCCAGCGACTTCTCACAGGACAGCAGTAACGACAGAATCGCGTGAGGCGGACAATAACAGAAATGAGCAGGAATCAGCTCTTTTTCCGACACAACTTTGACAAAGATCACATTTCAAGGCAAGCCCTTTTTTTCTCCGTCTCCAATCTAGTTTGATTCATATCTGCTATTAATTAAGTCAATTAACCATTCGTCACTTTCGTTGTATTCGCAACAACAACAGTTCTAGAACGGGTCACTTGCGCGAGTTCGCCTGACGATGAACTAGAGTAAAGTTCCTGCGCCGTTTTGCGTAAGTTGCTGCTGCATTGGGCAATTTTCTCAAAGGGTACCCTAAACGGACCAAGTGATCAGCCTACTGACAAAGCGGGACAACTCCTATGTCGTTTAATCCCTTAACTGCCGGGGGAAAGGCGAACGCTTCCAGGTTGCGGCAAGAGACATAAACCCTCATGAGCCCCTGCAGTCGCGGGGTCTCATGACGGTTTATGTCTCTTGTTAGTCCTGTGTTTTTATGCCTATGTATTGTCCCATTTACGCCTGTTGTCTCCCCCCCCCCCCCCCCCACACACGAAAATGCCGGACAGTGTGCAGTGGTTTCAGACGCGCAGTTTGTGATTACTGGGCCGGCAGCGACGTTTTTAGACCTTTGAACTATCGTGGTTTGTCTGCATTCTGAAACATCCGAGTCTTCAGCTGACAAGTCTAAATTTTGGAATAGCAACCCTGCTGCCGTGTGATGGCCTAAGACAGTAAGTTTGTTTTTGTGAAAAGCGAGATTTACATTGTATTACAATGAAAATATCGCTTAACCCCGTTCACTGCCATTGGACGTACTCTGTGTTTTTGAAGTCATTGTTAACGCAACGTCAAAGATCCCCAGCTGTCCAAGGAACATGGATATCAAGTATTTTCAGCAAGAGGCATAGATCCTCATGAGCCCCCGCAGTTGCGTGGGCTCATGAGGATCTATGCCTCTTGTAGTTTTGCGGCGTTCATCATTCTCGGTTGTCAAGGGACTACAAAATGTGTAAAACAATACTATTTTATTTGTAACACGCTATTATCTCTTTTAAAAAAATGAAGGTCACGATATTTCACGTTCTACAACAGTTACGACAGACATCTGAGGCAGTGACTTCATAAGAACAGCGCAGGAGTTTGATTGCTAGCTGAGTTAATGTCTCATGGACCGGCGGAGATGTCGGGTACCGCGATATTTCAGTGAGTGGTGTGGGATCCATCGTAAAAATTGAAGAAAAAAAAAAAAAAAAAAACCCACTCCTTCGCCTATAACGGTGCATCAAGGACCGCAGATCTTCATGAGCCCGACTCATACACCGGGAGCTCATGAAGATCCAGGTCTCAGGTGGATGACTAGCAAGGAAGGAGTGAGATCAAAAAGCCAGAGATATCATGGCCCCCATTTGACGCGGGACAAAAGCGGATGCGCAGCGGCGCGTGACTTTAAGAGCCGCACGTGCGAGTGATTAGCAACACCCTTCACTCCCAGAACCAATCCACCCATAATATCACGACGTTGCAGGGTTCGAGCGCCTGAGTAGCTTGGTTGTTTCTCTGGATGACAAGCTATTTCTTGTGCTGTCTGTGATTTTGGACCTTACGGCTTCCAGCCGTAAGGTCCAAAATCACAGACCAGCACACATTAAAAGACTTCCCGTCAAGCACCATTCTCAACATGATTCGTTTGCGTCTACTGTACCTGCAAGATACCACTGTCGCACCAGGTGACGCAACTTGACACCGGCAACGAGCGGGGTAGAAATGTTTGAACGTTTATTAACTTTGATCTAATGGCCTTTGAATTCTTACGGCACACAGGGAGAAGTGACAACTTTGCAAATTCGGGCCACTGACCTCATTGTGGAAAGCAGTTTAAACTTGTGTTGACAACTTTCGATGGTGGCGAATTTCAGTTTAACTGGTGAATTTTTAACGGCGGTGACACTGAGAACGAAATAAATGATGTGGAACTTCAATAGGAAGGCCGGGTGGAAACATTTTCATGAGCCCCTGCAAATTGCACGGACTAATGAGAATCTATGTTTCTTGCAGATTGGGGGTGGTGTGGTGGGGGGTGGGGGGTGGTGGGTGGGGGGTGGAAGATGTGAGAGAGGCTTCTTTGGGATAACGGTTTTCAAAGGTAGTCACTTTCTTTTGGCCGAGAATTTCATTGCCCGATATCGTAGCCGGTTCATACTAGGCAGTTATCCCCCTTTAGGGTCAATGAACGCAGATTGTGTTTTTGAAATCGTTGTAAATTTAACTTCAAAGACCCCCAGCCGTCCATGGCACATCATGTAGATACAGAATGGTTTCAGCAAGAGGTATAGATCCTCATGAGCCTCCGCAACTGCGGGGGCTCATGAGGATCTATACCTCTTGCAGATTTTTGATCGTCAGCCCGGCAAGAGGTTACTGAAAATGAGGGCTGAGTTGACGTTGTTTTGGGGCCCGTTGATTAGCTTTCCCTGGCAGGTACGGCCCAAAAATGAAGATAATTTGCCAAAAGTGTAGGTGTGATTAAATGGAAAATCAGAAACTGTTGACGAATGTGCATGTGAAAAAGACAGTCTACAAGCAGAATGGTTGAAAGTGAGCAACGGAGACACTTGAGTAGAAGAAAAAAGAACAAAAGAAAGGCCAGTAGAAATAGAGCAACAGAGACGCATAAGTACCCCAACAACAACAACAATAACAACAGCAACAACACAGGAAACAAGAAAAAGAAAAACTGCAGCGGAGAAGCCGCATTAGTAGAAAAAGAACAACAAGAAAGCTTGAGGAGAAACAAAGAACAAAAAAGAGAAACATGGATAAAAACAACAAAACAACCAAAAGAGACAGGCACTTAAAAGTGTCCTGCCATAATTCAAAGTAATTTAAACCTACGCAACAAAGGGGTTTACATTTATGTTTGATATTAAGCCCCCCCCCCCCCCCCCCCCCCCATGCAACAAAAGAACTTAAAGGGAAAACAATTAATTTTTTTGCACTTTTTAGGTTTGTTTTGCAGCTCTTCGACGCTTTTCACAGCACAATAAAATAACAGATTTGGCGGTAGAGAAACATCAGCCATATGACCAGATCAACGCAACACGCAAGGGCTTTATTGTGGGTTAGCCGCTCAGTGCCAGCTGACGCAGACTGTCTTTCTGCAATGTACGTCAATTGAAGACCGAAAACCCTTAGAAACCCCACGAACATGGATTCAAAATGAGGTCAGCAAGAGGCATAGATCCTCATGAGCCCCCGCATCTGCGGGGGCTCATGAAGATCTATGCCTCTTGCAGCTGGTCGGAGTTCAAATTTCCTCGGCACTGAACAGGTTAATGTTTGAATTTCTAAGTTTGATAGTTGTCCTCTGAAGACTGTGCAACAAACAGTTCAGGAGACGAATCGCCAGACCATAATAGTTCAAGATGTATCGCAGAATTGCTTATTGCCTCTTGGTGGCATGAGAAAAAAGGGACATAAATGATGCAATCAAGAGACATAGATCTTCATGAGCCCCCGCTATCGCGCAGGCGGGATCAGGCGGATCTATGTCTTTTGCACCTGCACTGAGTCACTAAATTTAACATGTGACGCTCGCGTTACTCGCAGTATCACGGTGGATCATTTTCCTGTTGTTGGCACTGAAAATGAAAGGATAAAAGAAGCCTCCATGCCTTGTTTGGTGATGACCAATGGATTCCAATTTCAATACCACCATCTCATTCAGAGGTCACACAGACTTCTCTTACACATTCCACGGCGTAATCCCAATTTCAACAGCAATTTTAGAGAGAAAAACACATGTAAATGAGACCAAGCATTCGCTGCAAGAAGAATAGATTCTCATGAGCTCCTGCGGTCGCAGGAGCTCATGAGAATCTATTCTTCTTGCAGGCGAAGGGACTGCGTGGGGGATTGTCGTGTGTGTGTGGGAGGAGTCGGGTTGTCCACAGGAAGTGTGTTTGCACACGTGATTACCCATGAACGCTCAACAAACATGGTGGCTGATGATGTCCGCGCAACACGTAAATTGGTGCGTGAGTTCTTTAAAGTTTGGTCGCCCTTCAAAATAGGCTTTGTTGTTTGCACGGCATAAAAGACAGGTCTGCAATTGTAATTATTAGTTAAAATTTTAGATCGGTCACGTTTTGGTTCTGTCGACAAAAGAAGCTATTCAGACGAGCAAAAGAAATGTGACATTTTTTGGAATCATTTCAAAAATGTCGCATTTCTTTTGCTCGTCTGTATATATCAATGCTTCACGTTGACATAATAATTATGTTTCATTTTCTGGCAGTCAGTTATGTTCGTCAGGCTTTCAGTACTGATGCAGTGAATCATTAATTTTGTCCTTTCGCTTTGTCCTCCTCCCTCCCCATGGCCATCCCCCCTCCCTTCCACGAATTACCACAGCTGAAATTATATCTGAGTATTACTGTGGCTGTATATTTGGTCATAAAGTCACAGGCTTGTGTTTAAAATAACAATAATAATACATGGTATTTATATAGCGCATTTCTCATGTTTATAATATAACTCTATGCGCAGGCGAAAACGACACTCGCACACACACGCACGCACGCACGCGCGCGGCACACACACACACACACACACACACACACACACACACACACACACACACACACACACACACACACACACACACACACACACACACACACACACACACACCACACACAGAGTCTGCAAGGTGTGTGTACAGAAATACCGGAGAAATTACACGAAAGTCTGCGAGAAAAAGTACGTTTTTAACTTTGCTTTGAACTGCGTGAGGGTGGAGGCATTTCTGAGCTCAGTCGTTTAATCTTTTAACATACAGATAAGATACTATTACGCACACATTTGGCTTCCGGGTTCTTCTGTGTGAGGCTGCTTTATTTGCTCGTTCTTTGTATGTAAAAACAAAGAGTTCACAGCTGATTTTCCTATTTAAAATGGTACAGCTTTTCAGTTGATTGGTCACTTGCTTCCAGTCCAAAACGAAAGGAAAAAATAAAAAACCCAAACCCAACTAAACAAATGAACAAAAAAAAAAAAAAAAAAAAAAAGAAACCAAAAAGAAAAAGAAAAAGTGAAACCCCCCCAAAAAAAAAACACACACAAAAAAACCAAAAACAAACCAAAAACAACAAACAAACAAACAAAAACAAAAAACAAAAACAACCCACAAAACAAACAACAACACCAAACAACAACAACAAACAAACAAACAAACAATAATGCAAAAACTGAAACAGCAAACAAGCAACAACAGAAAACAAAACAACAGAAAGCAAAATAAAATAAAATAAAATAAAATAAAATAAAATACACACAAAACCAAAACAAACAATCGAAAACCACCCCAACAACAATTAAAATGACAAAGGCCACAATTTGATACAGGCGCATCTGTTAAACTTACACTTGTTTTTTTTTTTGTTTTTGTTTTGACAAAACGACACCCCGCAATTAATTCACTTTGGTGTTTTTTTAAGCGTTATTTATAGCACAATTTAATTTTGTGTTAAATGTCTGCAACGACGCTTTAACCCATTCAGCCCTGACCCACTACAGCAGGAGATGGGTCGACCATGATAATTCAAGGGTAGTGACAGATTAGCTTGGCGCCTGTCCGCGCCAAGCTAATCTGGCACTTTTCTTGAATTATCATGGTCGATCCGTCTCAGCCCTGCAACAGGCGCATAGTCGTTAGATGACGCCTCCAAAATTTGGGTGACACGTGCGTCGGGCTGAATGGGTTACACCCTTCTCTTTTAAAATTCCTTTAAAACATTTAACCCCGACGCACGACAGCAGCACTGATGGACTGACAGATAATTCAAGGGTAGTGCCGGATTAGCTTGGCGCCGTCAGGCGCCAAGCTAATCCGGCACTACCCTTGAATTGACATGGTCGATCTATCTCCCGCGACTGGCACATAGTCGTTAGGTGACACTGCTCTTCAATTATCATGTTCGAGCCATCTCCTGCAACTGGTACATTGTCGTCAGGTGAAATGCGGCCGTGTGAAATGAGTTTAAGAAGGAAAGTGCAATTGGGGCTGGCTTAATTTTAGTACACGGTGCCGTATGGTCAACATTTTCAAATTTGAGAGCTGTACTTTGAATACGTCAGGAGCAGATCGATCATGATAGTTTAAGGCTGTTCTGGCACCGCCCTCGAACTGTCATCGTCGATCCATATCTTATCATATTTCATGGCTGCATGCTTTAAAGAAAGATTAGTCACCAATCATGGACAACTGCTAGTGAAAGTCCAATGGCGGACAAGTGTTGGCGTCTGAGCCTCCACAACAACAGGCACCGCCAAAGATTAAGAGGTGTGCACATTAATATTCTTGCAATAGATTCGACCTAATCAACGCCTTTGATCTCTGCTTCCCTACTCCAGTTGTACATATGACAATACCCCTCCCTTCTGCAAGAGGCACAGAGTCACAAGGACCCCTGCACCCTTAGCCGCCTTCCTACCAATCCAGTCCCAATCCATTTGTATTGCTTATCATCAACATCTGCAGGTGGTGTTTTCATAGAGCCGACTAAAAGAGGGTGAAAATATCAAACTATATATATACTTCCTGGTGCACGGACTATAAAATATATTATATTATATATTAATCAGGGCACGATTAAAAATATATATTATATGTCTCTTGCACCCATCTACTTAAATCTCTGTTCGACCGCACTAGGAGGACATCATAGTAGTTTCGGCTTGTGACTGGGGCGGCATTGTCACAGGACCGCTAGACAGTAAAACACAGAGGCAGCATTTTCACTCGTAGAATTAACTCCAACAATTCCTCAGACTGTAGATCTACATGAGACGAATGCACTGCCAGCAAGAGGCATAGATTCTCACGAGCCCCTGCGATAGCAGGGGCTCATGAGAATCTACGCCTCTTGCAGATGAAAGGACCAGGCATGGGGCGGCCATTTTCCCGACCAGTACCTCCGCGTGGGGGCGCCATCTGTCGCGAAAAGTCGGTACCAGCGCAGATGCGCATGCGTTTTAATTGCGCTGTAGCATCCCTTAATAGTTGGGGCCGCTTTCTTGGTCGTTTCGCCTCCACAGTTAACCAGTGCGCAAAAGGCCATCAACCGACGTCGGCCGCTGTTGGCCCGCGCACGGCCGTGCGCGGGCCAACGGCAGCCGACGTCAGTCCGATGGCCATTGCGCACTGGGCAGTCGGTGGCGATGACATGTTTTGGGCCATGACATTCTGCTAAGCACTACGTACAATAAGAGCGAGGGAGATGAATCTGCTTCTTCTTCTGCGTTCGTTATGTTTGAGGGCCGGGTCAGGTTTTCGTTTCCCACGACTTTTTGTTGTCCCAAATGAGGAGAAATTTGGGTTAACTGTAAACTTCCCTGGTTAATGCGTGTCATAACATCACCACAGACCGACTTACTTGCGTTACCTGTACTCTTCCTTTTATATATATACAACTATACTGACGACGGCAAAAGAAATATTTTGAGTGTAGTAACTCTGCATATAGTAACTTTTCGTCGCAGTGAAGTATGTGACATTATTGTACATGGATGACAGTGTTTGCGTGCGTGTGTCTGTATGTGCGTTCGAGCGTGTGCGCGTGTGAGCATGTACACGGTTATAATTTGCACGTATGTTTATTATTCTCATAATATATTCTGATGAGTGTTTTAATGTCAAAGCCGAAGGAAATTTCTATTTCCTGGACAATAATTGTATTGTATTGTATTGTATTGTATTGTATTGTATTGTAAATGCAACACCATTCGACTCAAATGATGTCACATTTGTTTTTCTCATCAGTACATATGTATATAAAGAAATATACAGTGAGAAAGACTGGGTGGTGGGAGATGGGGGTGGGGACTTGTTCTATAGCATGTCCGTTGAAAGATCCTGGTAAATCAATGTGGCACGGCTGCATTGCGTCTGAATTGACCAGAGTTCATGTCGTACTCCATAGGCAATAATTGTTTCTGTCCCCTATAGTCCGCACCCTTAGCGCGGTCCATTATCACACGTGTGCTGTGAACGTTAACTCATTCAGCCCCGAAACACCACAGCAAGACATGGAACGAACATGATAGTTCAAGTGTGGTGCCAGAATAGCTTGGCGCCCATAGGCGCCAAGCTATTCTGGCACCACCCTTGAACTATCATGTCCGATCTGTCTCTAGAATTGTAATACAGTCCTTCAGAGGACAACTTCAAAATGTGTGGATTTCGGTCTTGGGGTCGAACGTGTTAAGCCTCGAACTAAACCAACCAGCATATGTTTAGTCCACATGTGCCACGATGGTCGGTTGTGTCCGATATGAACACAGTCCAGTAAGCAAAGGTCCTCGGGTCGATATCGGCCCGAGTGTCTTTTGCTTCTTGGGTATGCGTAGTAATGATGTTTCTTTTTGCTCTGAGATGTTATGGTGTATTGAAAGACATGAGTGACTCACAGTAAACCAGACCAATATTCTTTAATATTGTTATGATACCGAAAAGAAATCAGGGAAGACTTCCGATGAGTGGGATTGTGCGCGTATGGGCATTTCCAAATGCAGAGACCCTATGCTGAACGAACTGAACTAAACTGAACTACCTTTTCTCACCTCATTCCCTCGCCCCGCGTCCGCTTTACCCTTCCCACCACCCGGCCTCCCCCCCCACCCCCCACCCCGTCACTCCCCTCCCCCAAAAAACCCATCTTAATATCAATTACCGTTGTATGCCTACCCGTTGACTATAACCTGTGATCAGTGCACTTTCAATCCCCAGCGCTCGTGCATTCTCCCATTCACTTCCCTGTGAGAATAGTCGCTACTTTCGTCGCAAACCACCTATTTGCCTTCCACCTCCGACTGCAAGAGGTCTAGATTCTCATGAGGTCCTGCGGTCGCAGGGGCTCATGAGAATCTAGACTTCTTGTAGACAGAGATTTACATTATTTCATCCGCGTTGTGAGTGAGATTTATGGGTTACCGTCTACGACTGTGTCGTTGCAAACTGTCAATTTATCAGCTCTCGTGCATAGGAGGGGGCGGGGCGGCTGTCACCCTGAGACGGGTTTGAAACTGACCACTAATGCACGCGAAAGCTACATTTGGTGGTGGGGATAGCGGCGTGGGCGATGGTGGTTGTAGTTGTAGGGGACCTTTGAACTCAGGAGTACACTGACTTGCTAAAGAATAACAAATTGCATTGAGTTCTTGAAAACAAACAAACAAACAAACAACAAACAAACTAAAAACAAATAAACAAATAAACAAACAAACAAACAAACAATCAAACACAACACAGCAAATAGAACACAACACAACACAAGACAAGACAGCACACAAATAAAAAACAACAACAAATAAACAAACTAACAAGAAAGCAAAAACAACACAACACAGCACGGGACAACACAACACAACACACACAACACAACACAACACAACACAACACAACACAACACAACACAACACAACACAACACAACACAACACAACACAACACAACGCAACGCAACGCAACGCAACACAACACAACGCAGCGCAACGCAACGCAACACAACGCAAGCTATTCCGGCACCACCCTTGAGCTATGATTATCGAATTAACTCCTGAACTGTAAGGTAGCCAATATAAGACCACTACCAGATTTGGAAAATCCCAGCTATGGTCTCATTGGTGTTCAAAAAAACAAAATATTGACAAACACATTAAGTTATCTTATTGATATTTTTGAATGTAATGATTTTTTCTTTTTTCTGGTAATACAATTTTAAACAAACCGGTGAGCACAAGCAGTTTTAATTTTGATATCAACGTGAAATTCGTATTCAGTGTTTAAAATTTTAAGCTTGCCAGCAAACAAAATCCAAAATGGAGAAGAAAAAAAAAATCGGCTGTCCAATGCGCAAAAGGCCATCGGGGCGATGTCGTCCGCCGTTGGCCCACTCACGACCGTGCGCGGGTCAGCGGCAGCCGATGTCGACCCGATGGTCTTCGCGCACTTGGCTCACCCGTCAGGTGGCAAAAAATTTGAGTGAGGGTGAGGAATGGAGTGTTGTCAGAAGAATGGTAGCCCAACACCCCTTCAAAGGCACCCGAAAATGGTTCCCACCCCCACGGGAATGGTGGTAGATGCGGGCACGTGCCACCCGAAAATCTCGTCCACTGTCGCCAGAACACGTCCATAGAAATAATAGCCTAGACTCCAGATTTCACACTCGACAGCATCACAGATCACTGAAGCTACAGGACCCGTAGCAAGAGGCATCGCTGATTAACCTTTTGCGTGTCGGTAGTGGTTTTTGTCGCGACGATTCCTGTCGGAATCATCGCGACAAAAACCGCTACCGACACGCAGAGGGTTACAACAAAAGAAAAGAATGAAGTACGTGAACGGTAGTATCGTTTGGGATTTTCTGCTTTGTGTTACCTTTGTGTGATTTTAAGTAAAGCAATAGTCTTTTCAAAAATATTTTACGGTCGATATTTTTTCCACGAAATATAAAAAAATACGCAAGACGTGTTTTTGAAAGACCCGTTCTGGTAAAGAGTGTGTAATATTTCAAAGAAAACAACAACAACAACAAAAAACAACAACAACAACAAACAAACAAACAAAAGCACCAAAAGAATTCAAAAGGCGAAAGCATGTCATCTGCGGCAGGAGTAGAACGTTATAAACGCCTTTCGCTGCGATTCAGTCGTTTTCTGTCCTAATCCATTACATCCTGAAGCTGATTTTGTAAAATTCGCTTATTGTCCTATGAAGGCTACATTGCAGATTAGGAGATAGATCAATTGTTTTAGTTCAAGGGTGGTGCCAGAATAGCTTGGCGCCTGAGGCGCCAAGCTATTCTAGCACCGCCTTGAACTATCAGTCAAATTTATTCCAAGCAGTGGGTGTATCAAGATGATAAGGGCTTGGGGAACTCCGCGATTCTCACAACAAAGAGGCCATTGGGATTAACATTTTGTGATCGAATCTAATGCGACTGCGGTTGATGAAGCGTTTTTAGATCGTTCAGTCACATGATTTATAAACCACCTGCTTAAACCCCTAGATCTTCCTCCGTCCTAAAAGCAGGGATATAAAGAAATCAGAATACACTCAGCAAGAGGCCTAGATTCTCATGAGCCCCTGCGAATGCAGGGGTTCATGAGAATCTAGGCCTCTTACAGATGTAAGTGACTTGTCCGAGGGGTTAATAGACAAAAAATGGTTCCCTGTTACACCCCAATTTTATCGATGGCTGGATCTAAATAGAAAACCAGCACCATGGGGAAACGAGAGGTGTCAAATCTGGGTTTAATTTAATTCTTGATTAAAGACCCGCGTTCGTTTATATGTTGAATCCTGTTTACGGACCAGAGGCTCATTCATTATTTTCCTTTTTGTGTTCGATGTTTTATTGGCTGAGTTAGGCTTTGTTTTACAGGAACGGCCATTTACAAGCTAAAATTTTTGTTATGAATAATTGTGGACGGCACATTCTCACGTTCAGATTATTGGCGTTACGATCCTGTTTGTCACATTATACTTTGATGTATTTACAGATTAGTACACAGTACATTTTCAGTGTTTTCCCCCAGAGTTTTCACCGACATATATTATTTGAAACCAAAATAATGCACTTTCGTTTGTGACATTAATTGTGTCTGTCACCTAAACTTGTGTGCTGTTCTGAGGTTGTTTTGTCCTTAACCCATTTAACCCCAAGACCCCATTTTCCAAACTTTGCAGGTGCTACTTAAAGACTATGTACCTGCTGAAGGAGATGGAGCGACCATGATAATTCAAGGGTAGTGCCAGGTGAGCTTGGCGCCTTCAGGCGCCAAGCTCACCTGGCACTACCCTTGAATTATCACGGTCAATCCTCTCCTGCTGTAGGGCGTTGGGGCTAAATGGGATAATCTCTTGAACTGTAGGCATTTTTACCATTGAAATCAAGATGTTCGTGTTGTCATTGGTTTTTCTAGTTATGTAATCTCACCCCAATTCGAATGGGTCGTTGACCTACCGAATAAAGTGTTCTGAGTTCTGAGAGTTCTGTAGGCATTTTTACCATTGAAATCAAGATTTTGCCTGCATGGGTTTGCATACATAACAAAGTTTCAAACTTGTTAGACGTGGGTGAAAGCTAGTGGTACACAGACGAACAAAGAAAGGTTTCGTTTAACGTCTTTAACCCTTTGCGTTGCGGTAGCGGTTGTAGTCGCGATCATTCCTACAGTAATCATCGCGACAAACAAAAAAAAAAAAAAACAAAAACAAAAAAAAAAAAACCCGCTACCGACACGCAAAGGATTAACTGCTACCAGCCCTTTCATAACTGCTGTTCTTTTTGCACTTTCAATTTAAACGTGTATGACAATATAAAATATGCCTGAGTGTTCACTGAGTTACCTCTTTTTCTTTCTCTCTCTCACAGTCTTTCTGGCTATTTTTTCCCGTCCGGATTGATTTGTACTTTTCCTCATCTCTCTCCCTTCCCCTTCACCCTCCATCCCCCCCCCCCGCCCCCCCCCCCCCCCACACGCCTAAAAGAAGAAGAAGAAAAAAAAAAAAAAAAAAAAAAAGAAAAAAAAATGCTGTTGTTGCTGTTGAGGACGCCTGAGGGTGGCCAGATTACTCGTTTTTCCTCTCTGCCTTCTGTCCTCTTCTCCACTCCTAGTTCTCTCCCTTAGTTCCGTCATTGACGATTGTCTCCCCTGCTGAGCTCTTTAGCCTTGTCTACACCCTCAACAGTCCAACAGGACAGATCCTTTCAAGAGGCAAAGATCATCATGAACCTCTGAAAGTACTTGCACGGATTCATAATGATCTACGTGTCTTGCTTGTTAAAGTATATTTTATTTCCAGTGGTGTTTCAGTCATGAGGATCTATATTGCAAATTCAGAGATGTGCTTAGTGTTTCATACATAAAACACCTAGGTACTGTGTACAAGCAAGATGAAAAATATTTTTCCCATCTGCAAGAGGCATAGATCGTCATGAACCCCTGCATAAGGCAGGGGTTCATGACGTTCTATACCTCTTGTTTGTTAGGATCTACTCTATTTAGTTTCTCCAAAAGAGAGTTTCGCTGTGTCCGCATGCTGTAAAAAGCGAACATCATCACGGACATTCAGTTGTGCGACCAACATTGTGTCTTCAGTGGACATGGCTTGACAGTCTGTAACGCACGCTATAAGTTATTAATTTAAGAAGAAGATTGTACAAGAAATTTTCCGGCCGACAATAAAACAGGTTGCTCGCGTGCGTATCAAGTGACTTTAAATATTGCCTCCACACTGGCCATCACGGTCTAAAAAATAAAAAAAACCGAAATGTACATTTCCGTGTGCACGACCAATTGTATTTACAGTATGTTGGTCTTTGACGGCATCCTTGTCTCCCATACTAGCGACAATCTCTGTCTACTTGCACTTAACCGATACAGACGAAATGTAGTTTCTTCTAAATTACAAGCACTGGCAGTCAACCCTTCTCGTCTCGTTTATTACCGATATAGAGTGCCTATTTCGCTTCAGTCGGCCTCGACTGCTGGTAAACGAATATCTTCAACCTCTCTTAGTTTGTCAGTGGACAGGCCTCCGATGCATGAGCGAACTTACATCCTGCGCAAGCCACTGAACAAGTGCTCCGCTACAGCTTGCGCAGGACTAAGTCCACTCATGCAACTGGCCCTAGTTGGTTTTAGGGCTTGCGCCAAGTTATGTGCAGCTGGACAATTATCAACGCCATACTGAAAATGAAAAAACAAACAAACAAACAAACAAAAAACAACAACAAAAAAACAAACACAAGGTTGGTTATTTCGGGTTTAACGTCCACAGCACCGAGGTGATCATGGACGGCCCTGACGGGCGGGTTATGGGGGACAGGGAAATCTATTGCCTATGGAGTACGACCTGAACACTGATCAACTCAGGCGCACTCCAACTGTGCCACTTTGATTTACCAGGACCTTTCAACGGACATGCTATTGAACAAATCCGTTTTTCCCCCAGCTACCTGGGCCGGGATGGGATTCGAACCCACGACCCGGCGATTCCCTTCGCTCTCCTGCTCCGACGTTTAACCGCCTGAGCTATTTCGGAAAAAAAAAAACCCACCAGAAAAGGGTATTTTATTTCTAGCGTTTCCACTGACCGTAGAATCGAGTGTTACCCAGGGTAGCTTTAACTTTGCGGGTTGCCCACGGGGGATTAGCTGGGCCGAAATGGACAGTGAAAAAAATAGTCGATTAAAGGTCTTTTGTTGTGCCACACAATCGCGATGCGCGCAAGAGAGCAAGAGACTGCGAGGGTCCACTCCCTCCGGCGTGCTATAATGAGGTAACACAATAGTCTGAACCTTAACCTTCTGAGACCTGCGGTCGAAACACGTGAATTTGGGAGTTTGTATTGGCCTCTGAAAACTACATTACAGTTCAGGTGACAGACCGACCATGATAGTTTACAGGACAGGACGTGTACAGGACGTAATGCAAATGAAATTTCGGAGCTGTTTTTAATCTCTGAGAATTTCATTACAGACTGAACAGTATGGTTCAAGGGTGGTGTCAGAATAGCTTGGCGCCAAGCTATTCTGACACCACCCTTGAACTATCCTGGTCGATCATTATCTAAAGGAGCCAAGCTGTTCTGGCACCACCCCTGAACTGCCATGGTCGATTCATATCGCGTTTTAGCGGCTCAGGGCTGAAATGGTTAATGTCTGATGACCCCTTCGGCCTGAAGAACGTTGTATTTAACCCCTTGACTGCCGAGGAAAGTGAACACTACCAAACTGCAAGAGGCGTAGATCCTGTAGAGCTCACGCATTTGCGGGGGCTCGTGTGGATCTATGCCTCTTTCTGACACCACTTTGAACCCATATTTTTTGTGATGGCGAGGGTTCTCTGGCGTTTATTAAACGCGGATTGTAGAGAAACAAACTGCATCCTCAGGCAGTGAAGGATTTAAGAGGTCAGCAAGGTACATAATAATTATGTCCTCGTGAATCCTGCAGGCTGCGGGCGTTCGCGAAGACGTATGCCACTGGCAGATGCACTCTTTTTGCAAAAGTCGGGATTGATTTGGGGGAAAAGAAAGAAAAGCAATTCAAATACAAATTTTAAAAAAAATACTTGATTGTCCCGTCCGTAAATGCGAAAATTATCTTTTGACAATTTTGCTAATTATGGGACACTATGCACTTCTATTTTTGGAACACAATTGGTTATTATTACGTGCAAGAGAATTTGAGAGTATCGCCAACCACCCAACCCCCCTCTCGCACTCCCCCCCCCCCCTCAACACACACGTACTGACACAAACAAAACAGTAAACTACTATGATAATTCTTGCCCTCTTCCCAATGCGCAAAAGGCCATCTGGCCAACGTCGGCCGCCGTTGGCCCGCGCACGGCCGTGCGCGGACCAGTGGCGGCCGACGTTGGCCCGATGACCTTTTCGCACTGGGTTCCTTCTCCCCTCCCCATCATCCCCTGCCCCAATCCTCCGGGCGTCTACTCCCTCCTGGTGAGTATCACCTAAAGGTGGGGATTTTAGGGCGAAATGTGTCTTGTTCCGAGGACATAATGTGTTATTACAAGCATTATCTGAAACGATGATGCGCGCAGGAGAGTTCTTGGTGGTACAATGGTACGACTGTTCATCTCGTGGAGAACTGCTATTGGTCATTGTGGCCGTGTTTCGTTTTTTCCCCTCAAAGAAATTTCAGATCAAAAGTAACCTGGTGGGAAACATGATCTGTTTTAATCTGAGATGTCCTTTGGCCCCCGTGTTTCCTGTATAAGTGTGAAATAGCTCGTAAAATTATTTCATATTAGATTATGCAGTTGTGTGCTGAACTGAAAATAACATCCTCCTTCTTTAGGCACAACTAAAGGTGAGTTCTTTTAGCAGGAGGTGCGACTGCAGGGGCTCATGAGAATCTATCCCTCTTGCGGATGGATTCACCTAGTATTTGCAACATACTTGCTGGGAACGATACCATTTTCCAGAAACATAGATCCTCGTGAGCACCCGCAGTTTGTGTGGGATTGTGAGCAACTGTGCATCTTGCTGATATCATTTATGTGCGTTCTTTTCGCGGAGGAGGTCCTCTCCCGATCAACTTCAGATAGTAAGAAAGAGATTTTCGCTCGAATGCCTCAATATGATGGACTTCTGTCAGTTACTGACAAGAAATATTACAATATTTTACAACAGCAAAAGAGCAAACAATAACGTTTGGCCGGTATGGTGATCTCTTGGCACGTCACTGGTTTCGGAAAAAAAAAAAAATAAAAGAAGAAAAGGAATGGAGAAGGAGGAAGGAGACCTACGGAAAGGGGAGGAGGGGGGTGGGGGGTGGGAAAGGATGCGGTGGAGGCTAGGGGATGGGCAGGCACACGTGCAGTTCAACAGGTACGAAATGACTTTTATTGGTGCAGGCATATAATTTTTTCTCGTAATTTCTACTTGCATTATCGTCTTCATGTTACGTACTGTAGTATATTTTGCACACTTTGTTAGCAGCTGCAGTTTTCTAAATAACTGATTTAGAGAAATACAACTGTATTTTTTCACGAGGGGAAAATTGGGCTGCCTCCCCCAGGGAAGTCGCGTCGCCGCACTCATAAGAAAAACACGCACTTGTAATATAAAAATAAATTAGCTACACAGTTGAGGTGAATGTCAATGACCTCTGATCGTTTGAATGCTGATCTGCGATTTAGGACCTTACGTCCTGAAGCCGTCAGGTGCAAAATTACAGATCATCAACCTAATTCATGTTTGTTCCATTTAGTCTTTTTACATCGTATCAACAACAGAAATGTTTGATAGTGATCGCACAGGGACCCTATTTCCTTTTTGTCAGTAGGATGCACACAGTACCCGCAGAGCTTAAACAAATTTCGCTCACAAGACTGGTTTTTTAATACCCGAGTTCGATCGTTTGTATCTCTGTTATCACCCATTACGGACATTACCTGAACAGAAATGACGTTTCACTCTAGTGAATGTCTCTCATCTGCATGAGGCATAAATCCTCATGAGCCCCCGCGGGTGCGGGGACTCATGAGGATTTATGCCTCATGCATGTGTCTGTTTTCATCTGTGTTTCTGCAGACGGCGGAAGTCATTGGGATTTGTTCTGCCTAGGATGATTGTGTTCACCAAACTCCCCGTGTGCCCGTATCTTTCCAGCAGAGCGTACCTGGGGGTCAATGATTTTATTACCTCTTTGGTTGGTTGTTCAAAAGTGAAGTAAACGTCGCTCATTATCAAGATGCATAGATCCTCGTGTGCCCCCGCAGGCCTGCAGGGCTCATGAGGATCCATAGAGCTCTATTCGCATTTTCCTTTTATTTCGCAGAACGTGACCAGTCGCAGGTTCATTCTAATGACTAATGTTTCTTTTGAAGTCTGACAGAAATCATGTCGACCGAAATATGTTTAATGCAGTACAATAGTGTGTGCTGGTCTGTGATTTTAAACCTTACAGCCGTAAAGTCCAAAATCACGGACCAGCACACTTTTGTCAACCACGTTGATAAGAAATGTGCTCACAGTCAGTGGATTTACAAAAAGATAAGATATGATCTTGTGATAGTACCACCAAAGAATCGTTTCATGTTTTCGGCACTCCTCCTCCATTGTGACTTCTTTCTCAAATGAGTGATTTAATTCCCAACGACTTCATCAATCTGAGGATCAAAATTCGGTCGATCTTTTAGATTCTCATGAGTCCTTGCAGCTGCAGGGAGTCATGAGAATCTATGCCTCCTGGTGATAAGAAGAGCGTTATGAAGGACTGCACATCAAGTGTTTAAAAAAATAAGTGAGATTGAGACTGATAGTACTTCCATAGTACTATAATAGAGACATTTCATCAAATTAAAACGTAGCAGGCTCCCAGTCTCTCTCCATTTTGTGTTGTTAAGTGACTATCAATTACTTTGTTCGCTAAGTTCCGACTGAAATTCCAATAACAATTAGCGCCCGGTTGCTGCAAAATCCAATGTAGCAGTTCATGATCACGCTAATGTCATTCCTCAGTAGTACTTTGTCATACTAGCAACAACTCATACCCAGTGCACAAAATGTTCATGGGCCGAAGTTGGCTAACGTCGGCCCAAGAACATGTTGCGCACTAGTACACTCAACTAAGCATCATCACGCACAGTCGTGCGCGTGCCCACAACGGCTGACTTCGACCCGATGGCCCTTTTTTTGCCGTCGTGTAAGAGTAAGCCCGTGCGTGTGTGATGCAGCTGGTTGCATTGTTTCTAATTCGTTTCTAATTCGCGTGTGCAGTCATTTGAGGAGGGGGTGGTCTTTGGCGGTAGAGATTGCACACTTCATTACTCCACTTCGCAGGCCATAAAGCCATAAAGTCTCGACAATTTGCTGGCTGTAGAGATGATCGCTTGATATTATTTTCTACAGATTAAATCAGGCAATTTCTTTGAAATCGCTCCAGTATCCAAGTTTAAAAGGTTTACTTTGGATTTTTCTCTGCCAAATACATGATTACAAAGACTAGTTAAGGAACTCAGGTCTGTTTTCATTGGGCATTTATGATTGCATTTTCCCTTAAAACTTATGAAAATAAATCGGATGAGCCATTATGAGAGCGCTCATTGATTACGCGACTATAATCAGTCCAAATCATCACACAGACATTCCATTCAAGTTAATTTGGTTAAATAGATTCATTTTATTTAATTCATTTCATTTGTATATTTCAACTCAATTCGGTCAGTTCAATTCAAACAAAATCAAGTAAATAAATTGTACAAGTATTTCTCTGTTAGCTGTGTAACAGTGTAGGTAGAGAGCTGAAAAGGTAAATGTGTCAGACAATGGGTTGATTTAATGATTCATGTAAATCAAGTGCAAACACCATGTCGGTCATTAGGCGTGTTTAAGGGAAACATAAAATAATAGCGATGATTCACTTAAGGCCCCCATGCCCCCTTTTTTTTCCCAATGGTTTACACATCTGCTGGTATCGTTTTGTTCACAGTTCTCATGGGTGCATAAAATAGCCCGGAGACACAAAATTGGACACTCGGGTACAACAGCGAATTTCTTCAAACTACAAGAGGTATCGATCCTCCATGAGCCCCTGCAGGCTGCAGGGCCTCATGAGTATCTATGCCTCTTCCGGGCAAGGACTGGCTCTGTTTACGTGAGAGTTCCATAGATGTAGCGGCTCGAGGTTTCTGTACCACTGACGAGGATCCTACTTCATTAGTGATAGCGGGAAATGTCATGTTTAAACCTTAACCCCTAAACTGCCGGAACGAAGTGGACATCACCCATCTCCAATAGACACAGGTCATCATATAAGTCCCCGCAAATGCAAGGGCTCAAGAGTATCAATATATCTCTCGCTAACCAGACTGTGTAGCCAGGTTATTTGGACGAATGTTCTGTGGTGTTGAATTAACTCAGTCAGCCCGGCGCACGTATTCCCCAAATTTTGGAGGCGTCATCTAATGACTATGCACCAGTTGCAGGATATGGATCGACCATGATAATTCAAGAGCAGTGCCAGATTAGCTTGGCGTCGATAGGCGCCAAGCTAATCTGGTACTGCCCTTGAATTATCAATGTCGACCCATCTCCTGCTGTAGTGCGTCAGGGCTGAGTGGGTTAAAAAAGATTTCAGAAACCGACACCACACCATGCAACCAGTGAAGGTTATACTCAATGCGCAAATGGCCATCGGGCCGACGTCGGCCCCCGCTGACCCGCGCACAGCTTTTGCTCACTGTCTGCAGTCGATTTTCTAGCAAGGGGGAAAACTTCACATGGAGGTCTTCAAATTTTGGTCCTTGAACTTAACCCATTCAGCCCTGACGCACTACAGCAGGAGATGGGTCGACCATGATAATTCGGCAAGGGTAGTGCCAGATTAGCTTGGCGCCTGTCGGCGCCAAGCTTATCTGGCACTGCCCTTGAATTATCATGGTCGATCCATCTCCTGCAACTGGTGCATAGTCATTAGATGACGCCTCCAAAATTTGGGAAATACGGCCGTCGGGCTGAATGAGTTAAGACAAAGCAAAACACCCAGTGTTAGCCACAAACTCGAAAACCTGCGCAGATTTAGGAGTCTAGATACAACTAAAGAATATGACTTGATTAAAGAAATTACCAACAGAGAGAGAAATACGATTTGGAAGGACTACATGCACAAAACAGTTTTGTAAACTGTTTTGTGCCGCTTGCCTCTTCCATATTTCTCTGCTTTCTCTTCTGGTATGGATTCTAGATGAAAGTCGATAGGACAGATCTCGAAGGGCAAGACGCAAAGAGCAAAAAGAAGTTCTAAATAACTTAGTTAGTTCTTGTCCCGTTGGATGCACGTGCAATACAGTTGCCTCGCGCAAATTATTGCCTCCCCTCTTTGACCGGCAGAGGGAAGCACCAGCAGAGTCAAGTAAGCCTTAATTAAAGCCCAAGTCTGCGCCACTGAAAATTGAAGGGCGGGAAAACAGGGAGAACTGTGCGACGACCCCTGAGGGGCCCCAGCACGTGCAAAGTGAAACAGACACCGACCAATCAGATGGCCAGTAGGAGAGCATGCCCTCGCGACCCCAGAAAGGGGAGTAACGCTCGGAGACGTGGAAACAAGGGAAGAAATCAGAGTACTGTTACAACTGAAGAGTTCACGTCCAAATGATTTCAATAATAACGGAGGAACAGAGGGATAAATCGAGTCTGGCAAGAGGGATTAATCCTCACAAACACCCTCAAGCTGAAGGGACTATTAGGATCTATGCCGGATGGCACTCAAAGAGTGTCTACACCATGCAAAACTGTGATTTCGCCAATTCAAGAAGGAATGAATGAAGAAAAGCGGCAAGCAAGAGATATAGATGCTCATAAACCCCCGCATCAGCGGGTCATTAGGATCTAGGCCTCTCGCAAATGGCCTCTGCTTCTGGATAGTGGTTTAGATTTTTTTTTTGGGGGGAGGGGGAGAGGGAGTGCGGGGGGGGGGGGGGGGGTGCGTGGGGGGGGGGGGGGGGGGTGCGGGGGGGGGGGGGGGACTGACGGTTTGAGAGAGCGGTGGAAAACAAGAGGTCGGGGGCGTGATGACAGATTATTAATCCGCTTCGACACTTCCTCTGTCTCTCTCTGTCGCTTGCTCTCGCGAGATCCCGCTGTGACACCGCCGCGCTATGAAGGGCCCACTTTAGAACTGTACAAGGTGGAAGGCTACACTCGCATCCGTTGTACAGATCACACAGGATAAAATATTAAATAAAGGTTTTACTACTTGTTTGCTACTTCGAATGAAATTTTAAACACAGCGCCCACAAAAGAAATTTAAAACATATTTTCTGTCAGAAAAGCAAATTAATAAATGAATAAATGATTTTGTAAACACATATTCTAGCAAAAAAGCAAATGTAATGAATTGCTTTTCTTAACCCGTAGAGACCCAATATGGATAGCATTTGTCTGACAAGCGCCCTCCCGTAGAATGATGATGTGCCAGTGCTTCATGGTGATGAACGACCAGAAGAAAAATTTTGCTGCTGAGATACAATCAGTAATGTACTCCAGCTTGAAAACACGCAAGGTCAAACATTCATCTTTCTCGGTCGATCTGACAACCGCGACTCGAGTACGATGCTTAGCAGTCGATTCTAAAACATGGCCGATGATAAGTCTTTAAAAATGAAAGATTTATACAGTACCCGGCCAGGGCCCTATTGATAGAAACCCGTCGCGAGTGCAGACGCCTCCGCCGCAGACATCCTGCAGAGGCCCGTTCTGGGTTGAAGAACGCATTGGTGACAACTTGTCATTTTTTTGAGTAGCAGATTGTGCGCAATGTCTCCAAGCTCAGTTCTTCCGTTTCATGGATCTCTTCCCACCTACATGAGACATAGATCCTCATGAACCACTGCAGAATACAAGGGCTCATGATGATCTATGCCTCTTGCTGTTATGTTTTGTTTTATGTTCAGCGGCTCTAGTGACTTACTTCTGTTATTTACACTCACCATGAAAACCTTTATGGTTTTCTTTCTGCCTTTTGACTTCAGTCATGCAACACGACTGCAGGGCCCGACGAGGGTCTATGCTTCCAGCTTGCCAGGCTTATCCCCATTTAGATCAATGTTCTTTATCAGAGTCAGCGTTCTACATGAGCCAGAGGATGTCTTGAAGATTTCACGCCGTGTCTCCATTTGTTCCATTTCTGCGCGCTTCCAGAGAGCCATTAGCGTGGAAACGATCTGATAAGGAGTGAGCCTCGAGACAAGAAGGCAGGTGCCGCCATCTTTGTATGGAAGGAAAACCTTTAACCCCTTCACTGCCGAGAAAATGTGAGCGCCATCCCCAATGCAAGAGGCATAGAACCTCATGAGCCCCCGCATTTTGCGGGGGCTCATGAGGTTCTATACCTCTTGAACGCGTAGTGGGACACGGTCAAAAATAACGCGCAATGCTTGCTTCTTGCGAGCGCTTTTTTAAAAATCCAAGTTCCTTGAACGGTTGAGGTTCTTTAGTTATAAATACGATGAATTTATAAACACAGCTAACGGCCACTACCATGAAAGGGGTTAAAAAAAATCCTGAACAGATCTGAGCCGATTTTTATGATTAGACGGTAAAGTCAACGACGACAAGAAAATTTGACAGAAAGTGTTACAGACGGCAAAAAAATAATCAGAATTTCAGAAATTGTATATGATGTTTGTTCACATCTTGGTGATATTAGACATTATATGATAATGGAGACTGAGTACTGATTTGTATTTTTGGACCTTTCAACTCTAGCGTATACAGTTAGACCTTTCAACGCGACCATCCAAGGAACTATCATAAAGTGGTCACTTTACACAGCTGGCCTTCTTAAAGGGTCAAACAGACAGCAGACAGAAGACCAGGGTCGAGTTGCATGTCATTTCCAATAGCCAGTACCTGCCTGTCGTATTTCCTACGGCTGGTTGGTTGGTTAGTTCGGGTTTAACGTCCACAGCACCGAGGATCATGGACGGCCCTGACGGCGGGTATGGGGACAGGGAAATCTATTGCCTAGGAGTACGACCTGAACACTGATCAACCAGGCGCACTCCACTGTGCCCTTAATTTATCAGGACCTTTCACGACATGCTATGAACAAATCCGTATTTTTCCTGGATTGTGAGTCCCACTACCGGGGCCGGGACGGGATTCGAACCCACGACCCGGCGATTCCCTTCGCTCTCCTGCTCCGACGTTTAACCGCCTGATCTATGTCGGACTCTTCCTACGGCTTTGATTTGAGCTGTTTATAACCCCACGCAAGAATCTCGCTGCCAATGCAGACAGTCGGTTGGCAGTTACTGGCCTGTAAACGTTTCCTGCAACTGGGGGCAGGGAAGCATAAATGGGTGGTCTGCTTAAACAGGTGGTCGCATTATATAGGTTTTCGCCGCTTCGACAGGTTTGACTCTAAAAAGGTCAGATACGTTTGCACGCATGAGATCTCATCACTGCGTACCGCTCTAACTTTAGTGTTCGGCACCCTGCTGGGTGCGTATTGACCACACATAGTAAACCGGCCAAACTTCAGGTGAAACGATAGTTTATCTACAATAATCCACAGATATAGATCTTTACGAAGATAAATACTACTTGTTGGGTGAAATTCATGTCTATTTTTTTCAGACAAAAAAAAAAAAAAAAAAAAAAAAAGGAAACCGTATGTGCAGTGTTTGGTGGATCATCGCAGCAAGCAAAAGTCCTTCGAGCCGATGTCGATCTTAGCTGGTCCGAGGACGGGTCTAACCCCTTCACTGCCAGAACAGGATTGGACGCAGGCTGTATTTTTGAAATCAATGCACATTCAACGTCAAAGATCCCTAGCCGTGAAAGGAACGTGGATACAAAATGGTTTCAGCAACTTGACTCATGAGGATCTATACCTCTTGCAGCTGGGTGGTGTTCGAATTTGAAAGGGGCTAAGCCCGGTGTCTCACCGATCGAAGACCTTTTACTCACCGGGTAAGGGTCAGCCCAATAAACCGTCGACAAAAATCCCCAACTGACAAAATCAGTATGAATATAATTTTGCCCCGCTGCGAGCCTTTCATTGTCTGCTTCAAAGCGGGTGTGAAAAACAGCTCTTAGCTGCCTCTCAGCCAAATATACCACGCGGGCTTTTCAATCTGCAGTTTGCACTGTTTCCGCTGCGAGGACCCCGAATAAAAACGGTGACCAGGAAGAAAAAGCTGCCTAGGTCGGTCTCTTGTCCGCAGGCTTTATGGCTTGGAACGGAGACAAATCTCCCATAACGCAGCGATCACAAACGTGTGATGCTCTGTGAAATTGGACCTTACGGCCTATAGGCCGTAAGGTCCAAATTCACAGAGCAGCACACACATCCCTAGTTGCCGTGTTCAGAAGCGGATTCAATGGATTTCTGAGGTGTTTCGTAGCGGAGTTAAAAAAAAAAGTTTATTCAGTTTTGTTTTATTCTTTTGAGATAATTGGACACAGATGCCACTCATCAACTTATAAAATACTCACTGATTCAAACCCAGACAGCTGTTTGTAGTTTACAGTCATTCACAAATTCACAGATTTAAACTAAAAAAATGCTACTTTTGTCTCTGACACAATAGACATTCCCATGAGAAAAAGAAATGACTATAGTGTACCATTGTGTCCGCAACCATTTATAAATCACGACAAACACCATGATTATTTATAGTTTCCTTTATCATCTATTAGATTTATTTTACATCTTGTAAAACATCGAGCCATAATTCTGGTTCATTAATCCTGTCTCGTAAGACAATGGAGTATATGTGCTTGCTGGGTCAATCACTAGGAGTGACCTCTCCAGGGCGCAAGCCTGGGCGAAGTGTATGGGGATCCTGGGATGCCCAGTCGTCAAGATCCCCCTCTCGGCCTCGCTGATGTAGTCCAAAGGAATGCAAAGTAGTACGTTTGGCATCAGTTTGGCTGCAGGAGCTGGCAGAACAGTGCGTGAATACAGGCAGCTGTCTGCCTTCGGGGCTCCACTCCTGATTTGAAGGGTTTACTCCCCCACATTTGGCCGTTGGATCCAACCTGATCTCCTCCGTCCTCTAGCCGTTGGCTGTCAGAAACAGCTCATCCGCCTAGTGGTGCAATGTGAACACCACCCCCTCACGTGGTTTAGCCCACCACCTGAGGTGGTTTGCCAGGGTGTGGCGCTTGGAGCCAGCACGTGAAAGATTAAGGAGATGGATGTGGACCAGTGATGCCCGTCCGTCCTATATAGGACGCAGCTGCCGAACAGCAAAGGTACTACCTCTATCCAGAGCCCCTTACACCCCAAAAATACAAATTAGGAGTTAAAAAAAAACAGTTTAGATACACATCGACTATTTGCTATTCCGGCACCACCACTGAACTATCTAAATCTTTATAAGTTTGTCAAGACTGAACGAGTTAAAACTGATATGTGTCATGGATCAGAAGAACAAGTATACTGAACGAGCAAAAGAAATGCGACAGTTTTGGAATCATCGGAAACACTGTACTGTTTCCGATGATTCCAAATAATTATGTCGCGTTTCTTCTGCTCGTCAGTATATAACACAACTGTGTTATATATGTACTTGTCCTTTCGAAGCGTGTTTCTTTCTTACTTGGTTTTCTTTGCATTTTACTCACTTGGCAGTCACCTTTTTGGTCTAGATTTGACCACGTAACAAATGGATCCGCTTCCGTTTATGCTGCACCCCTGCATCTCTTTGGTGCCGGAACTCGCATCAGTTGCCGGTGCGGCCCGCATCTTCATCAGCTGAGCACCCTTACCTGTACTCTCCTCCATCTGGAGCAGTAATGTAAATCGCACAAGGAAGAAGCAGAGATCTTCGTGACATCCTGCATTTTTTTTTTCTGGCGGAGGGGGAGGGGGGGGGGGTTCATGGCGATCTGTGTTTCCTGACAATGAGTTGCAGTCTTTTAGCGCGGTGTTTTGACGACAAAAGATTGATGCTGCAGTGTATGCTTAGAGAAGCAAACACAAATAATGGGCTGTGACGTCTCCCAGCAGGTACCTCGTCAACTGCAAGAGGCATAGATTCTCATGAGCCCCTGCCTACGGCAGGGGCTCATGAGAATCTATGTCTCTTGTCAGTCAAGATCAGCCGACTTACACTCACATCTCTCCCTCAGATTGAGAAAGTTAATGGGTATCGGTGTGTGAATTGCACAGTGGACGCATGAAATGGATCCCGGGTGGCGATTTCGGGGTGTGAGTGCTGGTGAAAGGGGTGGGGAGACGGTGAAAGGGGTCGGGGACACAGCGGCTTAGCGCCCACACTGATCCCGTGCACGTGCAGCTTGCTAAAGGTTAGCGTCCCTTGATTGTTTGTACAGCTTTGTCCATCGATGAGAAGTCCCTAAATTTATATTCCTTTCTTCTTTTGATCGATACATTACTGTTATTAACGTTGCATCTACTCCAGGTATTAGAATAGCGCACACGTTCATATGCATGATTTATGAGACGATTTTCAAAGTTAACGTTAAGTTTCAAGATCGATACATTTACGATAAGAATCCATAAACTGGCGATTGCAATATGTACACGATCTATAAAAGTATATATCGATTGAAGCTAATTAAAAAACAAAAAATCCAAACAAACAACAATAACAACAACAACAAACAAACACGTGTAATTCATTCATTTAAAGAACAACAAAGAAATTGCCTACTTCGTTACTTCGACTTCTTTTACCGTAGGGGAGCTGGGTAGCTCAGTTGGTAGAGCGTTCGAACCCAACTCGGGTCAAAACTTGTAAAGACCTCTTTTCGTTGCTCCGTCTTTAAAATCACCTTCGTGGTGGACAAAAGACGTTAAGCTTTAAACGTTTAACGTTGCACGTTTCTTTTAAAGTAACTCAAGAAAATATTAGTCCGTTCTTACTAATCTTTCTTGCGCGATGCCGACAAACAATACCACAAAGAGTCTTTGCGTACCATCCGATCTTGTACCAAACACGAAAATCGAAATCTCCAGATCTGTGAGTTGCTCGGTGAAGACTACATACGATACAGATCAAGCACTCCTAGTTCAAGGATGGTGCCAGAATAGCTTAACGCGTCTAACAGCGTCTAAAGGTGCCTTCGAACTGCCATTGAAATGTAATTATGGTTGATCATACTCATGATAGGACACAATGTGTCATGTTGGACCGCTCTTGCCATAGACTAACAACAAACAAACAAGATCAACAACCACGGCCTCGGCCACAATCACGGCTACAACCACAACCAACACAACAACATCAGCGACAACAAAACCGACTATGAGGTCTTGTATTGTAAGCTTCGTAATGTATCTGATGACCCCCCCCCCCCCCCCCCTTTCGATTCGTAAAGAAAAACTCGACTATACTGACTTGATTTGTAGGCTTCTCAATTAATCAAATGAGCATTGCATGTGTTATGAAGAAGTGACAGTACTCCCCCTCTACGACCTTCTTCCCCCACCCCTTTTTCCTCCACCCCCTCCCCCGCCCCGCCTACCTCCCCCCTTCCCCGCCTACCCCCCCCCCCCCAACTCTCCATCCCCTGCCCCGTGGAGCCTTAATCAAACACGAGACGTCAAATGGATATTTCAAGATTTAATACCATGACGTCTGTTGCCTGTGTAAACATCTCCAAGACGTTAAGCGAATCATTCAACTTTACGACCGTGGACGCCGAGACACTGCCCCATCTGAAGTGTCGCCAAGGGTTAGAAGCTCAAACATTCTCGTCTCATATCTGCAAGAGGCATGGATTCTCATGAGCCCCTTCGACAGCAGGGGCTCATGATAATCTACGCCTCTTGTTCGTGAGTGCCCTCGACATTTATTATCGTATCTGCACCCAAGACGGAGGAAGAAAAAGGGTTTGGTGCTGCTTGTGACCAGAGGTGAAAACAGCGCTTGCTAGCGTTTGCACAATCAGTTAGTCATGCGACACTGGCATCAGAATTGACGGCTTGGTGCCAAAGATCATTTTGGAGTTTTCTTGCTTTTGCAAACATTTCCAGACGCTACCTGCAAGCAGTGACATCCATCTGCAAGAGGAATAGGTCCTCATGAGCCCCGCAGACTGCGGGAGCACATGAAGATCTATGTTCCTCGCTAACTTGTCGACCGTCATGATCTCCACATTGACAACTTTTGCCAAAGATAAGTTTTTGGCCCCTTCTTGTTTTTGCAAACATTCTTACGGGAATAGACCTGCGGCCAATGACACATCTACAAGAGTTAAAGGCTATCATGAGCCCCCTCAGTTACGGGGGCTCATGAGGATCTGTGCCTTTTTGCCAGCTGGTCAGTCTTTGACTGATGTTCAAAAATTGACGACCTGAAGCCAAAGATCAGTTTGCGCGCGAGGTGTGCTGAGGTCGCGGGCTCGACCTGAAGGGTCTTGGTTTTGAACCCTGGGGTCATTTGTAAGAATTTAGGACTCGAAGTAAAATCTGTACCTGGAGCGAAGGGATGAGAGGTTAACCGGACCAGATGACGCCACCCACAATGGTTATCTGCCTCGACTCTCTTCCGTAACCAGTGTGGGTCGTGGACGCCACCATAGAGGTGTTTTTGAGACTTTTGATTCTTTGTTTGTAGTGTTCTCAGTGAAAACGTTGATGAATACACAAGAGAATGAGATTGTCGTTGCTGCATATAAGATGTGGGCTGGTTGTGATTTTGGTCCATAATTACAGACCAGCAAGCGAAAAGCAGTTAGAACACAGGAATCTCTTTTCTCATCATTTTCTCATCACCTCAAACGTCATCATGCCCTTCGAAACTTTCAGATGAGTCTAATCTTAGCCACATTATGATATGATATGATATGATATGATATGATATTATATTATATTATATTATATTATATTATATTATATTATATTATATTATATTATATTATATTATATTATATTATATTATATTATATTATATTATATTATATTATAAATTGTTACTTGTACTATACAGTATATAATATACTACTACTCTGTAGGGGGTGTAGGGGGCTCTGGATAGAGGTAGCACCTTTGCTGTTCGGCAGCTGCGTCCTACATAGGACGGACGGGCATCACTGGTCCTCATCCATCTCCTTAATCTCTCACGTGCTGGCTCCAAGCGCCACACCCTGGCAAACCACCTCAGCTGGTGGGCTAAACCACGTGAGGGGGTGGTGGTCACATTGCACCACTAGGCGGATGAGCTGTTTCTGACAGCCAACGGCTAGAGGACGGAGGAGATCAGGTTGGATCCAACGGCCAAATGTGGGGGAGTAAACCCTTCAAATCAGGAGTGGAGCCCCGAAGGCAGACAGCTGCCTGTATTCACGCACTGTTCTGGCAGCTCCTGCAGCCAAACTGGTGCCAAACGTACTGCTTTGCATTCCTTTGGATACATCAGCGAGGCCGAGAGGGGGATCTTGTCGACTGGGCACCCCAGGATCACCATACACTTCGCCCAGGCTTGCGCCCTGGAGAGGTCACTCCAGTGACTGACCCAGCAAGCGCATATACTCCATTGTCTTCCGAGACAGGATGCCAAACGACTACTCTACTACTACTACTACGACGACGACGACGACGATTACACATGTTTATCTTAGTACAAATTTAAAGTCTTGTAACGAATTTTATCTCCAAAATCATATTACCCGACATTTGGTTCACCTGTTTTTATCCGGGGCTCCATAACGAAAATTGTATGAGTAGTGGGGCACAACAGACGACTTTACATTTAAATAAAATTTGTATCCGTACATGGTGGTGTAAATCGAAAAGTAGACGTCGACAAGTTTTGCGGTCAAAGTTTGAAATTCTCTCCGCATAAATTTCCGCGACTCAAATCGCAAACACACGCGCCCGGCTAAAAATATGATTGACGTGGTTTTCACGCGCGCTCGCAACACGCACGGTGGGAGGGTTTTGTAATCGAACAAAGTCTCGTGTCACACGATACTTGCCCTTCCACCAATTAGCCACCCCCCTGTGGGCTAGTAATTAACGACTTGCGGTCACAGATCGAGGTCTGTAATGCCGGGTGTGAGTTAGGCCATTGGCAATGACGAATCGTTGGCACAATGCAAAAGAACAACACTCGTTTGCTGAAAGGCATAGATCAACAAATACCCTCGCAGATTCAGAGGGTTCATGAGCATTTATACCTCTTGTTGGCTTCGTTTTTACATTACTTGCTCGTTTTAACGCCTTAACTGACGAGAAAAAGTGAACACGATCCGTCTGCAAGCGGCACAGATCCTCATGAGCTCCCGCAATTGCGGGGGCTCATGAGGATCTATGCCTCTTGCTGACACCACTTTGTATGGGTGTTCCTTGTACGGCTGGGGCTCTTTGGTGTTCAGCTAACGAAGGTTTCAGAAACACAATCTACAATCAGTAGCAGGGAAGAGTTTCATAAATCTCTTCACAAAAGATAAAGATATGTCTCTCGCTTCGTCCTGACATCCGTTTTCTTTTTTACTCGCACCATTTATTCCTATTTTCTTCACACGAGGAGCAACACAGGGTTTCAACCAACACTTTTCTGTGGCTGTTTCCCTTTTTCCTAAGACCCGTCGACTAATTTCAATAGCTTTTCTTTGAGAAAGGTCCCCAACAATGATCAACAATGTTGACGGGTTCCAACGCTTCGCCCTTTCCACTTTGTGTTTTCGGAGATGCGTGTTGTGTTTTCGCAGTCGCGTGCGCTCAGACGAAAAGTACGTAAATGTGGTTTGACACCAATGAGAACTGATAATGCATCACCTCTACTATTGCCTTACTTTTGGGGATGTCTGTAAGTGTGTAGGCTACTGTACAACTTGTGTTGAGATACCACATTTAACATAAAGTCCAAAAATGCACGTGCTCATGACATCTACGCTTCTTGCTCGGACCAATCCATCCATGTTTCTTGGACGGTGTTGAATGAACAAAGATTTCACAAACAAAAATATGACCGCAGTGGCAGAGAAGGGGTTGAGTGATGGGAAGTCAGATCTTTTTCTTATAACTGCATGTCAGTACAGACGACTGCGCTGCGGGTAACACGATCGAATATATAACAATATTTTTTTCATAAGCGTGACCGCTGTACTATATAATGCTTAGACAATGGAGTTCAAGAGGAGGATAGAACTTTTCTCCTTCACCGAGTATATTAAATTTTGATGGAACCGTAATGCTGAAACTTTTCGAACTCCACAACATCACACATTCGGTCAGTGAAGCTCGTTTCTATAATCCACTTAACCCAGGTTCGGATCAGTTACCTCGAGGGTGAAAGGGGCGGGGGGAGGGGGGGGGGAGAGGCGGTCTACACGTAGTTGTTTGGGACCTTCAACCTGACACAAGAGGCCTCCCGACGCTAGACCTTGCTTACAGTGCCCGAAGAATCTAACACCTGGACCCCCCCCCCCTCCCCACCCCACACCACTTCCTCCCATATCTGCTCCCGCAGCGCCAACACCCTACAGCAGAAGAATGATTGACCATGATAATTCAAAGGTAGGGCCAGAGTAGCTTGGCGCCTGAAGGCGCCAAGCTAATCTGGCACTACCCTTGAATTATCATGGTCAATCCACCTCCTGCAAGTGGTACACAGTCGTTAAGTAACACATCCAACATTCGGGAAATGCGCCCATGGCGCTAAAAGGGTTAAGCACTACATAATACACGAGAGCCTGAGCAGTTTTTACCACCTGCATCCTGTTTCCTATTTTCGGTAATTTAGTTGTGTTATCTTATAAATAACCCCTTAACATCCGGGGCAAGGCGACCGCTAACGAGCTGGCAAGAGACTTAAATCCTCATGAGCCCCCGCGGTCGCGCGGGCTCACGAGGATTTGTGTGTCTTGTTGGTCTTGTCTTGTGTTCTTTTTACCTATTTTTGGTCCTTAGTGTTCTTTTACGTGAATGTCGATCACTGTGCAGTGGTTTCGGACGCGAGATCCTTGAGCACTGGCAGCGAATGGGTTAATATAGCATGCACGGTGACAATGCCGCGTCAGTGCTTGACACATTCATCTCTGATATTCATTTTTCAACCGAATCTTTGTGCTTTGAAGGTTAACGTTGAAACTAAACATTGCCACTAAACTAGTAGGCCCTACCAGCACGTTCTGCATACACCAATATCCGCTTGCTTCTAATTGTTTATTCCATATTATTTGATTAAACAACAAGGCTAAAAATTGACAAAGTCGTCACGAAAGAACATGTCTCCCACAACAACTTCCAGTCCAGCGAGACAAGTCCATTTCATCTGCAAGAGACATAGATTTGCATGCGCCTCTGCAGGGCAGGGCGCATGCAAATCTATGTCTCTTGCTGATCAAAATTTGGACCATTTTGTTCCTCAAACTGAGTTTGTTATTCCGAGTTTAGTGTGAGACTGACTTGGAAGTCAGGAAAGTGACCCCGGCCTTGGCCCGTGCACCGCACGCGCAGCCGTACGCCCGCACGCGCCAGCATAAGGACCGCGCATGCGTGCACGTGTCACCAGCTGAGCTGATTTCCCATGTGACAAAACAGCGGACAGTGAAGCGGGGAGATTGGACAGTGTTAATGAAGAGAAAAACACATGTGAAAACTAATCGTCCGAAAGCCGTCCCCTCAGCCAGTCCTGACCTTGTGCAAGAGGCATAGATTTTCATGAGTCCTTGCTCTGTCAGTAAAAGGTATAGATTCTCATAAGCCCCTGCTGGAGCAGGGGCGCATGAGACTCTATACCTCTTACTGACAGGATCTGCCATCATTAACATCCTCAGACCGATAGTGTGCATCCGGGTTTTAGTTTTCGACTGAAAGGACAATATGGAGGAGATGTGTCGTCTTCTTTTCTTTAGTGGATGAGAGCGTGACATGGGGGGAAAACGCGGTATTTTTTTTAGAGTTGATTGGATTAATATTGCTGTGGACACGTGCTAAGAGTATTTATTCTCATTTCTGGGTCGTTTGCTGCTGCAGTTGTCAACTGGTGTATGCACGACAGAACGCACAGTATGTGTTCGGCACCATTGAGATTACAGCGCGATCAAAGTCAGATAAGTTTTATAACAAATTTGCCATGAGTCCCAAGTTTCATATACCGTGCTAATATTCGAAGAAAGCTGATTAACAGGACCTCGGAAAGCGCTGTAATACATGACATTTGTTAACAACAATTTGTCTTTTTGTTAACTCATTCGAGACGTGCCGCCTTCGAGTACGCGGCATAAGCCGCGTATCCGGAGGTGACACGTCTCGAATGAGTTAACCATATAATTGCCGGAGCAAAGCAAACGCTACTTATCTGCAGGAGACATAAACTCTAATGAGCCACCGCTGATTCAGTCGTGGGGGCTCTTGAGCATTTATTCTGTTGTTAGTCCTGTGTGCTTCTGTGTGTGAAGGTCAGTATGATAAATAAACCTATTTTGAATCTTGAATCTTGAAGTGCCAAAGTTAACTTCAGATGTTTGCGGCTAAAACAGCAAAACAAGGTTAAGAGGAGGTGAAAGATTTGGTGGAGACTTCTCAAAATGAAGGATCACTCACAATGAATGCTGTTGTTGTTGCTGTCTTGGACTGAACACTCCCAGAATCACCCAGAAGTGATAAGAGGATTGCGTGCATGGCTGCCTTTAATTACCTAACCATGTAGGTAGCTACACTCCCCGACTTCAGACGATTCTTAAAAATATCTGGTTCCAGAGAATTTTTATTCTGAGACCTTTACATGGCTGAAGACAATCCCAACATAACAATGCTATACAACAGTTGCTGTGGCTTCAGTGGTGTTGGTTGAAGACAGCAACCTTTGCCGGAGGCAGTCATAATGAAATTTCCAGCCTGCCGCTCATGTTCATCCATCTCGCACAGCTGGTGGACACTCGAACTGAAATCAGGGCAATATAGAGAGGTCCTGCATAAAACCAAAACAAAGGCAGCGATGGATGGCAATGTTTGAAGATATGAAATGGAGGCGAAGAGGGTTTATTTCGTACAAGAATCCCTCATCAAAGTACTTGTATCACTAATCTTTGTTGGTCTAACTACTGATCTCATTTTACATTCATTCCTACCAAACCATGGGCCCGCATTTGTGGAGTTTCACTGACAATCGCTTCAGCATTGTAAACCTGCTAGGAGTCTTCCATTTGCAAGAGGCATAGATTCTCATGAGCCCCTGCATTCGCAGGGGCTTCATGAGAATCTATGCCTCTTGTTCGTAGGGTCTGGTTTTATTCATTTATCATCGTCCCTTCTCAGACTATGAAAATTGTCTGCAACTGCATGCAAAGCGGTGGAAAATGCTTAAGGTCAGGTGCGCCCGCATTACAAAATCAGTGTAACCCCGCCCCATTTTAACACTAATTTAGTAAGGCACTGAAACTCCCTATGTCCTCTCTGCGGCTTTGAGTATAATGAAGAGAGAGGCAAGCGACATGGATTTTCATGAGCCCTGCAAGTTGCCGGAGCTCATGAAGATCTGTGTCTCATAAAATTGTTTTAACACTCAAGGTTGCTTGCTTTTAGGTACAGGCGCTGAAAAGTGAGGAAATCTGCTCGTAAGAGGCTGTGACTTCACGCCTCATTATTCTACCGAGCTCTGTGATTTTAAACAGTTTAGACAGATTGAAAGGGTACGGTGACGATAGCGTTAGGCGGGGGACGGATGTAGGGTGGTGTGTGTGTGTGTGTGTGTGTGTGTGTGTGTGTGTGTGTGTGTGTGTGTGTGTGCGTGCGTGCGTGCGTGCGTGCGTGCGTGTGTGTGTGTGTGTGTGTGTGTGTGTGTGTGTGTGTGTGTGTCTGTGTGTGTCTGTGTGTGGAATATTTCTCAACCTTGGAATTACCACATTAACCCTTTTAGCCACAGGACCCTGCAGCAGGAGATGTATTGATCATGATAATTCAAGGGTAGTGGCCACTGATGAGCTTGGCGCCTGAAGGCGCCAAGCTCATCTGGCACTACCCTTGAATTATCATGATCAGTCCATCTCCTACAACTGGTACACAGTCGATAGACAGCACCTCCAAAAGTTTGGAAATGCGGCCGTGAGGTTAAGAGGGTTAATGTGATGATGATGTGTGTGAGGAATGGTGGAGTGTCTTGAAAATGCTAGTTTTCACCCGATTTTTAACATGTCTTATTTGCATTATAAATAAACCAATTACTTGTGTCACTAATCGACGGAGATGGTCGGGAGATGGGTGTCGGAGGGGTGGGGAGAGTTTTGAAAAGACTACTTTTCACCTTGGTTTTGTGTGTGTGTGTGTGTGTGTGTGTGTGTGTGTGTGTGTGTGTTTGTCTGTGTGTGTGTGTCTGTGTGTGTGTGTCTGTGTGTGTGTGCGTGTGTGTGTGTGTGTGTGTGTGTGTGCGCGCGCGTGTGTGTGTGTGTGTGTGTGTGTGTGTGTGTGTGTGTGTGTGTGTGTGTCGTTTCATCTGCATTCTAAATGGAACAAAGTAATTGTGTCACTAACCATTCTTGTCTGAATTACATAAAGTACGATTATTATAACACCCATGTGCACCAAACCATGGGCCCTCATATCATGGAACCGAGGAAATATACGAATAGGAACGAAACAATTGCATTTGTGTTTGAATCCGGGCAGGCGGGCCGATTGGAACATGGGTCTACAAACTTCTTCTGTTGGGGTGTAGTGAAAAAAGATCGTTTCCAACTCTAATACTTTTACAAATTCTAGTTCTTCTAAACACATCCGAATCAAACGCAATGGGAACTCTACTTCGTGAAATAATGAGCAGCACACTGGCTGACTCACTCGATTCGCTACCGCCTATCGGCGGTAGCGAATCGAGTGAGACAACCAGTGTGAACGCACATCTCGTTGTGCATTGCTCGTGTATATCTCAGCGCATAACCAATAAAAAATAGGGTCAGGTTGAATCGGTTGAGTATCTGGCCGAGCACTTTTTCCCCGGGAATCTTTTTCACACAACGATACTGCCGAAGTGTGAACGAAACAGGAGCCGACTGAACTACTGCAGGACATTTTCAAGGTGGGGGTGTGGTCATCGAAAATTGAATTCAGGACTGGTTAGAGTTGCACGACACATCAAGTTGGTACAGCCAGTAGGTCCATTGCGTAGAGTGTTCGGCGGCATTTCATTGTTAACCCGTTCCATCCTGATACACCCATTGCTTGAAACAAATTTGAACTGATAGTTCAAAATGTGGTGCACCACCTTTGAACTAATACAGTTGATCTACCTCCTAATCTGTAATGTGGCCTTCATAGGACGATAAGCAAATGTTGCAAAGTCAGCCTCAGGATCAAATGGGTTAAACGAAGCAGGCCACTACACAAGAAGGTCCAGATTTGTTGATTAGCGATAGAGCTTAGCATTCCGTTCTTCATTTGTTACGATTGTGGTTGTGTTGTCCTGTGAGAGCATGCATGTGTTAATCGTAGAAAACGATCCGATATTTATTTGAGCTATCATGGTTACGTATCACGTACCTTTTCAGTGAGATTCTTTATCGTTCGTGCATGATAGCGGATTTGGCTTTGTTATGATACGTTAATTTTTGTCCGGAAGCTTCTAGAAAAGTCGCACGGAGAAGAGCGGTCGATTTTTGTTTTGCGTAGATTAGCTGAGAATGAACCAGAACGTTCGAGCAGGGTCGCGCTGTCTAGTGACCTCGTACATGTGACGTCAAAAGAGTAAGCAACATTTTTGTAACACAGTAGCAAAGCTGCTAGTCATAGTTGTTTACTGTGCGCGTGGAATTAGCAGCCGCTCTTTGCGTGTTGTGAAAAGTCGTAAACGGTTTGCCATATTTTTGTGTGATATCATTACAGTCATACTGGGATTTGGGGCTGAAATGAGCAGCCGAATCTTTGTAGACTATTATAGTTTATTCTAGAAAGTTCTTCTTTTATTAATATTTATGATTTCAGTTACGTGTTCCGTTCTGATTGGTTGCGTTGGGTAGGTTCCTTAGATTATTCTGGAAAGTTATTTAATATAAGGGATGGTGCTGGGAGGCACGTGTGTACATTGTCATGCATTGTCAGTTGTAGGGACACACAGTTTATCGTAGAAGGTACGGTGGTGTACGTTGTGTGAGGAACTTTGTGTCGCCAGTGTTGACATTTGCAGAAGAGAAGACATTGTATCAGTGTTGGTGCATTTGGGAATGCATTGTGTGGAGATCGCATCGCTGAATTAAAATATTGTTGGAACTGTTACTCCAGTATTGTCTACATCCTTAAGCCACGTGTGACGGGTTGCAGCTGAATGAAGTTTATTTAAAAAGAACCTTACGTGCGTGCGTCTGGTGTGTTTATCATACTACGACTACGACTCTACCACGTAACATTCTTAAGAAAAAACCCAAAAAAACAAACAAACAACAACAACAACTTAAAGAAAGAAGAAAAATCACAGAAAAAAAACCCCAGGTACAACGCAATCTACTTCGTAAAATAATGCGCTGCACCTGTCCTTTCTAAGTATGTTTGTTTCTTTGTCATTTCTTGGCAATCGACTGTTTGATCTGAATTCCGATCCTATAAATTTAATAATACATTTTTTTCTGTCTGACCTCCGCAAATGAAGGTGTGGATTGATACTGTCTGCCTCTGCCACACACACACACACACACACACACACACACACACACACACACACACACACACACACACACACACACACACACACACACACACACACACACACACACACACACACACACACACACAAAAGACATGTAGCAAAACGACAGATTGTTATTTTTGGCCCTACAATATTTGATGGGGCATGATACCCTAATGCAATGCTCTATTTTTAGAAATAAATTTATGTTTGAATTTTGACCGCCTTCCGTGAAGTGGATCATGAAACCAGCATTATTTTTTTAAAAACATATTCAGGTTGCATACAATCAGCATTAAGATAAAACAGTCAGTTGCCATACATATTCTGCGTACTATCTGTGGGACCAGTCCCTTTTTTCTTCCGTGACTGTCGTGCAACTGGGCTAAGCTATCTCCTGGAGGCTCATCCTATTGTCAGTTCAGCAGGTGACCGTTCGGTCAACATTTCAACCTGAAATCGTCCTCAGTGTTCCTGAGAAAATAAGATACACGTGAGACAAACACCGCAGGAAGAAGCTTAGATTCTCATGAGCCCTTGCGGTCGCAGGGGCTCATGAGAATCTAGGCCTCTTGCAGAAGGAAAGTTGGACTGGGGGTGAGTATCTCTCATCTTTTCTCTGTCCCTCCCTCTCTGCCCTCTCAGGCCATGACCACTCATTCAGTCCGCTGGCCCCCATTATGGTCTATTCAAAAAGAGAGAAATTGGATTTCAGTCCTGGATCGGCAGAGAAAGATAGAGTGGCCGGTGTGTGTGTGTGTGTGTGTATGTGTGTGTGTGTGTGTGTGTGTGTGTGTTTGTGTTTGTGTGTGGGTGCGTGTGCGTGCGTGCGTGTGTGCGTGCGTATGTGTGTGTGTTCGTGTGTGTGTGTGTGTGTGCGTGCGTGTGTTGTGTGCGTGTGTTGTGTGTGTGTGTTTGTGTGTGTGTGTGTGTGTGTGTGTGTGTGTGTGTGTGCGTGTGCGTGTGTATGTGCGCGCGTGCGCGTGCGTGTCCCTTAACTCTTTCTACCCCATCACCGAAATCCCCAAATTTTGCCGTTGTTCTCTGAAGACTGCATTGCAGTGCAGGACACAGATCGACCATGATAGTTCAAGGGTGATGCCAGAATAGCTTCGCGCCCATAGGCGCCAAGCTATTCTGGAATCACCCTTGAACTATCATGGTCGATCCTTATCTTGCTGTGGCGTGTCTGGGGTAGAATGAGTTAATACACAATGTACAGTAAACTTCGGATGTAAGAAAGTGCCGCGGAATCCCAGCTTTTTGTTACTATATCAGAAGTTTGCTGTATGTGATGTAAATTACACAGAAAATGTGTTGTTATATCCAGAGACGTACATAACATTTGCTGTGCATGTCTCTGTTTATATCAAACTGGTTTTATATTGTTTATATCCGACCTTGCCAGTAGCAAGTTTTGCTGCATCATGCTGTCCAAACAGATAAACAAACGCCTGTCAGAAGAAAACAATGGCCAAAACTGCATTTCCTCATACACACGATGAAATCCCACTCAGGAATCCAAAACGAACATGCACGTAACAAGATTTACTCATTCAGAAAAATATCTGTCACTCGTAGAACTGTTTAATTTCTTTATGTGTTTGGCGATTGTTTCAGAACGTATAAACATTCGCGTAACCCATAAAGAAATTAAACAGTTGAATGAGTTGAAAATCCAAGTGACTGTAGCAGCAGCCAATAATGAGTTTGACGCCGGTGAATTTCTGTGATAATGTATTAACTATCGTTTCTGTAAACTTACTGCTCTGTGTTTTGCGGTGTGTGTTCGCGGTGGCTTAATGGTTTTGGCTCAAACGCTATCGCGTTTCTTGATTCAGTATTTTTTTCATGTGTATGTTTATCAAAAAAAAAAAAAAAAAAAAAAAAATTACTAAAGGCGCAGCATTATGGTTGCTTGTGTTTGAAGTGCTGTTCCTCAGTTTAAATGAGCACAATACTGACGAGCAAAAGAAATGCGACATTTTTGAAATGATCATAAACACTTTAGTATTTCCGATGATTCCAAAAACGTTGCATTTTTTGTGCTAGTCAGTATGCATCGCAAAAATGTGTTGCATTGTCTTAATTGCACACACACACACACACACACACACACACACACACACACACACACACACACACACACACACACACACACACACACTCCAAGACTGTAGAAATCAAATCTCTCACTCACACACACACACGCAAAGAGAACAGATACAAAATAATCTCTTGATTCTTTCCTTTTATTATTTTCATAAAACGCCACAAGTAGTGCCGATCAACGTTTATACATTATCTTTCATTACATCCACAGATACACGCTTCACAAAAAGGCAACATGGTACACAGCACAGCATCATTTCAACCAGATGGATTTTACACGGAAACCATCAATAAACCAGACAAAATAGCTTATATGTATTTTCATCGACAGCATTAAACCTCAGACTGCAAGGGGCATAGATTCTCATGAGCCCCTGCGGATGCAGGGGCTCATGAGAATCTATGCCACTTGCAAACGGGGCCCCATTTATTCGTATGTTTGGAATTAGAGAAGCGATGTTGGAAAAAAGGAGCAGTTATTATGCTGAGTTCCATGAATTGAAAATATTTCATGAGTGACAAAAAATGTGTCCGAGTTTTCAAGTCAGTCAATATATTGCACGCACAATGTTACCCGTAGAACTGACTTGGTAGCTGCACAAAGACCATAATTACATTTAGTATAAAAGCAGTACAGATTTCACTATGCTAGCGAAAATGGCTGATAAAGGCACACAACGATCACACACAGGATTGTTGACATCTTGCTCTCATGAAGTACAAAAGCACGAACGCGTCATAAAATAACTGCGATTTTCTAAAACGATGAAAATGGAATGTTTTAAGACTACTATCGATGTGGAATTTTAGCACCGAAATTTGCTTGTTTACAAAAAAAAAAACACCCAAAAATTGCACAAGACAGAGAGAGAGAGAGAGAGAGAGAGAGAGAGAGAGAGAGAGAGAGAGAGAGAGAGAGAGGGAGAGAGAGAGAGAGAGAGAGAGAGAGAATGACAATGACAATGATTCTTTATTTTACAACGGTGAAAGTTTTGGTGAAACCATTTTTCGAACTTGCCGTTGCTAATCTACTTTACATAATGCACAAATCACAAAAATACTATCATTAAATTGGGAAAAACTAAATATATAACTAATAAAAATTGAAATATAAAGTTTTTTAAAAAAGAAATCATTGAAAAAGTGGAAATAAACATAACAAATCTCACACATACACACAATTATAAAGGTAACAGTGGTGAAACAACCTTTACGTCGGATACATCTGATGAAATAGAGAAGTCGTCTCACTGACTACACTGCAAATACTCAGTTGGAACGAAGCCAATGAAAATCTGATTTTTCCCGGCCAAATGTGTGCAAATTACTGCTGCAGACATAAAACCCGCTCGCTCACACAGCTTCCTACAGTTTTACATATTTTGCACTAGGTGACTTTGGGCTCTATCAATTCACAGACTGAACTCCCATAAACGTCTCCGCTTGAGCATATGATTATAAATGGCCAGAATATCTACTCGCAAGAGGTTTAGATTCTCGTGAGCCCCTGCAGAAGCAGGGGCTCATGAGAATCTAAACCTCTTGCAGATGATAGAAGCTATTTGCGGGGTCTTTAACAGTACAAGTGCCTTATGGTTGTTTGACGGGTCCCTTTCATGGGACCTACAATTTGGATCTCCCTGCCACAGCGACGAAATCTAACTAGTCGCCGTGTCGCGAAAACTGATCCGAAATTTTCACGGCATTTGACAGGAAGGTAAAAGGTCGGTTTTACCTTGCGTGGTGTCAGAAATCGAATCGAAAAGCTATTGATGTAACTGACATGGACGTAGCAGTTGACAGTGAGGTGAAAGATGTCACTTGCACCGACGCAGAAACTGACCAGCTCAAGTTCAGCTGACGCAAAAACTGACGGATAACTATGTAGCCACACCATTTGACAGAAAGTTAAAATAAAATGTCATTTTCAGCGTTGTAAATATTGGAAGGCGCGGTCCTTGTCAGGAATATATACTGACGAGCTACGGAAATGCGACATTTTTTTGGAACACCAGTGTTTCCGATGATTCCAAAAGTGTCGCATTTCTTTTGCTCGTCAGTATGAAATGATGAGTCACACACGCTAAGAAGTGTGTGTGGTGGACTGTGAATTTCAAAAATAACAGAACAGCACCATGTCAGATTCACTGTCACCCGCTGAAAGCCGGCAGTGTCTCTTTGTCTGTGGCGTAAGCTGAAAGGGCAGGGAGTTAAGTACGGAAATGGATGGTGGGGAGTGATGACAAGGGGGGCTAGTGGAGTGTATGGGTGGGGAGGGAGTGCAGAGACAGTGGCTTATAGTCCACGTGTTAACTGTTGCCCCCTCCTGCCCATTCTCTGCTACCTAACTTTAGACACGCGTCACTGGAATAATTCTACGTTACGGGTGGGGTAAACTACTACAGCGGGGGTAGGGGTCGGGAGGGCGGGCGGGGATGGAGGGAGGGAGGAGAAAGGGACACTAAAGGGACGGTGGGTGCCCGCACGTGCCAGGCATCAGGATTTTGTCGCGTGATTGGCTCGTGCTGACAAAATGGCACGCGCTACTTAGCCTGAATCAAATACCAGCGACCGAAGAGGCACCTGTTCAGATCAGTATCGGCACTACAAACATGCCTGCACTATAGACGATATCAAATTTGCTGCTATCAAAGTTTTAAATAAAAATCTAAAATCAACATGTAGGCCTACATATTGACAATGATAAGTTGACAATGATAAGTGAAAAAGAAAGAAAATGTAGTATAAATTAAAAATTGCTAAGTTGAAAAAGAAAGAAAATGTAGTATAAATTAAAAATTGCTAAGTTGAAAAAGAAAGAAAATGTAGTATACATTAAAAATTAAAAGTTGCTAAGTTTACTACAAAGTTTACAAAATTTATACTACATTTTCTTTCTTTTTCAACTTAGCAATTTTTAATTTATACTACATTTTCTTTCTTTTTCAAAGTTGAAAAAGAAAGAAAATGTAGTATAAATTAAAAATTGCTAAGTTGAAAAAGAAAGAAAATGTAGTATAAATTAAAAATTGCTAAGTTGAAAAAGAAAGAAAATGTAGTATACATTAAAAATTAAAAGTTGCTAAGTTTACTACAAAGTTTACAAAATTTATACTACATTTTCTTTCTTTTTCAACTTAGCAATTTTTAATTTATACTACATTTTCTTTCTTTTTCAAAGTTGAAAAAGAAAGTAAATGTAGTATAAATTAAAAATTGCTAAGTTGAAAAAGAAAGAAAATGTAGTATAAATTAAAAATTGCTAAGTTGAAAAAGAAAGAAAATGTAGTATAAATTAAAAATTGCTAAGTTGTCCCCATGAACACATTACCCAGTGAGTCATTTTTTCAGGAAAAGGCACACAATTGTACACACAACTCTTGAATAAAATTTATAACATAAGTAAACACGCGCTCGTTATCTGAGATAGAGGAGCCATTAGCAATTAATGGATGTTATTTTTTCCCCACGTCAGTGACCAACTCAATGGTCTCTTGTAACGAGTACCTTCTTTTGGTAAGAGTATCATTACTACCGGCGCGAAAGCGTTTATCACAGAGTTTGTTGAGAAATCTTAGGTACCCAGCACGAATGACACAGCAGGTCCAAGAATCCTACGCGAGTTCAGTCCCCTGTAAGAGGACCTTGGACCTTTGATGACACACTATCATGTAACAAAATCATGAGTAATCGTGTCATCAAACCGAAGACAAGCCGAGCAGTTTCACCACTTGAAAGACACGGGTCCGTGTACTCTTACTCTTCTGAATGTCATACAGCAGCCTCTCACGAAAAATGGAGAAACGTGGCAATGTAATTTTATAGTTTGTGTGCTGGTCTGTGATTGTGGACCTGACGGATTACGCAGGTCCAAAATCACACACTAGCACACTTTCCCACCAAATGCTGTCAAAATTCTTTTCTTCCTTTTATCATTGTCCGTCTGAGTGAAAGAATAAAATCGTTCTTCTGATGGTCTATGTTAGGCCCACCGTTCACAGCACGCGTTCACGCTGGCATCTTACAAGAAGCTCTGGAGGTGCTGGGAGGCGGGGAGGCTGCTCAAGGGGAATGCGGCCTGCGCGTTGTAGTGGAACTGTCCCTGCATGTTGTTCTCAAGACCGAACGACGTGTTACCGTACTGTCCGAAAGAAGCTTGGAACTGCCCGTAAGCGGTGTTGGCAGGCGGGCTGTAACGCTGAAAGCCATCCCCACCAGCAGGAGGAGAACTGTGGAAGTTGTTCTCGCCAGCCGACGACAGACCACCGAAGCTGTTGTAGGAGCTCACGTTAGTGGGGGTGTAGGTGGAGGGGGTGATTCCGGCGTCAAAGTTGCAGCTGTTGTTGGCGGGGGCAGAAAAGGTGGGGCTGAGGCGGTGGGTGGCGGGACTGGGGTAGGTGGGGTAGTTGGGACTCGTGTTGGCGGGGCTGGGGTAGCTGCATGGACTAGGATGTTGCTGGGGGCTGTTAAAGTCTGACTGACTGCCCTGGCCGTGGAAACTTGGACTGGACTTGTCCGCGCCAATGGCGCAGAGGTTGGAGACGTTGACAGACAGCATGGAATTCCCCGGGTACTGGGGAGGCTGCTGAGTGAACCTGGACTCTGGATACTGCACGAACTGAGCGTCCTGAAGGTTCCCACAGGCGGAGGCGCTGCGCACAGGCCCAGGGCTGCCGATCTGCTGGCGACGGTGTGGAGGCGGTGTGAAACTGGTAGGGGCGGAGGACACGGTCAACAGACAGCCAGCCGCCGCGGCTTTAGCCTGATCCAACATGGCTTTGTCGTCCTGCTCGATGGCGGTCTTCAGTAACATGATGTAGTTGACGGCGCAGCGTAGAGTCTCGATTTTCGTCATCTTGCCGTTGGCACCGTCAAAAGGGATGGCCAGTCTCAGAAGCTGAAATATAACACACACGTCAGTTCACCTCATTACAACAAGCTAGTGATAGAGTAGATACTACGCTGCCTTATAAAAGAAAGTCACTAAGTCCATTATTATTGTGATAAGAGACATTTCATTGTAATTCTAAATAAACTTTACAACAACAAAAAAATTAAATGTAAAATAAAAAATAAAGCTTTATCATAATCATTTAACGACGACGCGCTGCAACAGGAGATAGATCGACCATGATAATTCAAGAGCAGTGCCAGATTAGCTTGGCGCCAAACTTACTTACTTACTTACGCCTGTCACCCCTACCCGGGTATAGGCCATCGACGAGAGACCTCCAGCAACTCCTGTCCTGTGCTTCTCCTTCGATTCTACTCCAGGTGGTTCCCAGTCTCTTGATGTCTGCTTGGAGGTCTCGACGCCAGGAGTTTCTCGGCCTACCTCTTTTCCTCTTTCCCTGGGGGTTCCATGACAATGCCTGCCTAGTGATACTGGAAGCTGGCTTTCTCAGACTGTGACCGATCCATCCCCATCTTCTTCGCCCAATTTCATTCTCTGCTGTTATCTGCTCTGTTCTCTCCCAGAGTCTGACGTTGCTGATCTTCTCTGGCCAGTGGATTTTCAAAATTCTTCTAAGGCAACTGTTCATGAAGGTCTGTACTCTGTTGACTGTGGTTTTTGTCAATCTCCATGTCTCTGCTCCATATAGGAGAACTGCTTTTACATTGGAGTTGAAAATCCGGACTTTGGTGTGTTGTGACAGCTCTCTGGAACTCCATACTTTTTTCAACTGGAGAAAGGCTGCTCTGGCTTGACCGATTCGTGCTCTGACATCTGCATCAGTGCCGCCTTTTTTGTCTATGATGCTTGGCGCCAAACACTACCCTTGAATTATCATGGTCTATCCATCTCCTGCAACTGGCACATAGTTTTTGGTGACAACTCTAATTCTTTTGAAATGCGGCTTTGGGGTAAAATGGGTTAAATTACGTTTGATGATCATCGAACATAGCACGAGTATGAATTTGAATAATAATATTTTAATACTCGAGTACAATTGAGTCAAAATATATCTGACACTACTATGTCCACAAGGTAACTTACCTCCAAAGCGTCGTTAAGGCTGTGCATCCTGGACCTCTCGCGGTCGTTGGCTCGACAACGGCGCGTCTTGCGTAGGACGTTCTTCTCCGCCGGGTCCTGCACCTTGGCGCGAGACTTCCTCACGCGCTTGCGTTTCTGGGGGGAGTTGCAGTTTCTGCGGACGGGGGTGCGGGGACCCCGGGGGGACTTGGGGAACCGGGGCGAGGTCTTGTCAGGGTTGGTGTCGCTGTAGCCGCTGTCCTGCTCGTGAACGAGCCCCGCCAGCTCGGCCAGCTCCAGCTCTTCCACGTCCTCCGACGACATGCTGTTGGGGTCTGGACTCTGAAACGGGAAGCCCGCCGGCGCACTGTGAGAGTGAAAGACGGGAGGGGACTGGAAATGAGAGACTGGCCGGGTGGCAGGTGTCTGTAGGGCGGTAGAGAGCATGAATCCGCCAACAGGAGAAGTGGCTTTGTGGAGAGAAGCGGGCACGTCACCGAACTGGACGCCGGAAGTTGTCGACTTGATGCTCGGCTTCATTTTCTGCAAGAGAAATAACGAAATTGTAAAAACTACGGAAATTTCCCTTTCATCGCATGTACGGGTGATGCAGATTGTGTTGTTAAAATCATTGTAAATTAGCTCATTCTACCCCAACACCGAAATCCCCAAATTTTGCTGTTGACCTCTGAAGACTGCACTCTAGTGCAGGACACAGATCGACCATGATAATTCAAGGGTGATGCCAGAATAGCTTGGCGCCCATAGGCGCCAAGCTATTCTGGCATCACCCTTGAACTATCATGGTCGATCCAGATCTTGCTGTGATGTGTCTGGGGTAGAATGAGTTAAGACCCGCGACGGTCGAAGAAACGAAGTTTTCGCAAGAGGCATAGATCCCCATAGCCCCCCACAACTGCGGGGGCTCATGGGGATCTATTACCTCTTGCAAATTCTCAATTCTTATCGGCAGTCGGTGGAGGACTCAATAGAAACATGAATATTGTTAGCTTTTCTGCCGGGCGGAATCGCCACTAGCGGTCATGGAATTTAATTTCGTTTCGACGCCTCAGTTCTAACAGACTCCGAAAAGCCTAATCATTTTGATTCGATGGAATGTGAGCTCGCGCTCCTCTCGGTTTCGGTCCCCTTTTTTCAGCAGAGCGGTTTGTTTATAATTGCTGTCATCGCGCCTAAAACACTATGGAAGGCAGTCACTGAATCAGCTCGCGCAGCTTCTTGTATGTAAGGATCAGCATAATGATAGAGGCAGGCAAGAGGCAGGATTCTCATTTGCTTTCGCATCTGCGGGCTCTATGAGGATCTATGTTTATTCCAGACATAAGGTGTTTATCATTGAGTGTATCTCGGACAGTGTGATAGTGGTCCTTTCTACAGATGAGAAAAAGCATAGATCCTCAGAAGTCCGTCATGCAAGTTACAGGACCGTGACCCATGAGAATCTGTGCCTAAGTTTTGCTTTTTCAGTTCACACAATTTTAATTTCCAGTCTGAGTGGGGGAAAGGGAGCGAAAGGAGCTGTTGTGGTTTGCAGTGAGTTTCAGCCGTTTCTTTTGTTTTTCACGTACATCAATGACCATATTATAAATGAACACACTCCCCCCCCCCCCCCCCTCTTTTGTTCTGGTAAAGACAGAGTCGGGTTTACTACAGAACATACTTGAATCTGCTGAGGCACATATAATTCTGAAAACTCAGAAATTTAAAAGCCAGGTTACAAATTTAAAATATATACTGACACAGTTTTAGCTCAGACTCCAAAAAGCCTAATCATTTTCATTCGATGGAATGTGAGCTCGAGCTATTCTGTTTCTGTCCCCTTTTTTCAGCAGAGCGGTTTGTTTATAATTGCTGTCAACGCGTCTATTACACTATGGAAGGCAGTCAGTGAATCAGCTCGCGTAGCTTCTTGTATGTAAGGACCAGCATAATGATAGAGCCAGGCAAGAGGCATGATTCTCATTAGCTTTCGCATCTGCGGGCGCCATGAGGATCTATGTTTATTCCAGACTGACAGAAGGTGCGTATCAGTGAGTGTATCTAATTCAGTGTGATAGTGGCCCTTTCTACTGATGAGAAAAGGCATAGATCCTCAGAAGTCCGTCATGCAAGTTACAGGACCGTGACCCATGAGAATCTGTGATTAAGTTTTGCTTTTTCAGTTCACACAATTTTAATTTCCAGGCTGAGTGGGGGAGGGGGAGGGAGATGCGCTTATTGTGGTTTGCAGTGAGTTTCAGCCGTTTCTTTTGTTTTTCAGTAACCGTACATCAATGACCATATAGATGAACACACTTTCCCGCCCTCTATCGTTCTGTTAAAGACAGATTCGGGCTCACTACGGAATATACTTGGATCTGCTGAGGCACATATACGGGCAGAAATTTAAAAGCCAGGTTACAAATTAAAAATATATACTAAAATGGGCTTGGATAGGGCTATTATTTGGCTGAGGGCTGGGGACAGTACACGGCTTTAGCCAGCCTGGAAGGCCGCTTGCCGCTTTCATCGGAACTGCCGTCAGATGGTATGGTAGAAGGTTCTCTGTTCCGTCTGATGTGCACAGAGACAAATGAACCCATCAAGAAACATTCATTCCACCGTTACCGCATACTTTCACGAGGATAAATATATTCTTGTTTTTACATCAGACGGATGGCATTCACTGCCTAGCAATGTTCGCCCATAACCAAAGACAAAACTCCCCAAGAGGCATAGATCGTCATGAGTTCCGCGCAGAGTGTGGGGGCTTGTGAGAAGCTAAATGTACTGTATGTATCTTGGTGGCTAGTGTTGCCTCTATGCTGCTATGTTTACGCAGCAGGGATGAAATCGCGACCACCGAGCCCAAAACAAAACACCCATGGCTGTCAACACGTGCGATTCGACGACCGTCCCGGCACTGCGGCGTAGAATAGCCGTAGAATAGCGCGATGCTCATGCTCCCTTTAGGTTCACGGCAGTGCAAACTCGAGTTTGGAGACTAACTGGCCTCAACTGTTCTGGTAATTATTTTTTTCGGGAGCGCTAAGTTAGCACTAATGATAGGCACTAAGCTACGTAGAGAATACAAGGAAATAGCAAAAAACGTTGCCGAATAACAAAGATAAAATCGGAAACGGTTGACAGAAATTTTGAAACGGGAATGCAGATGCGCATTCAAATGACAATGGTGACGGAAACAACGAGCAAAAATGAAATGATGTGTGGCGAACGGATAATGGAGGTGTCGCGTATGCTGGTCTGCACTTAAAGAATTTACGGCCGTGAAGTCCAAAATTACAGATCAGCACACTTTCATGTGCTATGTGTGGACCACACTCTATAATACTGATACAGTATGTATGTACGATATAGCACACAGTACGAGTTATTCAAAAATAAATGCTCAATTCAGCAATGACCTAACCTATCCTGTAAGCTTTAAAAAAAAAAAAAAAAAAAAAAAAAAAAAAAAAAAAAAAAAATTCCGTAGTAATGCTATGAAAATCTTACCAAATGGACTTGCTGTCTTTTGCCTTCACAGGGCAGAGTGTGGTTATATTTATGGCAAGGGAAATTTTGTTTTCAGTCAGTCTGGTTACACGTTTTTGGAAGAAAACGTTTATTTAACAGACGCCAAAGAAACTATGACAGCGTCTTGATTGTCATAGTTGTATGTAGAACTGTGCAATCAAACCGATTACATCAACTGACGCATGATGATGACGGCTCTAGAGCCGTCGTCATCAGGCGTCAGTTGAGTTAGGGAAAAAAAAATATTACAGACAGACGTTCTCTCGAGGCCAAATAGTGTACATCATATACGTGGGCGACAGTGCGAAAAATTGAAATGACTGAAAATGGTGCACGCACTAAATATGCCCCAAAGCTGAATCACGGCCAGCAAGAGACATAAATTCACATGAACGCCTACGCACTCTGTTGTCACCCATGCATATATCATAAGCCAAAGATTTGAAAATGTAATGCAATGGCCATTACATAAAATAGTGACAATTTAACTCATTCTACCCCATCACCGAAATCCCCAAATTTTGCCATTGTCCTCTGAAGACTGCATTAGCAGTGCAGGACACAGATCGACCATGATAGTTCAAGGGTGATGCCAGAATAGCTTGGCGCCCATAGGCGCCAAGCTATTCTGGCATCACCCTTGAACTATCATGGTCGATCCTTATCTTGCTGTGGTGTGTCTGGGGCGGAATGAGTTAAGTCACGTATGTAGACCCACAAGCAATACTGAAGATGACTAACTTACCGTGCACAGAGATGTCACTGGAAGATGGAGCAGTCAGACACTGAGAGGACGCTTGTCGTGTACAGGTACAGATTTCCCAAATGAATCACTGATACTACAACAACTAACTCACTGACTAGCACAAGGCACTGGTCAACACTGTCACACAGTAGAGAGAGTCTAGAGGACTCAATCTACGAATGCCGAAAGCAAACTGAACACGCACGCGGCTGTCCCCCCCTTATATAGGCGTTTTGTGTCGCGCGCGCCCGGTGACAGATGGGCGGAGCTTAACCTTGGCCCCGCCCAGGCACCTTCCCCGCGCGTGCGGGGCGGTCAGTTGGCGTCGCATCTCTGTGTCCCCAGTCACAAAACAGACACAAACCCTCCAATCTACTTTCCTGAGGAGCAGTGTTGGGCTTATGGTGGAGAGTTGTAAGTGTGAGGAGGGTGACTGTTAGACACACTGCAGCGTAGGGCACGATCTCGCAATAAGAAATTAAACTATTTTCATCCAGAACATATATGTCGCGCGTCCCTGCCGCTTACTTTAGTTAAAATTTATTGTCCCTATGGCATCAGAGATGATCAGAAACTAGCTGGTTAAATTTGGGTTGTATTATAGCAGTATATGTTCTTGCCACTGCCGACCACATTCGCTTTTATCTCTCCCCCCCCCCCCTTTCCACCCCCCCCTTTTTTTTTCAAACCTGTTAATCCCCCCGGTAGGTCGTGGGGACAGTAAATCGGAAATAATGAAAAAAAAAAAAAAAAAAAAAAAAATCCAGAACGTATAACAGAACATAAGTTAGCAGTTCGCTTTTCTCTGGAACGGTTTGTACACCATAACGGTTTGTACACTCATTCGAGACGTACCGACTACGGATACGCGGCGAACCGCCGCGTATCCGTAGGCGGCACGTCTCGAATGAATTAATCTGTAAGTCAATCAGGAAAAAAAACCTGTTTATGAATTAAAGCAAAAACAAGGACTAATTTTTACATATCAAATACTGAGGCTGATATTGTTCAAATTTGTGTATTGTCCCGTGAAGGCTGCTTCACAGATCAGGAGACAGATCAACTATTTCAGTTCAAGGATGGTGCCAGAATCGCTAGGCGCCTACAGGCGCCAAGCTATTATGGCACTCCCCTATCAGTCAAATTTATCTCATGCAATAGTGCATCAAGATGAACAGTTTAATGTGTGCTCGTATGTGAGTTTGGACCTTACTGCATGGAGCCGTAAAGTAAAAAATCACAGACCAGCACAGACATCCCCTGATATGTTGATAAATATAGCTTATACCAGAAAAAAACAATATGCTTTAAGGTTAACTGAAAAAATGAGAAGTAACAAAACAGATGTAATGAAAAACGTGTTAGTGCAGATAAGGATGATGATACATTTCCGTTCCACTTAACCTGTTCAGTGCCAAGAAAATTTGAACACCACCCAACTGCAAACGCCGGTATAGATCCTCATGAGCCCCCGCAGTTGCGGGTGCTCATGAGGATCTATGCCTCTTGCTGACACTATTTTGAATCTATGTTTCTGGGACATCTATGTTCTTCTGGTCTTGCATTAACGACGTCTGCGTTAGCTGGTACTGAACGGGTTACATTTCTTATACGAATGGTTATGCTGTTTCACTCAGTTTCCTGTACAATTTAGACAGATAAATGTACATTAAAAATAAATCGTATTGTGAAAGAGACGTTTCTCGTTGTCATATATATATTTAAAAAAAAAAACACTGACATTTTGCTTACTTCTGTTTTCGGCGAATCGTTTTCCTTGCTACGAGAATCGTCTCTTGCAGGTACAAATGTGTTACAGTGAACTGTGTAGATTTGTGATTTTGGTCTTTACGGCCCACAAGCTCGTGTAGCTAAAACACTTGCAGAGAAAACTTAAATTGGGAATCGAGTTAACCCATTCAGCCCTGACGCACTACAGCAGGAGATGGGTCGACCATGATAATTCTTGGGTAGTGCTGTCGGCGCCAGGCTTGAATTATCATGGTGGATTCATCTCCTGCAACTGGAGCATAGTCATTAGATGACACCTCCAAAGTTTGGGAAATACGGCCCTCGGGCTGAATGTGTTATTTATTAGGCTTTTCTATACTCAAGAACGCTGATAACTACATTACCAAGAAAATAAAGCAGATGACGGCGTGTAAGCTAATTTGTTCAGTTGGTTACTAAAAAGATGACTGATAAAAGTTCGGTAAATTGAAATGAAAGTGTGCCAAAAACCAACAGATGGTCTCTAACTTCATTGTATATTGCACTGTTGCAAACTAAAAGGATTCAAATAGAAACAATCGTAATACATTTTGATTAAAATTATATGCATTTGTATTTTTTGTGTCGGTGTTTTTTTTTTTTTTTTTTTGGTCTATCAAATGAAGGTATGCAAAACGGATTAAAATAACGAAAGTCCATGATCAAAGAAAGTGCAGGCTTTTGTTCACACACCCGTGTTTTTTTTTTACAAATTATTGGTCTCCTCGTTGTCCAATCAGACATTTTCAACACAGGAATGTCTAGCCACAAAAAGCTGACCGAACCGCTCACATCAAACAAGATGATGTTGGTAAATACACGTATACTAACACACACTGGTTGTCTTCTTCAATCGAAGGTGACAACAAGCTTGGGATTAACGTAGTACGCAATCGGGCCGAAGTCGGCCGCAGTGGGCCCGCGCACTGTTGTCTGCGAGCCTACTGCGGCTGACTTCGGCCTGATAGCGTACTGGGGACAATGACCTTTCCTGCGGTTCCAGGGAATAACTGACAACCATTTGCAAGACGCGCAGAGCTACAAACAGCAGGGCCTTATGAGAGTCTGTGTCTCTTGCTATTAATGATATATTTCACATGTGACTCTCTGCCTCTCGATATTTTTTTGTCAAACGCAAGGCTTACAAGCTACGCTTGGCTGCATTCATTCATTAACTCCAATTTACTGTCCTCACGACCAACATGGGTATGGGGGACTAGCAAAGTTTACGTATTAAAAAAAAAAAAAAAAAAAAAAAAAAAAAAAGGGGGAGGGGGTACAAAATAAAGCAATTTAAAATAGTGACACAAGGGTCACTATATATAAAAATATCATAGTTCGACGAGCGTTTACTGTCATAGATTGCTAAGTATAAAATTTATTTGACTAAATGAAATCTTCAGGCACCAAGGCCGTAAGTCACCATCAACAACGGCCCTTTCATTTAAAAAAGAATCATAATATATTTAATAATGCATTAAGAATGGTTAAAAGGACCATATATACAAGTTAAAACTGACCGGTCGGTCTATGTACATAATTAATGTAAGAGTTGTCAGGTTACTATTCCATATATACACTCGTTATGTTATAATATTGTTCGATGTATCAACTACCACCTGGGAATAAAAACTATATACATATAATACAATAGCGTTTGCGCAAGACAAGGAGAAGAATAAATCCGGCAACCACAAACTATATATTAGTCTCCGAGCTCACTCACTAACAAACAACGGATTAAAAAGCATTATGACTGTCACAATACAAAATGTCGGAACCGTCCCCGGTACCCTCAAAGGATCTGCTTTTGGCAGTTTGGTTACACAGGTAGGGTCTTCGATCCGCGTTCACAAAAGCACACAAAGAGGTGCGAACGGGTAGCGCGTTCAGTTCAGTATAGCCGCCCCTGGCTGCATTCAACCACAAGCTTTAGTTTATTCTCGGCGGCGCTGACTCAGCAACAAACAACGGATTAGATATGCCATGACGACTCAAACTCAAAATGTCGAAACCGATTCCGAGGACTTCAGCTTTGACAGTTTGGTTGCATAGGTAGGTCTCCGAGGCTCGTTCACTCATGCGTGTAACGAGGCGCGAACAGGTAGCGCGACACCTCAACTCACGGCAACAAGAAAGGATGAAATATGTTCAATGAAAAGGTAAAACAAAAAAACACTATGTGATACAAGAATTTGCTTGCTTTTGTCTGCACACCAATTCGGTCATGCTATTGTGCAATTAGGAAGATGTTGTTCAGTCTGAAAGCAAGAGTGCCTAGACTGTATTGTGTTTACAACAACGACTAATAGAGATTACATCAAACAAAGACTGATTGGGCAGTACACGTCTGCATAGAATGCTTCTTTTGTGTGTTCCCAGCAAATGAGTGACATCTATTTTAAAGAGACAGTGATACTGATGAGCCCTCGCTATTTGCTGGAGCTCATGAGGATCTATGCCTCTTGTCGGTCTTTGTAATAAATTGTTTATTTTTTTACTTCGTTCCTTTCTAAGGCGTTCAAGAGGTTTTTTTCCAGCTACGCGGCTTGACTGTACTTCTACCACAAACTTTATTTTACTCTAGAAGTTGACTCGGCAAAAATCAACGGTACCAGTTGACACAGATTGTTTCTGCATTCTTTCTTAAACTAAACACCAAAATGTCCTAGTTTTCCCAGGAAGTGGTGTCAGCAAGAGGCATTGATCCTCATGAGCCCCCGCAACTGCGGGGGCCCATGAGGATCTATGCCTCTTGCAGTTGGATGGTGGTCAGATTTTCTCGATACTGAACGGGTTAAACCCATGAAGAACTCACAACGCAGAATGTCAGGTCGTTCACCGGTACGGTCAAAGGAGATATTTTTCGGCAGTTTGGTTGCACAGGGAAGATCTCCTACTCGCGTTCACTCAAGCACGTAACGAGGCGCGAACAGGTAGCGCGACACCTCCGCAGGTGTCAGACTCGTCACCTCGCCGCACACATACGAGACAAGGAGATTAGGAAGACGCGTTGTTTGAAGTTGAAACTGACACTTCCGATTAAAAACCCCCACCAAACAGCCTTTGACGTGAAATTGACAATAGGTTCAGTACGGCTTTCGTCTTCGTTAAAGATGTTGCATTTGCTTGAAGGGCTAGAGCCACACTGGTTGGCTAAAGCAGAAGCGAATCGAGGGAGATAACCAGTGTGGGGCTAAATCATTGTCATTGTGTGAATACAGTGCAAGGAAGCACTGAAGACTGATACAGTTAGTCTTTTTTAGTCTTAAAACTAAATTTAAAATTTTTTATCCTATTCTTAACCCCTTGTGGTCCTGAATTTTAGCCCTCGATCTTAGTCATAGAAAATTAAAACATACTTCTTACCACATTTTATAGGGACCGTTGTTGGTTGTACACTCGGCACAAGTATTAAAACCGCTCGCGAGCTGCGGCCCTGATGCCGCATCGCTCTAGCCAGATCATCCCCCAATAGGAAGTAGTCATATAGATGACCTGTGATACATACGGGACAGTGAGCAAAAGACAGCGATTCTCAGGTAACAAGGAGATCCTACATTAGGATCTATGCCTTTTGCAGATGGAATGACTCTCTCTCTCTCTCTCTCTCTCTCTCTCTCTCTCTCTCTCTCTCTCTCTCTCTCTCTCTCTCTCTCTGAAACTGCTACACCTTTTTGGGGCGGTCCGTGGCGCAGTGGTTAAGGCGCCTGCCACCAATGCTAAAGGTGCGAGGTTCGACTACGGGTTCCGGCGTCGGATTTTTCTCCTCTAGTAAGTGTCACCGTTTATTCGGGCGGACCGTCGGGGGTTCTTTCTCCGGGTACTCCGGCTCTTCCTCCCCCACAACTTTGGTATCAGTTTCAGCCCACTTAATTAAATTTCAATTACAAATGATTGTGAATTTCCAAAAACTACAGTAGCTCGCTTGAGCTTGCCCTTAGCACCACGTGAATGTTCTGTGTTTATGTACAATGTGTGAGTGAATGCGCGTGATTCACGTGAGCGTGCTTGTTGGGTTCAGTTCGCGGTGGCGCTTTGAGCCGATTTTCAATTGGGATAAAGCGCCTATTTAATGCGCTTATTATTATTATTATTACCTCACAATGTTTGCTCGGAGCAGACCGCGGCACGTGTGCGCCATTTTGCTTGTGTCACGCGCTAATTCCGGCCACGCGCGCGCTCTTGACGGCACGCTTCAATCACAGGTCCGCACGTGCCGAGTGAAACAGACCAGACCTGGGGCCAGTTCCTCATGAGCCCCCGTATTCGCGGGGGCTCATGAGGAACTATGTTTCTTGTAGCTGGTCGATCCATCTCTACCAACTGATACATAGTCACAAGGTACATCATAGTAGTCATTAGGTGATACCTCCCCCCTTAAAAAAAAAAAAATGATGGGGGTAGGGGGTGGTGTTGGGTGGGGTTGGTGGGTTGGTGGGTGGGGGGTGGTTGCGGCCTTGGGGTAAAATGGGTTACGATCCATGTATAGTTCGCCCAATAAACGCTTTCCCACTTCACGCAGATTCGGACATCGGATTTATTGTAAATAGGGAAGACACTTAGGATCAAGAAACTCATTTTTCTTTGCATGCGATAGTCCACACGCACCTGCCCCGGTGAAGGTCACACGCTCAAAGACAACGATCTACCCCGAAGAGACATAGAGCGTCACGTACCCCTGCAGCGCGCAGGGAATTCTGAGGATCTATGTCTTCTGATGGAAGAGAAATAACATGTATAAATAAAGAAACTTGCCTCAGGAAAAAAAAAAAAAAAAAAAAAAAAAAAAATACAGGACAGGAGTTGCTGGAGGTCTCTCGTCGACGGCCTATACCCGGGTAGGGGTGACAGGCGTAAGTAAGTAAGTAAGCCTCAGAAAAATAACTAATGACAAAATAGCTTACTGTTGTGTCTTCAACCCCTTCACTGTCAGTGATCACGAACTGAGCGTTATAAACCACTATACACTGAACGACATTCGTGTGAAGAACACAAATGAAGCTGGTATCCAAAACGAGCATAAAGAACACAGGACTAACAAGAGACATAAACCCTTATGAGCCCCCGCGACTGCGGGGGCTCATGAGAGTTTATGTCTCTTGCAGCTGGGTACCGTTCGCCCTGGCGGTTATGGAGTGGGGTTATTTGTCTTTCGGAAGCATTTTTTTTTTCTTGGTTGCATTTTACACGTTTTGTAGTGACTCATAATTATGGTCTGCGGGGTGCTCTGCTAGAATGAAGGACGCGAAAGGAAGGTCAGCCTGAAAGCGTGAAAGGAAATCCCATGGCCCCTGTGTCTTTGATCCTGTAGGGTGGTTGACGGCACCATGTCCCCCCTACCCCCTCTACTTTTGGGCATGAATATAAATGGAACAGTACTACTCGCTTTGAATGTCCTAGCTGCAGTCAAACCTGCCTTTGAAAGTTCGACCGTAGCGCTCAGTGTGTTAAAATGTGTGAGAAAATCGTGAGAGATTTCAGTTGCAGATCTGCGGAGAACCGCATTATTAACTCATTCGCGGCCAACCGCATCCGGATGCGCGGCATAAACCGCCGCGCATCCGGATGCGGCTCCCTGCGAATGTCAATGCCTAACTGCAGAGGCTCCGAGCTGCTTAGGTAATACCACTGAGCTACTTGTCGATTGACCAGTAAGTCAAACCCCATCGCTGCCGAGAATACTTGAACATCATCCATCTACAAGAAGTATAGATCCTCATGAGCCCCCGTAGTTGCGGGCGCTCATGAGAATCAATACCTCTTCCCGAGACGAAATCATGTCCGTGTTTCTTTGACGGTTGCGGCTTTTGGTCGTTGAATTAACAAATATTGATTTCAGGAACATAGTATGTGTCAAGTGGCAGGGAAGGGGATTAAGTATGTCTGACCGGCAGTTTCTCGCCTTTGCTTTAGGTCTTGTAATTTGAGCACTACATTTATAAGTTAAAACAAGTGCAAATCGGTCAGCAATCCACAGATATCTTGCAAAAGTTGTAGAAATGTTGGTGTCATCTAGCACAGGTTTAGCAGTATCATTTACTTCTCTGTTTGGCCACCAAATAATTTGAATACTCTATTTCACGGTCAAAGTATATTCATCAAAATATGCCCCGGGGTAGTCTCTATAGCTAGTTGCGTGGACTCACATTGTGTGTATTTCCGGGTCAAGCTCCCCTGCTGATGCACTGTTGTATACATTTCATGGTCCGCGGGTTATGGACACTGATCTGTCCACAATAATGGGCACCCCAGGTCACTTTCATAGGCAGCTGCAGGAGATGTATTGACCGTGAAAGTTTTAGGGTAGAGCTTTGGTTCCGATGTGTTTTGTTACGCATGAAAAGCCATGAATGCATACGATTTCAGTACCATAATTATGAGAGTGTACTCCCCATATAGATACAAGTTTTGCGTACACCACGAGTACGCTTCTATTCAAATGAGAGGCTTATAATCAGCATCTCATTTGGATAGATATGTACTTGTGGAGTTCTCCCTGAGTACATATTGTTTATATGCGTTTTCCATGTAACCATTTCTTTCGTAATCGACTCATTTTTTTGTCGTTGAGTTTTCTTTTGAATAATATCAGACGTTCTTAGTCGAAATTCGTTTAGGCTTCAACAGGGAGGGATTAATAAAGTATTATTGTATTGTATTGTATTAACTCCACCAGGGAGGCCCCTTTGGGGGCTTCAGTAACTGCCTGTCCCAAGTCAGGATAAAGGAGGAGGGTTAGGCGTGGGGCTAGCGACTCCACCCTGTAAAAAGAAACTTGCTACGGAAACGACAAGTCGCCTCAAGCACCAGACGGCGCAGAGAGGACTGAATTAATGATTGTATTGTATTGTATTGTATTGTATTGTATTGTATTGTATTGTATTGTATTGTATTGTATTGTATTGTATTGTATTGTAACAACCAAATGTAAGCTTGATTTACCCAGAGCTACGGCTTGTACAGTGTACCAGGAAACTGAGTTCATGAAACTTTCAGGAGTCATCATTCAAGTTCCCCGGATAAGCAGCAACAGTCCTTCAGACATTACTGTCCCAGCTGCAAGAGGCACACATACACATGAGCCCATGCACCAGGCAGGGGCTCATGCGAATATATGCCTCTTGCAAGTAAAAATCAGCACAATTTACACCAGTTTCCTCAAACAGAAGAAGTTACTTTCGGTTTCAGCATGTGAGTGAGCAGTATTACCGCAGTTTAAACTGTCTGAATGGAGACAATGGCGTGTTGGAGATGGGGATGTGAGTGAAACCAGCTTCTCTTGTTGGTGGTACCAGGATCTGAAATCGCCTGCTTGCTGCCCCAGGCACGCGCCTACTCATTTCGCTTCCACAGCCACTTGGTGATCTACGCTTTAATCCATTATATTGTGAGGCTGATTTTTAAAACTCTGATTATTGTCCAGTGAAGACCACGTTACAGATTAGGAGATAAATCAACCGTCTTAGTTCAAGGGTGGTGCCAGAATAGCTTGGCGCCGGAGGCGCCAAGCTATTCTGGCACCACCCTTGAACTGTCATAGTCAAACTAATTTCAAGCAGTAGTGTATGAGGATGAAAGGGGTTAACCATCTGGCTGTAGGTCGTGTTTTTTGTCGTGATTATTTCTGCAAAAATCACTGTGACAAAAATCGCTACCCACATTCAAAGGGTTTAAAAGAATCATTCCGTATGTAAAAACGCACATGTGGGGTGCTGTTAAAAAAGTCTTGAAACGTACTTAATTAGGTATGTGATTTTGGACCTTTTAAGCCTAGGCCATGGAATCGAAAACCACAGACAAGCCCACATAAGTACTACATTAGTTTCACTATTTATTTAAAACTGTGTCCTGTCAGTCATGAATTCAGGCCCCATCACCCTCCCTACAATATTTTGTCTGGCTGACACAATGAAAATACCTTTAAAAACATATTTATGAGCAATGCAATGAAGAGATAATTATGAGCTGAATCCACCGTGTAAATAAACGAACGTGCCGAATTAGATCCAGGCCATTCAAAAATATGATTTCTTAACATGCACCTTTAAGCTTAAAACCAACTTGAAAACAAAGGCAACAATGGACGGCAATGTTTGAAGATATTAAATGGAGGCGAAGAGGGTTTATTTCGTACAAGAATCCCTCATCAAGGTACTTGTATCACTAATCTGTGTTGGCCTAACTACTGATCTCATTTTACATTCATTCCTACCAAACCATGGGCCCGCATTTGTGGAGTTTCACTGACAATCGCTTCAGCATTGTAAACCTGCTAGGAGTCTTCCATTTGCAAGAGGCATAGATTCTCATGATCCCCCGCATTCGCAGGGGCTTTATGAGAATCTACGCCTCTTGTTCGTAGGGTCTGGTTTTATTCATTTATCATCGTCCCTTCTCAGACTATGAAAATTGTCTGCAACTGCATGCAAAGTGGTGGAAAATGCTTAAGGTCAGGTGCGCCCGCATTACAAAATCAGTGTATCCCCGCCCCATTTTAACACTAATTTAGTAAAGCACTGAAACCCCCTATGTCCTCTCTGCTTTGAGTATAATGAAGAGAGGGGCAAGCGACATAGATTTTCATGAGACCTGCAAGTTGCCGGAGCTCATGAAGATCTGTGTCTCATAAAATTGTTTAGGGGTGTATGTGTGAGTGTTTTAACACTGAGGTTGCTTGCTTTTAGGTACAGGCGCTGAAAAGTGAGGAAATCTGCTCGTAAGAGGCTGTGACTTCACGCCTCATTATTCTACCGAGCTCTGTGATTTTAAACAGTTTAGACAGATTGAAAGGGAGCATCATAGACAAAAAAGGCGGCACTGATGCAGATGTCAGAGCACGAATCGGTAAAGCCAGAGCAGCCTTTCTCCAGTTAAAAAAAGTGTGGAGTTCCAGAGAGCTGTCACAACACACCAAAGTCCGGATTTTCAACTCCAATGTAAAAGCAGTTCTCCTGTATGGAGCAGAGACATGGAGATTGACAAAAACCACAGTCAACAGAGTACAGACCTTCATGAACAGTTGCCTTAGAAGAATTTTGAAAATCCAATGGCCAGAGAAGATCAGCAACGTCAGACTCTGGGACAGAACAGAGCAGATAACAGCAGAGAATGAAATTGGGCAAAGAAGATGGGGATGGATCGGTCACAGCCTGAGAAAGCCAGCTTCCAGTATCACTAGGCAGGCATTGTCATGGAACCCCCAGGGAAAGAGGAAAAGAGGTAGGCCGAGAAACTCCTGGCGTCGAGACCTCCAAGCAGACATCAAGAGACTGGGAACCACCTGGAGTAGAATCGAAGGAGAAGCACAGGACAGGAGTTGCTGGAGGTCTCTCGTCGACGGCCTATACCCGGGTAGGGGTGACAGGCGTAAGTAAGTAAGTAAGACAGATTGAAAGGGTAGGGTGACGATAGCGTTAGGCGGGGGACGGGTGTAGGGTGGTGTGTGTGTGTGTGTGTGTGTGTGTGTGTGTGTGTGTGTGTGTGTGTGTCTGTCTGTGGAATATTTCTCAACCTTGGAATTACCACATTAACCCTTTTAGCCACAGGACCCTGCAGCAGGAGATGTACTGATCATGATAATTCAAGGGTAGTGACCAGATGAGCTTGGCGCCTTCAGGCGCCAAGCTCATCTGGCACTACCCTTGAATTATCATGATCAGTCCATCTCCTACAACTGGTACACAGTCGTTAGACAGCACCTCCAAAAGTTTGGAAATGCGGCCGTGAGGTTAAGAGGGTTAATGTGATGATGATGTGTGTGAGGAATGGTGGAGTGTCTTGAAAATGCTAGTTTTCACCCGATTTTTAACATGTCTTATTTGCATTATAAATAACCAATTACTTGTGTCACTAATCGACGGAGATGGTCGGGAGATGGGTGTCGGAGGGGTGGGGAGTGTTTTGAAAAGACTACTTTTCACCTTGGTTTTGTGTGTGTGTGTGTGTGTGTGTGTGTGTGTGTGTGTGTGTGTGTGTGTGTCTGTGTGTGTGCGCGCGTGTGTGTGTGTGTGTGTGTGTGCGTGCGTGTGTGTGTGTGTGTGTGTGTATGTGTGTGTGTGTGTGTGTGTGTGTGTGTGTGTGTGTGTGTGTGTGTGTGTGTGTGTGTGTTGTTTCATCTGCATTCTAAATGGAACAAAGTAATTGTGTCACTGACCATTCTTGTCTGAATTACCTAAAGTACGATTATTATAACACCATGTGCACCAAAACCATGGGCCCGCATATCATGGAACCGAGGAAATATACGAATAGGAACGAAACAATTGCATTTGTGTTTGAATCCGGGCAGGCGGGCCGATTGGAACGTGGGTCTACAACAAAACTTCTTCTGTTGGGGTGTAGTGAAAAAAAGATCGTTTCCAACTCTAATACTTTTATAAATTTTAGTTCTATTAAACACATCCGAATCAAACGCAATGGGAACTCTACTTCGTGAAATAATGAGCAGCACACTGGCTGACTCACTCGATTCGCTGCCGCCTATCGGTAGGTAGCGAATCGAGTGAGACAACCAGAGTGAACGCGCATCTCGTTGTGTATTGCTCGTGTATTTCTCAGCGCATAACCAATAAAAAAAATAAGGTCAGATTGAATCGGTTGAGTATCTGGCCGAGCACTTTTTCCCCGGGAATTTTTTTCACACAGCGATACTGCCTAAGTATGAAAGAAACAGGAGCCGACTGAACTACTGCAGGACATTTTCAAGGTGGGGGTGTGGTCACCGAAAATTGAATTCAGGACTGGTTAGAGTTGCACGACACATCCAAGTTGGTACAGCCAGTAGGTCCATGCGTAGAGTGGTCCGCGGCATTTCATTGTCAACCCGTTCCATCCTGATACACCCATTGCTTGAAAAAAATTTGAACTGATAGTTCAAAGGTGGTGCCAGAATAGCTTGGCGCCTAAGGCGCCAAGCTATTCTGGCACCACCTTTGAACTAACACAGTTGATCTACCTCTGTAATGTGGCCTTCATAGGACGATAAGCAAATGTTACAAAGTCAGCCTCAGGATCAAATGGGTTAAACGAAGCAGGCCACTACGCAAAAAGGTCCAGATTTGTTGATTAGCTATGGAGCTTAGCATTCCGTTCTTCTTAAAAAACAAACATAAAAACAACAACAAAACAACAACAAAAAGAAAGAAGAAAAATCACAGAAAAAAACAACACTCATGGTACAACGCAATCTACTTCGTAAAATAATGCGCTGCACCTGTCCTTTCTAAGTATGTTTGTTTCTTTGTCATTTCTTGGCATTTTCTTGGCAATCGACTGTTTGATCTGAATTCCGATCCTATAAATTTAATAATACTTTTTTTCTGGCTGACCTCCGCAAATGAAGGTGTGGATTGATACTGTCTGCCTCTGCCATACACACACACACACACACACACACACACACACACACACACACACACACACACACACACACACACACACACACACACACACACACACACACACAAAAGACATGTAGCAAAACGACAGATTGTTATTTTTGGCCCTACACTATTTGATGGGGCATGATACCATAATGCAATGCTCTATTTCTAGAAATAAATTTATGTTTGAATTTTGAACCGCCTTCCGTGGAGTGGATCATAAAACCAGCATTATTTTTTAAAAACATATTCAGGTTGCATACAGTCAGCATTAACATAATACAGTCAGTTGCCATACATATTCTGCGTACTATCTGTGGGACCAGTCCCATTAATTTTTTCTTCTGTGACTGTCGTGCAACTGGGCTAAGCTATCTCCTGGAGGCTCATCCTATTGTCAGTTCAGCAGGTGACCGTTCGGTCAACATTTCAACCTGAAATCGTCCTCAGTGTTCCTGAGAAAATAAGATACACGTGAGACAAACCCCGCAGGAAGAGGCCTAGATTCTCATGAGCCCTTGCGGACGCAGGGGCTCATGAGAATCTAGGCCTCTTGCAGAAGGAAAGTTGGACTGGGGGTGAGTATCTCTCATCTTTTCTCTGTCCCTCCCTCTCTGCCCTCTCAGGCCATGACCACTCATTCAGTCCGCTGGTCCCCCATTGTGGTCTATTCAAAAAGAGAGAAATTGGATTTCAGTCCTGGATCGGCAGAGAAAGATAGAGTGGCCGGTGTGTGTGTGTGTGTGTGTGTTTGTATGTGTATGTGTGTGTGTGTGTGTGTGTGTTTGTGTTTGTGTGTGTGTGCGTGCGTGTGTGTGTGTATGTGTGTGTGTGCGTGCGTGTGTTGTGTGTGTGTGTGTGTGCGTGTGTATGTGCGCGCGTGCGCGTGCGTGTCCCTTAACTCTTTCTATCCCCTCACCGAAATCCCCAAATTTTGCCGTTGTTCTCTGAAGACTGCATTGCAGTGCAGGACACAAATCGACCATGATAGTTCAAGGGTGATGCCAGAATAGCTTGGCGCCCATGCTTGGCGCCCATAGGCGCCAAGCTATTCTGGCATCACCCTTGAACTATCATGGTCGACCCTTATCTTGCTGTGGCGTGTCTGGGGTAGAATGAGTTAATACACAATGTACAGTAAACTTCGGATGTAAGAAAGTGCCGCGGAATCCCAGCTTTTTGTTACTATATCAGAAGTTTGCTGTATGTGATGTAAATTACACAGAAAATGTGTTGTTATATCCAGAGACGTACATAACATTTGCTGTGCATGTCTCTGTTTATATCAAACTGGTTTTATATTGTTTACATCCGACCTTGCCAGTAGCAAGTTTTGCTGCATCATGCTGTCCAAACAGATAAACAAACGCCTGTCAGAAGAAAACAATGGCCAAAACTGCATTTCCTCATACACACGATGAAATCCCACTCAGGAATCCAAAACGAACATGCACGTAACAAGATTTACTCATTCCGAAAAATATCTGTCACTCGTAGAACTGTTTAATTTCTTTATGTGTTTGGCGATTGTTTCAGAACGTATAAACATTCGCGTAACCCATAAAGAAATTAAACAGTTGAATGAGTTGAACAATCCAAGTGACTGTAGCAGCAGCCAATAATGAGTTTGACGCCGGTGAATTTCTGTGATAATGTATTAACTATCGTTTCTGTAAACTTACTGCTCTGTGTTTTGCGGTGTGTGTTCGCGGTGGCTTAATGGGTTTGGCTCAAACGCTATCGCGTTTCTTGATTCAGTATTTTTTCATGTGTAGGCCTATCTTTATCAATAAAAAAAAAAAAAAAAAAAAAAAAAAAAATTACTAAAGGCGCAGCATTATGGTTGCTTGTGTTTGAAGTGCTGTTCCTCAGTTTAAACGAGCACAATACTGACGAGCAAAAGAAATGCGACATGTTTGAAATGATCATAAACACTTTAGTATTTCCGATGATTCGAAAAACGTCGCATTTTTTGTGCTCGTCAGTATGCATCGCAAAAATGTGTTGCATTGTCTTAATTGCACACACACACACACACACACACACACACACACACACACACACACACACACACACACACACACACACACACACACACACTCCAAGACTGTCGAAATCAAATCTCTCACTCACACACACACGCAAAGAGACACAGATACAAAATAATCTCTTGATTCTTTCCTTTTATTATTTTCATAAAACGCCACAAGTAGTGCCGATCAACGTTTATACATTATCTTTCATTACATCCACAGATACACGCTTCACAAAAAGGCAACATGGTGCACAGCACAGCATCATTTCAACCAGATGGATTTTACACGGAAACCATCAATAAACCAGACAAAATAGCTTATATGTATTTTCATCGACAGCATTAAACCTCAGACTGCAAGGGGCATAGATTCTCATGAGCCCCTGCGGATGCAGGGGCTCATGAGAATCTATGCCACTTGCAAACGGGGCCTCATTTATTCGTATGTTTGGAATTAGAGAAGCGTTGTTGGAAAAAAGGAGCAGTTATTATGCCGAGTTCCATGAATTGAAAATATTTCATGAGTGACAAAAAATGTGTCGGAGTTTTCAAGTCAGTCAATATATTGCACGCACAATGTTACCCGTAGAACTGACTTGGTAGCTGCACAAAGACCATAATTACATTTAGTATAAAAGCAGTACAGATTTCACTATGCTAGCGAAAATGGCTGATAAAGGCACACAACGATCACACCCAGGATTGTTGACATCTTGCTCTCATGAAGTACAAAAGCACGAACGCGTCATAAAATAACTGCGATTTTCTAAAACGATGAAAATGGAATGTTCTAAGACTAATATCGATGAGGAATTTTAGCACCCAAATTTGCTTGTTTACAAAAAAAACACAAAAAATTGCACAGAGAGAGAGAGAGAGAGAGAGAGAGAGAGAGAGAGAGAGAGAGAGAGAGAGAGAGAGAGAGAGAGAGAGAGAGAGAGAGAGAGAGAGAGAGAGAGAGAGAGAGAGAGAGAATTACTAACAAAACAGTGGTGAAACAACCTTTACGTCGGATACATCTGATGAAATAGAGAAGTCGTCTCACTGACTACACTGCAAATACTCAGTTGGAACGAAGCCAATGAAAATCTGATTTTTCCCGGCCAACTGTGTGCAAATTACTGCTGCAGACATAAAACCCGCTCGCTCACACAGCTTCCTACAGTTTTACATATTTTGCACTAGGTGACTTTGGGCTCTATCAATTCACAGACTGAACTCCCATAAACTTCTCCGCTTGAACATATGATGATAAATGGCCTGAATATCTACTCGCAAGAGGTTTAGATTCTCGTGAGCCCCTGCGGAAGCAGGGGCTCATGAGAATCTAAACCTCTTGCAGATGATAGAAGCTATTTGCGGGGTCTTTAACAGTTCAAGTGCCTTATGGTTGTTTGACGGGTCCCTTTCATGGGACCTACAATTTGGATCTCCCTGCCACAGCGACGAAATCTAACTAGTCGCCGTTACGCGAAAACTGATCCGAAATTTCCATGGCATTTGACAGGAAGGTAAAAGGTCGGTTTTACCTTGCGTAGTGTCAGAAATCGAATCGAAAAGCTATTGATGTAACTGTGACATAGACGTAGCAGTTGACAGTGAGGTGAAAGATGTCACTTGCACCGACGCAGAAACTGACCAGCTAAAGTTCAGCTGACGCAAAAACTGACGGATAACTATGTATCCACACCATTTGACAGAAAGTTAAAATAAAATGTCATTTTCAGCGTTGTAAATATTGGAAGGCGCGGTCCTTGTCAGGAATATATACTGACGAGCTACGGAAATGCGACATTTTTTTGGAACACCAGTGTTTCCGATGATTCCAAAAGTGTCGCATTCTTTTGCTCGTCAGTATGAAATGATGAGTCACACACGCGTGTGGTGGACTGTGAATTTCAAAAATAACAGAACAGCACCATGTCAGATTCACTGTCACCCGCTGAAAGCCGGCAGTGTCTCTTTAATTGTCTGTGGCGTAAGCTGAAAGGGCAGGGAGTTAAGTACGGAAATGGATGGTGGGGAGTGATGACAAGGGGGGCTAGTGGAGTGTACGGGTGGGGAGGGAGTGCAGAGACAGTGGCTTATAGTCCACGTGTTAACTGTTGCCCCCTCCTGCCCAATCTCTGCTACCTAACTTTAGACACGCGTCACTGGAATAATTCTACGTTACGGGTGGGGTAAACTACTGCAGCGGGGGTAGGGGTCGGGAGGGCGGGCGGGGATGGAGGGAGGGAGGAGAAAGGGACACTAAATGGACGGTGGGTGCCCGCACGTGCCAGGCATCAGGATTTTGTCGCGTGATCCATATATGTGGCTCGTGCTGACAAAATGGCACGCGCTACTTAGCCTGAATCAAATACCAGCGACCGAAGAGGCACCTGTTCAGATCAGTATCGGCACTACAAACATGCCTGCACTATAGACGACATCAAATTTGCTGCTATCAAAGTTTTAAATAAAAATCTAAAATCAACATGTACATATTGACAATGATAAGTGAAAAAGAAAGAAAATGTGGTATAAATTAAAAATTGCTAAGTTGAAAAACAAAGAAAATGTAGTATAAATTACAAATTGCTAAGTTGAAAAAGAAAGAAAATGTAGTATAAATTACAAATTGCTAAGTTGTCCCCATGAACACATTACCCAGTGAGTCATTTTTTCGGGAAAAGGCACACAGTCGTACACACAACTCTTGAATAAAATTTATAACATAAGTAAACACGCGCACTCACACGCACTCGTTATCTGAGATAGAGGAGCCATTAGCAATTAATGGATGTTATTTTTTCCCCACGTCAGTGACCAACTCAATGGTCTCTTGTAACGAGTACCTTCTTTTGGTAAGAGTATCATTACTACCGGCGCGAAAGCGTTTATCACAGAGTTTGTTGAGAAATCTTAGATACCCAGCACGAATGACACAGCAGGTCCAAGAATCCTACGCGAGTTCAGTCCCCTGTAAGAGGACCTTGGACCTTTGATGACACAACAAAATCATGAGTAATCGTGTCGTCAAACCGAAGACAAGCCGAGCAGTTTCACCACTTGAAAGACACGGGTCCGTGTACTCTTACTCTTCTGAATGGAATGTCATACAGCAGCCTCTCACGAAAAATGGAGAAACGTGGCAATGTAATTTTATAGTTTGTGTGCTGGTCTGTGATTGTGGACCGGACGGATTGTGGACCTGACGGATTACGCACTAGCACACTTTCCCACCAAATGCTGTCAAAATTCTTTTCTTCCTTTTATCATTGTCCGTCTGAGTGAAAGAATAAAATCGTTCTTCTGATGGTCTATGTTAGGCCCACCGTTCACAGCACGCGTTCACGCTGGCATCTTAAAAGAAGCTCTGGAGGTGCTGGGAGGCGGGGAGGCTGCTCAAGGGGAATGCGGCCTGCGCGTTGTAGTGGAACTGTCCCTGCATGTTGTTCTCAAGACCGAACGACGTGTTACCGTACTGTCCGAAAGAAGCTTGGAACTGCCCGTAAGCGGTGTTGGCAGGCGGGCTGTAACGCTGAAAGCCATCCCCACCAGCAGGAAGAGAACTGTGGAAGTTGTTCTCGCCAGCCGACGACAGACCACCGAAGCTGTTGTTGGAGCTCACGTTAGTGGGGATGTAGGTGGAGGGGGTGATTCCGGCGTCAAAGTTGCAGCTGTTGTTGGCGAGGGCGGAAAAGGTGGGGCTGAGGCGGTGGGTGGCGGGACTGGGGTAGGTGGGGTAGTTGGGACTCGTGTTGGCGGGGCTGGGGTAGCTGCATGGACTAGGATGTTGCTGGGGGCTGTTAAAGTCTGACTGACTGCCCTGGCCGTGGAAACTTGGACTGGACTTGTCCGCGCCAATGGCGCAGAGGTTGGAGACGTTGACAGACAGCATGGAATTCCCCGGGTACTGGGGAGGCTGCTGAGTGAACCTGGACTCTGGATACTGCACGAACTGAGCGTCCTGAAGGTTCCCACAGGCGGAGGCGCTGCGCACAGGCCCGGGGCTGCCGATCTGCTGGCGACGGTGTGGAGGCGGTGTGAAACTGGTAGGGGCGGAGGACACGGTCAACAGACAGCCAGCCGCCGCGGCTTCAGCCTGATCCAACATGGCTTTGTCGTCCTGCTCGATGGCGGTCTTCAGTAACATGATGTAGTTGATGGCGCCGCGTAGAGTCTCGATTTTCGTCATCTTGCCGTTGGCACCGTCAAAAGGGATGGCCAGTCTCAGAAGCTGAAATATAACACACACGTCAGTTTACCTCATTACAACAAGCTAGTGATAGAGTAGATACTACGCTGCCTTATAAAAGAAAGTCACTAAGTCCATTATTATTGTGATAAGCGACATTTCATTGTAATTCTAAATAAACTTTACAACAACAACAAAAAATTAAATGTAAAATAAAAAATAAAGCTTTATCATAATCATTTAACGACGACGCGCTGCAACAGGAGATAGATCGACCATGATAATTCAAGAGCAGTGCCAGATTAGCTTGGCGCCAAACACTACCCTTGAATTATCATGGTCTATCCATCTCCTGCAACTGGCACATAGTTTTTGGTGACAACTCTAATTCTTTTGAAATGCGGTTTTGGGGTAAAATGGGTTAAATTACGTTTGATGATCATCGAACATAGCACGAGTATGAATTCGAATAATAATATTTTAATACTCGAGTACAATTGAGTCAAAATATATCTGACACTACTATGTCCACAAGGTAACTTACCTCCAAAGTGTCGTTAAGGCTGTGCATCCTGGTCCTCTCGCGGTCGTTGGCTCGACAACGGCGCGTCTTGCGTAGAACGTTCTTCTCCGCCGGGTCCTGCACCTTGGCGCGAGACTTCCTCACGCGCTTGCGTTTCTGGGGGGAGTTGCAGTTTCTGCGGACGGGGGTGCGGGGACCCCGGGGGGACTTGGGGAACCGGGGCGAGGTCTTGTCAGGGTTGGTGTCGCTGTAGCCGCTGTCCTGCTCGTGAACGAGCCCCGCCAGCTCGGCCAGCTCCAGCTCTTCCACGTCCTCCGACGACATGCTGTTGGTGTCTGAACTCTGAAGCGGGAAGCCCGCCGACGAACTGTGAGGGTGAAAGACGGGAGGGGACTGGAAATGAGAGACTGGCCGGGTGGCATGTGTCTGTGGGGCGGTAGAGAGCATGAATCCGCCAACAGGAGAAGTGGCTTTGCGGAGAAAAGCTGGCACGTCACCGAACTGGACGCCGGAAGATGTCGACTCGATGCTCGGCTTCATTTTCTGCAAGAGAAATAACGAAATTGTAAAAACTACGGAAATTTCCCTTTCAGCACATGTACGGGTGATGCAGATTGTGTTGTTAAAATCATTGTAAATTAGCTCATTCTACCCCAACACCGAAATCCCCACATTTTGCTGTTGACCTCTGAAGACTGCGCTCTAGTGCAGGACACAGATCGACCATGATAGTTCAAGGGTGATGCCAGAATAGCTTGGCGCCCATAGGCGCCAAGCTATTCTGGCATCACCCTTGAACTATCATGGTCGATCCAGATCTTGTTGTGATGTGTCTGGGGTAGAATGAGTTAAGATCCGCGACGGTCGAAGAAACGAAGTTTCCGCAAGAGGCATAGATCCCCATAGCCCCCCACAACTGCGGGGGCTCATGGGGATCTATTACCTCTTGCAAATTCTCAATTCTTATCGGCAGTCGGTGGAGGGCTCAACAGAAACATAAATATTGTTAGCAGGAATTAAAAAAAAAAAATACGCATGCCGCAGATGCGCCTTTTCTGCCGGGCGGAATCGCCACTAGCGGTTATGGAATTTAATTTCGTTTCGACGCCTCAGTTCTAACTCAGACTCCGAAAAGCCTAATCATTTTGATTCGATGGAATGTGAGCTTGCGCTCTTCTCGGTTTCGGTCCCCTTTTTTGAGCAGAGCGGTTTGTTTATAATTGCTGTCATCGCGCCTAAAACACTATGGAAGGCAGTCACTGAATCAGCTCGCGCAGCTTCTTGTATGTAAGGACCAGCATAATGATAGAGGCAGGATTCTCATTTGCTTTCGCATCTGCGGGCGCCATGAGGATCTATGTTTATTCCAGACATAAGGTGTTTATCATTGAGTGTATCTTGGACAGTGTGATAGTGGTCCTTTCTACAGATGAGAAAAAGCATAGAAGTCCGTCATGCAAGTTACAGGACCGTGACCCATGAGAATCTGTGCCTAAGTTTTGCTTTTTCAGTTCACACAATTTTAATTTCCAGGCTGAGTGGGGGAAAGGGAGCGAGATGGGCTGTTGTGGTTTGCAGTGAGTTTCAGCCGTTTCTTTTGTTTTTCACGTACATCAATGACCATATTATAAATGAACACACTCCCCCCCCCCCCCCCCCCCTTTTGTCCTGGTAAAGACAGAGTCGGGTTCACTACGGAATATACTTGAATCTGCTGAGGCACATATAATTCTGAAAACTCAGAAATTTAAAAGCCAGGTTACAAATTTAAAATATATACTGACACAGTTCTAGCTCAGACCCCAAAAAGCCTAATCATTTTCATTCGATGGAATGTGAGCTCGAGCTATTCTGTTTCTGTCCCCTTTTTTCAGCAGAGCGGTTTGTTTATAATTGCTGTCAACGCGTCTATTACACTATGGAAGGCAGTCAGTAAATCAGCTCGCGTAGCTTCTTGTATGTAAGGACCAGCATAATGATAGAGCCAGGCAAGAGGCATGATTCTCATTAGCTTTCGCATCTGCGGGCGCCATGAGGATCTATGTTTATTCCAGACTGACAGAAGGTGCGTATCAGTGAGTGTATCTAATTCAGTGTGATAGTGGCCCTTTCTACTGATGATAAAAGGCATAGATCCTCAGAAGTCGGTCATGCAAGTTACAGGACCGTGACCCATGAGAATCTGTGCCTAAGTTTTGCTTTTTCAGTTCACACAATTTTAATTTCCATGTTGAGTGGGGGAGGGGGAGGGAGATGCGCTTATTGTGGTTTGCAGTGAGTTTCAGCCGTTTCTTTTGTTTTTCAGTAACCGTACATCAATGACCATATAGATGAACACACTTTCCCGCCCTCTATCGTTCTGTTAAAGACAGATTCGGGTTCACTACGGAATATACTTGGATCTGCTGAGGTACATATACGGGCAGAAATTTAAAAGGCAGGTTACAAATTAAAAATATATTATATACTAAAATGGGCTTGGATAGGGCTATTATTTGGCTGAGGACTGGGGACAGTACACGGCTTTAGCCAGCCTGGAAGGCCGCTTGCCGCTTTCATCGGAACTGCCGTCAGATGGTATGGTAGAAGGTTATCTGTTCCGTCTGATGTGCACAGAGACAAATGAACCTATCAAGAAACATTCATTCCACCGTTACCGCATACTTTCACGAGGATAAATATATTCTTGTTTTTACATCAGACGGATGGCATTCACTGCCTAGCAATGTTCTCCCATAACCAAAGACAAAACTCCCCAAGAGGCATAGATCGTCATGAGTTCCGCGCAGAGTGCGGGGGCTTGTGAGAAGCTAAATGTACTGTATGTATCTTGGTGGCTAGTGTTGCCTCTATGCTGCTATGTTTACGCAGCAGGGATGAAATCGCGACCACCGAGCCCAAAACAAAACACCCATGGCTGTCAACACGTGCGATTCGACGACCGTCCCGGCACTGCGGCGTGGAATAGCCGTAGAATAGCCGTAGAATAGCGCGATGCTCAGTTAGTCTCCAAACTCGAGTTTGCACTGCCGTAACCTAAAGGGAGCATGAGCATCGCGCTATTCTACGGTTATTCTACGCCGCAGTGCCGGGACGGTCGTCGAATCACACGTGTTGACAGCCATGGGTGTTTTGTTTTGGGCTCGGTGGTCGCGATTTCATCCCGGCTGCGTAAACATAGCAGCATAGAGGCAACACTAGCCACCAAGCACATGTAGCTTCTCACAAGCCCCCGCACTTTGCGCGGAACTCATGAACATCTATGCCTCTTGGGGAGTTTTGTCTTTGGTTATGGGCGAACATTGCTAGGCAGTGAACGCCATCCGTCTGATGTAAAAACAAGTATATATTTATGCTGGTGAAAGTATGCGGTAACGGTGGAGTGAATGTTTCTTGATAGGTTCATTTGTCTCTGTGCACATCAGACGGAACAGAGAACCTTCTGCCATACCATCTGACGGCAGTTCCGATGAAAGCGGCCTTCAAGGCTGGCTAAAGCCTTTCACTGTTCCCAGCCCTCAACCAAATAATAGCCCTATCCAAGCCCAGTTTAGTATATATTTTTAATTTGTAACCTTGCTTTTAAATTTCTGCCCGTATAATAGCAGATCCAAGTATATTCCGTAGTGAACCCGAATCTGTCTTTAACAGAACGATAGAGGGCGTGAAAGTGTGTTCATTTATATGGTCATTGATGTACCGTTACTGAAAAACAAAAGAAACGGCAGAAACTCACTGCAAACCACAATAAGCACATCTCCTTTCACCCTCCCCCACTCAGCCTGGAAATTAAAATTGTGTGAACTGAATAAGCAAAACTTAGGCACAGATTCTCATGTGTCACGATCCTGTAACTTGCATGATACTCACAAACCAGATAGGTGAGGCTAGCGCTGGCAGAATTGTCAGTACTCAAACCAAGGGGTATCACAGCGCTGGACAGACAACAGTTAGATCCCCTGCCCCCGCCTATCAGGCACCCAATCGCCAGCCCACAGAGAAATACGCAGGTATAGAATAAGAATGGAAATGATTGTCTTATTCTATACCTGCGTATTTCTCTGTGGGCTGGCGATTGGGTGCCTGATAGGCGGGGGCAGGGGATCTAACTGTTGTCTGTCCAGCGCTGTGATACCCCTTGGTTTGAGTACTGTAACTTGCATGACGGACTTCTGATGATCTATGCCTTTTCTCATCAGTAGAAAGGGCCACTATCACACTGAATTAGATACACTCACTGATACGCACCTTATGTCAGTCTGGAATAAACATAGATCCTCATGGCGCCCGCAGATGCGAAAACTAATGAGAATCATGCCTTAAAATTGTGTGAACTGAAAAAGCAAAACTTAGGCACAGATTCTCATGGGTCACGTTCCTGTAACTTGCGTGGCGGACGCTTGAGGATCTATGCCTTTTCTCATCTGTAGAAAGGACCACTATCACACTGTCCGAGATACACTCAATGATAAACACCTCCTGTCTGGAATAAACATAGATCCTCATGGCGCCCGCAGATACGAAAGCTCATGAGAATCCTGACTCTTGCCTGCCTCTATCATTATGCTGGTCCTTACATACAAGAAGCTGCGCGAGCCCAGTCAGTGACTGCCTTCCATAGTGTGTTAGGCGCGATGACAGCAATTATAAACAAACCGCTCGGCTGAAAAAATGGGACCGAAACGAGAAGAGCGCGCGCTCACATTCCATCGAATCAAAATGATTAGGCTTTTCGGAGTCTGAGTTAGAACTGATATTTTGAAACGGGAATGCAGATGCGCATTCAAATGACAATGGTGACGGAAACAACGAGCAAAAATGAAATGATGTGTGGCGAACGGATAATGGAGGTGTCGCGTAATCTGGTCTGCACTTAAAGAATTTACGGCCGTGAAGTCCAAAATTACAGATCAGCACACTTTCATGTGCTATGTGTGGACCACACTCTATAATACTGATACAGTATGTATGTACGATATAGCACACAGTACGAGTTATTCAAAAATAAATGCGCAATTCAGCAATGACCTAACCTGACCTGTAAGCTAACAAAAAAAAAAAAAAAAAAAAAAAACCATAGTAATGCTATGAAAATGTTACCAAATGGACTTGCTGTCTTTTGCCTTCACAGGGCAGAGTGTGGTTATATTTATGGCAAGGGAAATTTTGTTTTCAGTCAATCTGGTTACACGTTTTTGCAAGAAAACGTTTATTTAACAGACGCCAAAGAAACTATGACAGCGACTTGATTGTCATAGTTGTATGTAGAACTGTGGAATCAAACCGATTACATGTAATATTTTTTTTCCAAACTCAACTGACGCATGATGACGACGGCTCTAGAGCCGTCGTCATCAGGCGTCAGTTGAGTTTGGAAAAAAAAAATATTACAGACGTTCTCAGGCCAAATGTACATATACGTGGGCGACAGTGCGAAAAATTGAAATGACTGAAAATGGTGCACGCACTAAATATGCCCCAAAACTGAATCACGGCCAGCAAGAGACATAAATTCACATGAACGCCTACGCACTCTGTTGTCACCCATGCATATATCATAAGCCAAAGATTTGAAAATGTAATGCCATGGCCATTACATAAAATAGTGACAATTTAAGTCACGTATGTAGACCCACAAGCAATACTGAAAACGACGAACTTACCGTGCACAGAGATGTCACTGGAAGATGGAGCAGTCAGACACTGAGAGGACGCTTGTCGTGTACAGGTACAGATTTCCCAAATGAATCACTGATACTACAACAACTCACTGACTAGCACAAGGCACTGGTCAACACTGTCACACAGTAGAGAGAGTCTAGAGGACTCAATCTACGAATGCCGAAAGCAAACTGAACACGCACACGGCTGTCCCCCCTTATATAGGCGTTTCGTGTCGCGCGCGCCCGGTGACAGATGGGCGGAGCTTAACCTTGGCCCCGCCCCGGCACCCTATCCGCGCGTGCGGTCAGTTGGCGTCGCATTTCTGTGTCCCCAGTCACAGACACAAACCCGCCAATCTACCTTCCTGAGGAGCAGAGTTGGGTTTATGGTGGAGAGTTGTAAGTGTGAGAAGGGTGACTGTCAGACACACTGCAGCGTACGGACACGATCCCAATAAGAAATTAAACTATTTTCTGCCGCTTATGTTACGTTAGTTAAAATCTATTGTCCCTATGGCATCAGAGATGATCAGAGACTAGCTGGTTAAATTTGGGTTGTATTATAGCAGTATTTCTGCCGCTTCTTCTTCTTAATTAAAATTTGCATAGTATCTCTACGGCATCAGAGATGATTAGGGACTAGCAGGTTTACTTTGATTTGAACGATAGCAGTGTTACTATGGAGTTTCAATAACCGGAGGAGAAATTTATTTTCATAAATTATTAAAATTTCTGCCACTATGTTTCAGTTCGAGGTCCAGGGCCTATAGTATCTTCCGATCCGAGAAGTTGGGAAAGGTTGATCAATCTAATATTGCGTTAGGCCCAAGGCCTATCGGTCGCAGCAATTCGCTTTTATCTCTCTCTCTCCCCCCCCCCCCTCATTCCACCCCCCCCCCTTTTTTTTCAAACCTATTAATCCCCCATACCCTAGTAGGTCGTGGGGACAGTAAATCTGAAATAATGGGAAAAAAATCCAGAACATTGTATAACAGAACATAAGTTAGCAGTTCGTTTTTCTCTGGAACGGGTTGTACACTAACTCATTCGAGACGTGCCGCCTACCCCCGCGTATCCGTAGGCGGCACGTATCGAATAAATTAATATGTAAGTCAATCAGGCAAAAAAAAAAAAAAAACTGTTTATGAATTCAAGCAAAAACAATGACTAATTTTTACATATTAAATACTGAGGCTGATATTGTTCAAATTTGTGTATTGTCCCGTGAAGGCTGCTTCACAGATCAGGAGACAGATCAACTATTTCAGTTTAATGATGGTGCCAGAATCGCTAGGCGCCTACAGGCGCCAAGCTATTATGGCACTCCCTTATCAGTCAAATTTATCTCATGCAATAGTGTATCAAGATGAACAGTTTAATGTGTGCTCGTATGTGAGTTTGGACCTTACTGCATGGAGCCGTAAAGTAAAAAATCACAGACCAGCACAGACATCCCCTGATATGTTGATAAATATAGCTTATACCAGAAAAACAATATGCTTTAAGGTTAACTGAAAAAACGAAAAGTAACAAGACAGATGTAATGAAAAACGTGTTAGTGCAGATAAGGATGATACATTTCCGTTTCACTTAACCTGTTCAGTGCCAAGAAAATTTGAAAACCACCCAACTGCAAACGCCGGTATAGATCCTCATGAGCCCCCGCAGTTGCGGGTGCTCATGAGGATCTATGCCTCTTGCTGACAATATTTTGAATCTATGTTTCTGGGACATCTATGTTCTTTTGGTCTTGCATTAACGACGTCTGCCTTAGCTGGTACTGAACGGTACCAGTTGACACAGATTGTTTCTGCATTCTTTCTTAACTTTACTTACTTACTTACGCTTGTCACCCCTACCCGGGTACAGGCCGTCGACAAGAGACCTCCAGCGACTCCTGTCCTGTGCTTCTCCTTCGATTTTACTCCAGGTGGTTCCCAGTCTCTTGATGTCTGCTTGGAGGTCTCGACGCCAGGAGTTTCTCGGCCTACCTCTTTTCCTCTTTCCCTTTGGGTTCCATGACAATGCCTGCCTAGTGATACTGGAAGCTGGCTTTCTCAGACTGTGACCGATCCATCCCCATCTTCTTCGCCCAATTTCATTCTCTGCTGTTATCTGCTCTGTTCTCTCCCAGAGTCTGACGTTGCTGATCTTCTCTGGCCAGTGGATTTTCAAAATTCTTCTAAGGCAACTGTTTATGAACATCTGTACTCTGTTGACAGTGGTTTTTGTCAGTCTCCAAGTCTCTGCTCCATATAGGAGAACTGCTTTTACGTTGGTGTTGAAAATCCGGACTTCGGTGTGTTGTGACATCTCTCTGGAACTCCACACTTTTTTCAACTGGAGATTCTTTCTTAAACTAAACACCAAAATGTCCTAGTTTTCCCAGAAAGTGGTGTCAGCAAGAGGCATTGATCCTCATGAGCCCCCGCAACTGCGGGGGCTCATGAGGATCTATGCCTCTTGCTGACACTATTTTGAATCTATGTTTCTGGGACATCTATGTTCTTCTGGTCTTGCATTAACGACGTCTGCGTTAGCTGGTACTGAACGGGTTACATTTCTTATACGAATGGTTATGCTGTTTCACTGTTTCCTGTACAGTTTAGACAGTTAAATGTACATTAAAAATAAATCGTATTGTGAAAGAGACGTTTCTCGTTGTCATATATATATTTAAAAAAAAAAACACTGACATTTTGCTTACTTCTGTTTTCGGCGAATCGTTTTCCTTGCTACGAGAATCGTCTCTTGCAGGTACAAATGTGTTACAGTGAACTGTGTAGATTTGTGATTTTGGTCTTTACGGCCCACAAGCTCGTGTAGTTAAAACACTTGCAGAGAAAACTTAAATTGGGAATCGAATCATTCAGCCCTGACGCACTACAGCAGGAGATGGGTCGACCATGATAATTCTTAGGTAGTGCTGTTGGCGCCAGGCTTGAATTATCATGGTGGATTCATCTCCTGCAACTGGTGCATAGTCATTAAACACCTCCAAAGTTTGGGAAATACGGCCGTCGGGCTGAATGTGTTATTTATTAGGCTTTTCTATAATCAATAACGCTGATATGTACATTACCAAGAAAATAAAGCAGATGACGGCGTGTAAGCTAATTTGTTCAGTTGGTTACTAAAAAGATGACTGATAAAAGTTCGGTAAATTGAAAGGAAAGTGTGCCAAAGACCAACAGATGGTCTCTAACTTCATTGTATATTGCTCTGTTGCAAACTAAAAAAGATTAAAATAGAAACAATCATAATTCATTTTGATTAAAATTATATGCCTTTTTTTGTGTCGGTGGTTTTTTTTTTTTTTTTTTTTTTTTTTTTTGTGTCTATCAAATCAAGGTATGCAAAACGGAGTAAAATAACGAAAGTCCATGATCAAAGAAAGTGCAGGCTTTTGTTCACACACCCGTGTGTTTTACAAATTATTGGTCTCCTCGTTGTCCAATCAGACACTTTCAACACAGGAATGTCTAGCCAGCTCACAAAAAGCTAACCGAACCGCTCACATCAAACAAGATGATGTTGGTAAATGAACGTATACTAACATACACTGGTTGTATTCCTCGGCGAAGGTGACAACAAGCTTGGGATTAACATAGTACGCAATCGGGCCGAAGTCGGCCGCAATGGGCCCGCGCACTGTCGTCTGCGAGCCTACTGCGGCTGACTTCGGCCTGATTGCGTACTGGGGACAATCACCTTTCTGCGGTTCCAGGGAATAACTGACAACCATTTGCAAGACGCGCAGAGCTACAAACAGCAGGGCCTTATGAGAATCTGTGTCTCTTGCTATTAATGATATATTTCACATGTGACTCTCTGCCTCTCGATAAAAAAATGTCAAACGCAAGGCTTACAAGCTACGCTTGGCTGCATTCCAACCACAAACTTTATATTAGTCTCTGAGTTCACTCACTAACAAACAACGGATTAAAAGCACTTTAGGAATGTCACAATACAAAATGTCGGAACCGAGACCGGTACCCTCAAAGGAGCTGCTTTTGGCAGTTTGGTTACACAGGTAGGGTCTTCGATCCGCTTTCACAAAAGCGCATAACGAGGCGCGAACGGGTAGCGCGTTCAGTTATAGCCGCCCCTGGCTGCATTCAACCACAAGCTTTAGTTTATTCTCGGCGGCGCTGACTCAGCAACAAACAAAGGATTAGATCTGACATGACGACTCAAACTCAAAATGTCAAAACCGATTTCGAGGACTTTAGCTTTGACAGTTTGGTTGCATAGATAGGTCTCCGAGGCTCGTTCACTCATGCGTGTAACGAGGCGCGAACAGGTAGCGCGACACCTCAACTCACGGCAACAAGAAAGGATGAAATATGTTCAATGAAAAGGTAAAACAATAGTCCCCGATCACTGTATAGTGCCAGTGGGACGTTAAATTGGAGATAACGAAAAGGTAAAACAATAAAACACTATGTGATACAAGAATTTGCTTGGCTTTTGTCTGCACACCAATTCGGCCATGCTATTGTTTAATTAGGAAGATATTGTTCAGTCTGAACGCAAGAGTGCCTAGACTGTGTTGTGTTTACAACTAATAGAGATTACATCAAACAAAGACTGCTTGGGCAGTACACGTCTGCATAGAATGCTTCTTTTGTGTGTTCCCAGCAAATGAGTGACATCTATTTTAAAGAGACAGTGATACTGGTGAGCCCTCGCTATTTGCTGGAGCTCATGAGGATCTATGCCTCTTGTCGGTCTTTGTAATAAATTGTTTATTTTTTACTTCGTTCCTTTCTAAGGCTTTCAAGAGGTTTTTTTTTTCAGCTACGCTTGACTGTACTTCTACCACAAACTTTATTTTACTCTAGAAGTTGACTCGGCAAAAATCATCGGTACCAGTTGACACAGATTGTTTCTGCATTCTTTCTTAAACTAAACACCAAAATGTCCTAGTTTTCCCAGGAAGTGGTGTCAGCAAGAGGCATTGATCCTCATGAGCCCCCGCAACTGCGGGGGCTCATGAGGATCTATGCCTCTTGCAGTTTGGTGGTGGTCAGATTTTCTCGGCAGTGAACGGGTTAAACCCATGAACTCACGACGTAAAATGTCAGGACCCTCACCGGTACGGTCAAAGGAGATATTTTTCGGCAGTTTGGTTGCACAGGGAAGATCTCCTACTCGCGTTCACTCAAGCACGTAACGAGGCGCGAACAGGTAGCGCGACACCTCTGCAGCTGTCAGACCCGTCACCTCGCCGCACACATACGAGACGAGGAGATTAGGAAGACGCGTTGTTTGAAGTTGAAACTTGACACTAGAAAGGCTGGTGAACTTCCGATTAAAAAAATCCGCCAAACAATTGACGTGAAATTGACAATAGGTTCAGTACGGCTTTCGTCTTTGTTAGAGATGGTCCATTTGCTTGAAGGGCTAGAGCCACACTGGTTGGCTAAAGCAGAAGCGAATCGAGGGAGATAACCAGTGTGGGGCTAAATCATTGTCATCATTGTGTGAATACAGTGCAAGAAAGGCCTGAAGACTGATACAGTTAGTCTTTTTTAGTCTTAAAACTAAATTTTTAATTTTTATCCTATTCTTAACCCCTGGTGGTCCTGAATTTTAGCCCTCGATCTTAGTCATAGAAAATTAAAACATACTTCTTACCAAATTTTATAGGGACCGTTGTTGGTTGTACACTCGGCACAATCTATTAAAACCGCTCGCGCGTTGCGGCCCTGATGCCGCATCGCTCTAGCCAGATCATCCCGTTCGTTCGTTAATCCTATTTTTGTCCCACTGGCACATGAGTGATCGGGGACTAACCTTTTGGACTTTGGTTAACGATACATATAACATAAAAAAAAAATCTTTTATAATTTTGTCTATCTCTCCACAACAACGGTCCGGTATATACATAGTTATTTTCACTTTACTAATTGGTTAAAAAGTTGTTACAATTTCAGGACCACCATTAAAACACGTTAAAAATTTACTATATTAATGCTTAAAACTTAATATAATCTAATATTCCGTAGGAAAAATTATCAAGCGAGCACAGGCCAGGTGTCAATTACATCTCCGGAATAACTCGTATGTATTACTTATTATAAGAACTCCAAGTCTATAGTCTAGCAGTACTTTGCTGCGACTCTATCACAGGCAAAAGGCCCAAGACGGACTAATCAATCAATATAAATGAGTGTACGATGAGACTAGAGTGCGTGGACGCGCGGAAACGCACCAAGGCCAGTCCCCGCACAGTCACACGCATACCAATCAATTTAATGATTATGAAAAATGAATAAGGAGAATCGGTTCAGGACAACAGCAACCGGGGGAGGCCCACCGACCCTAGAACAAAGTCGGGCTAAAAAACTAAAAAGATTAAAATAGAAACAGTCGTAATTCATTTTGATCAAAACTATATGCATTTGTGTTTTTTTTGTGTCGGTGTTTTTTTTTTTTTTTTTGTTTTTTTTTGTCTATCAAATCAAGGTATGCAAAACGGATTAAAATAACGAAAGTCCATGATCAAAGAAAGTGCAGGCTTTTGTTCACACACCCGTGTGTTTTACAAATTATTGGTCTCCTCGTTGTCCAATCAGACATTTTCAACACAGGAATGTCTAGCCAGCTCACAAACAGCTGACCGAACCGCTCACATCAAACAAGATGATGTTGGTAAATACACGTATACTAACACACACTGGTTGTCTTCCTCAATCGAAGGTGACAACAAGCTTGGGATTAACGTAGTACGCAATCGGACCGAAGTCGGCCGCAATGGGCCCGCGCACTGTTGTGCGCGAGCCTACTGCGGCTGACTTCGGCCTGATTGCGTACTGGGGACAATCACCTTTCCTGCGGTTCCAGGGAATAACTGACAACCATTTGCAAGACGCGCAGAGCTACAAACAGCAGGGCCTTATGAGAGTCTGTGTCTCTTGCTATTAATGATATATTTCACATGTGACTCTCTGCCTCTCGATATTTTTTGTCAAACGCAAGGCTTACAAGCTACGCTTGGCTGCATTCATCTTCTTCATTTTTTTTTTTTATTTTTTTTTGTCCCATTGGCACTAAAAGTGATCAGGGACTAGCCATTGTAACTTTAATCTGAGCGCTATATAGAGATTAATTAGAGTTAAAAATTACGAGATAAAAATATAAGATTCATATACATAGCTGGAGTTTTGGTCTCTGACCCAGAACAGAGACAACGGTCATTTGTACATTAATTTATTTCAAAGAAAATTTCTAAAATTAGGTTAAAATTCAGGACCATCCGTTAAGAATTATAGAATAAAATCTACAAAATAAATCTATACACTTTACACTTAATTTGACGGTCAGAAAAAAATTCAAGACAGACCTGGGATAGGGCCACCGATGTGCCCACTAACTTATATGGTAAATGTACTATATTAAATTAACTCAGAAAAGACAGGAAGTTTCAATATATCTGTAATTAAAGCAATAGTATGCTTATTAGCGTTTTCTAGAATTGTATGGAGAGACGAGGCTACCGGATAAGCTGTTCTCAGCTCAGCACACTCTGCGTCGAAAGCCACACACTCCAAGACCGCATGGTCTGGGGTGAAGTCCTCGCCGCAGAGACATGCAGGGCGAGTCAATCTGGCACGCCAACCACCAGTGCAAATCCTATTGATTGCCCCGTCTACCATAGGCAGTTTATAAATCGAATGATTTTTCATAATTCTGTAGGCAAGGATGCTTGGATACTCCCTAGCCAATATTAAATTATTTTCATTACTAATTTCAACTATAACTTTATTAATTTTATTTTTAACATCTTGAAAAGAATGAGTGAGCCGCACGGGCTGGGCTCCCGGCGAACCGGTCGCACCAGCCCGAGCGGCCCGATCAGCAGCCTCGTTACCTAGGATTCCGACATGAGAAGGGACCCACTGGAGAGCGACACTGACCCCCCTAAGACTGAGTTGATTAATCAGTAAATTTATTTCTAGTACTATATCAGATCTGCCAGAATATTCAATACTTTTAGACTCTGCAAAGCAGATTTGGAGTCTGTACAAATAAGAAACTGATACATCTGCAGGGGCAGGGTCAGTACGTGATCAAGGGCCATAAGTATGGCCACAAGTTCTACCGTACAAATAGCCCAGCCCCTACCCAAACTATAGCTAATAGTTTTATTTAGAGATGGGATAAACACCCCGCTCCCCGCATCTCCGGCATCATTAATCGATCCATCGGTATATGCAGTGAGCGAGTGTGGATACCGAGTCTCCAAATAATCCAAAGTTGCTATTCTTTGTAAATTTAAATCACTTTTTTTTAGTAATATTTGGTATATCCGTACTTATTGAGGCCGCCAGGAGGGTCCAAGGCGGATAAGGAGAAAGCGGAATCGGATTTATAGTCTGGGGAACCACCTCAGCCCTAACTTGGATCTCGTGAACCAGAGCGGTTAAGGATGGTTGAATCCTACGTTTTTGGATCGCATGGATGGCTAATTCCATACGATCCATGTTGACTTCACTATGAAATATATCCTGGGCGTTATTAGAAGTTTTGAACATACGATTTAAATAGTTTGCACAAAATTTTAAGCGGAACTGTTCCAGGGGAAGTATCTTGGTGAGGGCATATACTGCTTTGTTTGAGGTGAACTCTGGCACCCCCAAAATGCACTTCAGCGATCTCATCTCAGCGGCTTCTAGCATTTTAAGAACTCGCTTAGATGCTGAGAGAAAACATTCCGCTCCATAATTGAGATTAGAACGCACAAGCGCATGATGGAGGTGCAACAGTAGCTTAGTATTTCTGCCCCACACTTCATATTTTAAGAGTCTAATTATGTTAACCGCTTTATTCGCCCTACAAATAAGGCTGTTTATATGGGGTGTCCAGTTTAATGTGGACGTAAAGATCACGCCCAGGAATTTGATTTGAGTTAGCAAAGTCAGCGAATATTTCATATCAAAATTACTGACAGTTAATGGAATACTAAATTTAGCTTTCATAGTACTGAAAATAATTAACTGCGTTTTTTCAGGTGCCAACTCAAAACCATTATTTTCCAAGTACTTTTGTACGAGGTCAATAACCTTTTGAAATTTCATAGCTTTTTCTCTAGATATCTCCCTTTCACGGGAATTAGTTTTAACTGGTTTCCATATGGCTATGTCATCGGCATACTGTGATATTTGTACAGTATTATTAGTGTATTTGTCTAGCTTAGTTTTTAGGTACACCGGGAGATCCGCCATCATAATATTAAATAGAGTAGGAGCAAGACAGGTACCTTGCGGTACTCCACAATCAGTACTATGTGTTTTGGAGAGGGCCTGTCCGTGTTTGACCTGGAAAGTTCGTTTTAAAAAATTTTCAAAGTATTTGAAAATATTTCCAGTTAAGCCAAGTGCATAAATCTTATATAACAGTTTTTTATGCCATACGACATCAAACGCTCGTTTGACGTCGAAGAAACAGGCCATAACTTTTTGATTCTTTTTAAAAGCTTGCTTAATTGAAGATGATAAGGCATACAGCTGGTCGGAAACAGATCTAAATTTCCGAAAACCAGCCTGAACTTTAGGAATAATATTGTTTTTTTCCAAAAAATATTCTAATCTGTTCTTAACCAACCGCTCAAATACTTTACTAATATGCGGTGTTAGGGTTATAGGTCTATATGAAGAAACAAGGTTTCGAGGTTTTTTCGTTTTAGGAATCGGAATCACTAGACCATGCTGCCAGGCCAAAGGAAAATGACCCTCTTCAAAACATTTATTATATAGATCTAATAACAGTTTACTTCCTTCAATTGGAAGATTTTTCAGCATAATATAAGTTATTTGATCATGTCCCGGAGAAATTTTTCTAGATTTGAGTTGGGACAAAACAGAATTAAGTTCCTCCATAGTATATGGAAGGTTAATCAAAGCAGTATCTCCCGGTTCCGGAATTAGCAAACCTTCAAGTACCAACTTATCTTCTTCAGCAACACGAAAATTTTTAGCAACAGGGTTAAATTTTTCAGTGGTACTAACATTAGCGAAGGTTTCTGCCAGGATATCTGCTTTATCCTGGTCAGTAGAATACATTAAGTTATTTATAACTATTGGAACAGGAGAGGGATTTTTAATATTTTTAAACTTTTTAACTATTTTCCATGCCTTTGTCAAATCTGTCGGATCATTAATTTCATTAGTTAAAACATTGTCTAGACATTTAAGTTTAGCCAATGCAATAGTTTTATTACACTGAATATTAGCCGATTTCATAGCCACATGGTCATCAGGGTTCCTAGTTTTTTTCCATTTATTATAGAATTTCTTTTTTTCCTTCACAGCCCTATCACATTCCTCATTCCACCAAGCATTGGAAGGTTTATCCGGTGGAATTCCCTTGCTCCGTGGAATAGCTACTTCAGCAGCATTAAAAATCACTCTACTTAGAGAATCATTAAATGTATCCACATTAGTAGTATCTATAGTGTTTTTATGTTGATTAAAATTTTCCTGAAATAAAAACCAATTAGCTTTATCATATTGAAATTTCCTATTAGATTCGGGGAGATTATTAACCAACTGAGTTTTAAGTATTAGTTCCAAGGATATCGGTAGATGATCACTCCCCATCGGATCATCGCCCAACACCCAAGAAACATCCAAGAAGATATTATTGGAGGCTAAGGTCAAGTCAACCGCCGATGGGTGTTGTTGTATACTATCAGGGATTCTGGTAAGTTCACCACTATTTAAAATAAGAAAGTTAGATTTAGATATATCATCAGCCTGTTTATGTGCTATATTACGAGAGTCAGGAATCTTTGCGTACCAGAGCGGATGGTGGATGTTAAGGTCACCCATGACCAACCATCCACCACCCGGAAGGGCACACAACCATTCCAAACCTGTTGGAGAAACCGACTTAGGTGCATATAGGTTAAGTATATTAATAACCTTATGCGTACTAGTTCTAATTTGAATATAACTACTATAAATAGGTTGTGTTTCATGTATAGGAACCGGTGACTGCATTACTACATGATCAATCCCTGTTCTAACATATATTGCTGTATAAATTTTATCAGTAATTTTAGTAGGAGATTCAACTATCGGTGGATAATGATATCCCCTAATAATAGGTAATTTAACTTTAGTCCTAGCCAGGGATTGCAAACAAATTACATGGAAATCATTTTTATCCAAGTAATTAATTAAATAGTGGATAGTAGACCCTATCGCCCGACAGTTCCACTGTAGGACTTTTAATTTGTCACTATTCAGTACTCCCATGACGGTGGAAAAAACCTATCACCACTGTCTTGAATTTTACTATTATCTATTTTAATCAGTCAGCTAATGTTGGGATTTGTAAGCATGGGGACCAGGATGGACATGATGAGCTGATTGAACTGCAACATGGCCATCACAATCCCCTGCACATTTCCCCCAGTAACTGCTGAAATCAACATTTGAGTTTGCTGGGCGATGTCCCTGAGCATGAACTCTTTCAACCCAGGGCCATCGTCAGTTTGTCGGACCTCTCCGAATCTCAAAGTTCTTCGAGGAGGTAATTCCTGTCTCTGTTCCTCCATCCCTTCCATCAACGATGGGGGGGGGGGGGGGGGGGGGGGGGGGGGGGGGGGGGGAGGAGGCAGAGGAGGAGATTTATCATTCTCCTCCCTATCTACTACTTTAGCCTGTGAAGTACTTTGAACTAATATATCTCTGTACGTCATTGACTGTTTACTTTTTTGTTGCGAAGCGGGCTGTTTGCGAACGGGCTGTGAACGAATTGCAGGAGGTCTGGTCCACGCTGTGGTATCCAGACCTACCGGTAATGGAGCTTTATTAACATTCTCATCCTTCTTTTTAGTAGTGTTGATTTGGGCCCTCCTTACAGCCTCCTTGTACGGGATATAATTTTCATTTCTGATTTTATTGGCTTCTCTGTGGAGAATTATCTGGGGACATTTATGGTAGGCCGCACTATGTGCGCCACCACAATTAACACATTTAGGTGCTGTGGTGTCAGGGCAGGCATCCCGGACATGGTCACGGCCGCCGCATCTGACACACACTGCCTGTTTAGCTCTACACACTCGAGCCGTATGTCCCAACTTGCTGCATCTAGAACAACGCAGCACAGGAGGGGCATACGTCTCAATCGAGAGAAAGTGAACTCCTATTTTGATTCTAGGAGGAAGCTTTGTCAGTTCATAGAAGTCGATCTTTATCGCTCTCGAGGGGACCCCATCTCTATTGGTGAGCCTAGTCACTTCTGTCCGGTATCCTTGTTTGGCGAGTGAATCTTTAATATATTTAATGTCCTCAGCGAGGGGGATTCCGTGGGCCACCCCCACAACCCTAGGTGTGGGGATGGTACACTCAACCTCAGCCCCACCGAGGTTCTTTTTAGCAGCTAACAGTTTTTGAGATCTGGTGTTAGGACAAGAGACTATCCAAACATCCCTACCTATCTGTCTTAAGGTGATCTCAGATGGGGCGACCCCAGCACCACCGCAGAGGTGGGGCTGAAGCGTGCCATGATCCCGGAGTCTGGAAGATCCAGTCCCAAGATCATGAACCGTAACTGGATAGGTGCACCACACCTCAGCAGCGGGACCAGGGCAGCCACCATCCGAGTCCACTATTTTTTGTTTAGATCGAAGCTTATTTACTTTCTTATTGACAACTGTCCTGAAAGGGGTTCTAGATGAGGGATCACCGTCCCCACTCCCACCGGCGGCAGACAAACCACCGCCAGCAGAGGGAGGCGGGTCACCCTCAACATTGCCAGATTTTAGTGTGGAATTCACCGCAACACTCTCACCGTCTTCGATATTTTCGTTGACAATGAGAGGGAGCGGGAGTCCATCCATACTGTAACTTTCGGGTGAATTTTGACGGACAAGAGGGGCCAACCGGTGCTGTGTAGAGTCTTCCACAACAGCTCCGCCAGGTCCCTCCTCTCCAATATCCAAAGAAGTTTGTGGATGGGAGATGCTAGCCCTAAGCTCTCCCGGGACTGTGTCAGAGACACGTGCAATGTCCGGGGAGTGGGGAGGGGAAGAGAATACCCTAAGCTCTCCTCCGACCGAGCCTCCTAATGAGGCCCGGCCAGGGGATAACACAGGCAGACTACCTCCACCTTCAAAGCTAGCAGCAGGCGTCGGTGCATGCAGATTGGTGACACCGCTGGCCCTAGCCCTAGTCCGTCTTCGTTTATCTTTATCTTTCTTTTTTCTCTTACCCCCAACGGGGGTTTTCTGACCGTCATCTAAGACCGACGAGGAGCCAGATCCATCGTCGGTCTCAGCAGAAGAAGACATAGACCCGAACAGAAAGTCCTCATAGGTGTACCTCTGTCGGGCCAGCTTCCCCTAAAAATTTCCAATCTAAAATCAGTTTAAGAATCACTATCAGAATCACAATAAAAATTATTTATAAAAAAAGATTAAACCAAGTTTTCTTGACCGAAGAGACAACCACAGCCACCTAGGTGAGTCCTTAACAAGGCGGTCCTGAAAAGGACTTAACAGAATAATATGCCAGCTGTCTAAGTGTGCGTAGAGGCAGCGACAAGCGTAGATCGGTGAAGCGACGTTGAAGAAAGCAGGAAGGAAGCGCAGCGTAGTGTAGCGTAGCCCAACGGCAAAGCGGCGCAGCAGGTAGGCAGGTAGGAGCAAGGCTCAAGCAGCGTGTCTGAAGTGGCTGTGTGAAGAAGTGATGAGGCTGCATTCCGGCAACCACAAACTTTATAGCTCACTCACTAACAAACAACGGATTAAAAAGCAATAGGAATGTCACAATACAAAATGTCGGAACCGAGACCGGTACCCTCAAAGGATCTGCTTTTGGCAGTTTGGTTGCACAGGTAGGGTCTTCAATCCGCGTTCACACAAGCGCATAACGAGGCGCGAACGGGTAGCGCGTTCAGTTATAGCCGCCCCTGGCTGCTTTCAACCACAAGCTTTAGTTTATTCTCGGCGGCGCTGACTCAGCAACAAATAACGGATTAGATCTGCCATGACGACTCAAACTCAAAATGTCGAAACCGATTCCGAAGACTTCAGCTTTGACAGTTTGGTTGCATAGGTAGGTCTCCGAGGCTCGTTCACTCATGCGTGTAACGAGGCGCGAACAGGTAGCGCGACACCTCAACTCACGGCAACAAGAAAGGATGAAATATGTTCAATGAAAAGGTAAAACAACAACAACAACAACAAAAAAAAAAACAAAACAAAAAAAAAAAAACCACTGTGATACAAGAATTTGCTTGTTTTTGTCTGCACACCAATTCGGCCATGCTATTGTGCAATTAGGAAGATGTTCAGTCTGAACGCAAGAGTGCCTAGACTGTGCTGTGTTTACAACAACGACTAATAGACATCAAACAAAGACTGATTGGGCAGTACACGTCTGCATAGAATGCTTCTTTTGTGTGTTCCCAGCAAATGAGTGACATCTATTTTAAAGAGACAGTGATACTGGTGAGCCCTCGCTATTTGCTGGAGCTCATGAGGATCTATGCCTCTTGTCGGTCTTTGTAATAAATTGTTTATTTTTTACTTCGTTCCTTTCTAAGGCTTTCAAGAGGTTTTTTTTTTTCAGCTACGCTTGACTGTATTTCTACCACAAACTTTATTTTACTCTAGAAGTTGACTCGGCAAAAATCAACGGTACCAGTTGACACAGATTGTTTCTGCATTCTTTCTTAAACTAAACACCAAAATGTCCTAGTTTTCCCAGGAAGTGGTGTCAGCAAGAGGCATTGATCCTCATGAGCCCCCGCAACTGCGGGGGCTCATGAGGATCTATGCCTCTTGCAGTTGGGTGGTGGTCAGATTTTCTCGGCAGTGAACGGGTTAAACCCATGAACTCACGACGTAAAATGTCAGGACCCTCACCGGTACGGTCAAAGGAGATATTTTTCGGCAGTTTGGTTGCACAGGGAAGATCTCCTACTCGCGTTCACTCAAACACGTAACGAGGCGCGAACAGGTAGCGCGACACCTCCGCAGCTGTCACCTCGCCGCACACATACGAGACAAGGAGATTAGGAAGACGCGTTGTTTGAAGTTGAAACTGACACTAGGAAGGCTGGTGAACTTCCGATTAAAACCCCCCACCAAACAGCCTTTGACGTGAAATTGACAATAGGTTCAGTACGGCTTTCGTCTTCGATAGAGATGTTCCATTTGCTTGAAGGGCTAGATCACTGGTTGGCTAAAGCAGAAGCGAATCGAGAGAGATAACCAGTGTGGGGCTAAATCATTGTCATCATTGTGTGAATACAGTGCAAGGAAGGACTGAAGACTGATACAGTTAGTCTTTTTTAGTCTTAAAACTAAATTTTTAATTTTTATCCTATTCTTAACCCCTTGTGGTCCTGAATTTTAGCCCTCGATCTTAGTCTTAGAAAATTAAAACATACTTCTTACCAAATTTTATAGGGACTGTTGTTGGTTGTTGGTTGTACACTCGGCACAATCTATTAAAACCGCTCGCGAGCTGCGGCCCTGATGCCGCATCGCTCTAGCCAGATCATCCCCCAATAGGAAGTAGTCATATAGAACCCCCCCCCCCCCACTCCCACTCACACACACAAAAAAGTAACTATGCTAGTCCCTAATCATTTTTAATGCCAAGAGGGACACGAAAATGGACTTAACCAACCAACCAACCTGAAGACTGATAAGTTAACCATTTATTTGCCGGGGCATGGCGAATGCTACTTTTATCTTACCCTGGCTTTTACTCTATTTTTAACCTCGCTGCGACTGGTAGGCTTGGCCTAACGCAATATTAGACTGATCAACCTTTCCCAACTTCTCGCATCGGAAGATACTATAGGCCTTGGACCTCAAATTGAAATATATTGGCAGAAATCTTAATAATCTATGAAAATAAATTTCTCCTTCGGTTATTGAAACCCCATAGTAACACTGCTATCGCTCAAATCAAAGTAAACCTGCTAGTCCCTGATCATCTCTGATGCCACTGGGACATGAAATTTTAATTAACGAACGAACGATGCTACCTAGCTGCATGAGGATTCATGTCTCTTGTTAGTTCAATTTCTTTTTGCCCTGTTTATGTCCCGTTCACATTGTGCTCTTCACGCGATTTTTTTTGGTGTGTGCGGCAGTCGCTTCAGACCCGAAATTGGCGAACACTGGCAGCAAAGGGGTTAAAGACAAATGATAAACACTATCATGCTAAATTCTTTCCCCAAAACTGTTTGTGACACGAGAAACTAATGTTTGACGTGCACGTTTGTCGTTTCATATGACTTTAACTTTGTCACGTAAGTTACAATTGAGACAGTCACTCATCTCAGAATAAGTTTCGAGAATGCATGTGCTCAGTGTCCCTTGCCACTCTTTTCACCTTTCTTTCTACCCTCTACTTCAAGGAAGTATTTTCTCTCCATTATACATGTAGTTATAAAAACACACAGATATTTTTTTTCCATGAATGCGGAGTAGTGTACATCAATCATCTTCAGTTTGTTAGTCAAATTAAAAAAAAAAAAAAATACGACTGACTTGGAACATGAAAAACAAAAAGAAATAGCATATTTTTTTTATCATATGAAATCTGTCTTCCTAACAATAGTGTCATCAACTACAAACTCCAGTCGGCACGCGCCAACTTGTTTACATCTTTTCTACTATAGTCGCCAACTACAGAAATCGTTTAGATTGGCGCATATAGGCGCCATTCTAATCAAGCAATACCCTTGAGTTGTCAAGGTCGACCCATCCTGTGAGACTCTAAAGCAGCACTTTCATACGATTCTAAATTTAGAGCTGCTCGGCTTTGAAAATGAAAGGCTTACGCGCACGTGCAGACTGCAACCCAAACACACATTAAACCCCGCCCACCGTTTTCCAATGAAAGATGAAACTGACTCCATGTGCCTGTCACCGTCAATCATCGTGACGCGCGCACTCCCATTGGTCGCAGAACAAACCAATCGATACTGGCGGTGTGTGTGTCGCGTGCAGGCCACGCGCTGGCGCTTGTGCGACAAGTGCTCTTTGGCGGCGGAAATGGGGTCGGAAACTAACAATGTCGTCTCCTTCCGAGGTTTGATTTTCCACGCGAAAATATTTGCTGGTGGTCGAGTTTATGTAAACAAAAAGGTAAATAATAAGATTTTTTAATGGTTTGAAGAATATGAAGCGAATAATTATACACATTTTTTTCAGACTGAGAATTGGAAAATGATGCTTCATTGTTGTGCTGGATTATTTCCCCTCACTTTCAACCCCCGCACCCCCACCCCCTTACAATTCTACTTAGTGGGGGCATTACAAACCTTTTTAAGTCAAAATTACAACATGATTGCCAAGTATTATTAGTTTTTCTTCCCAAAATACACAGGTTATATTCTTGATTTTGGCTGTTTGCTTTTGTTCGTAACTTTAATGTCGCTTTTGAGCAAAGCCGAAAATTTCAACACCGGAAGAAACTCGGTTAGAAAGGACCTGTCCTTTCTAAGCGCGTTTCTTTCTTTGTCGGTTTATATGCTTTTCTCCCCTTCCTTTTACACGCTTTGCAGTCACCTGTTCGGTCTGAATTCCGTGTTTGTGCAGTATTGCAAATGATTTTCTGGATAGGTTGCAGGCACGTGTAATAACTGAACTAAATAATTATATTTTCATGAGAGAAGCACAAAAAAGAGTCAACTTTGTGTAGCCTCCATTGTAATGGTTTTATAATTACTCACTACAGGCAACTGATAACGACAGTGTGCCTCCTGTCATCACCATGCAAATCCACAGTAACCCGTTGCTAAAACTCGTTTGACAACAGTTGAAAAGCCGGGAAACCGGGCGCAAATACAGCAAAGTAATGCCTTCAAGAGGCATAGATTCTCATGTCTGGAATAGGCATAGATTCTCATGAGCCCCTGCATCCGCAGGGGCTCATGAGAATCCATGCTGTTGTAAATTAAAAGCCAGAAACAATCATGCAAATCAAACCAGTTCCGTGCTACCAAAAGGCATAGATTCTCATGCACTGTTGAACCTGCAGGGGCTCATGCGAATTTATCCACATCCCTAATTTACCCGTTGCTGAAACTCGTTAGAGCTCAGCCGAAAAACCAGCAAGAGTAAATGAGTCTAGTGCATATCGGCAGTTGGAATATAGACTCTCTTCTTGCGCCTTGAAGCAAGAGGCGTGCCTACACATGCGAATCTATGCCTCTTGTAGATGGACTGAAGAATCCCTCATCTAAAGCTCCAGGGGCAACATGGAACGCCGACAGACGAAGGCATTAGCACCGCTCTGTCATTAGAACAATCGGCAGAGAGAGGCGTTTCATTAACTATTGAGGGAGTGAGCCCGGAGTAGAGACTACTCTACTCCAGGCTCATTCCCCTCATAGTTCAGATCCATATCATAATCATTGTAATTCTGTTGTAGTTTTGTGATGTCAAACCAAAATGTGAAGAGAGCATCACAAGAACTGAAACCTTATAACGACATGGGTGACAGTCTTCGTCCAGTAGAGACTGATTCGGCATTTAAAGGCCCACTACCGCAGTAACTGTTCAAAGGTACACTTCTGTTGCAGATGGGCAGAAATCGCTACGCGCAGGTCTACTATTATATGGTTCATTTAGACACAGGACAATCCAGTTTAGCACACGTCGTTTTTATACCAAGTAACCTTATAATGACTCCACTCCGTTCTAGAAATACAACGCTCTTAGTACGAGAAACAGCCTAAATAGATTGACAAGCTAAAAAAAAAAAAAAAGTGCGATTATGCGTGTGCTTTTGCTGCGTGTCTAAACTGCTGTTAAAGTTCATTAGGTGTGTCGGCAAGGTATAGCAAACACAAATGGTGCTTAAATGTGTCTTCAGATGCACGCGTAACGGTACTTTAAACAAAATCCCAGAGAGCTGAATTTCCGCTTTTTGGTCTAGACAGAACTCTCTGCTCCACGCGCAAGAGACATGAATTCTCATGAGCCCCTGCGAATGCAGGGGCTCATGAGAATTTATGTCTGTTGCCGGCCATGGGGTCTTGGGTCATAGAGTAGTCCACGTACCTTTTTCAGTCATTTAGTCAGCTGTATGCACCGTCACCCACGTAACACAGATGGTCTTGCATGCAAAACACGACAGATCTGAATGAATACGCTTTTTCGTTCTGACGTATTTGAGTGTTTCCTGTTAAGAGACGTACGTGTGCTGGTTTATGGCAAAAAGTCTCACCTGTCATTAAAGACCATTATTTAGGTGGCTAGAGTCACCTAAACGAGGTCGGTCATGAGAGGCAGGCGTGATATCCCATAATAGGTTTTACTGTGTAAACGGAATTACGGAAACTGTTCACAAAATAAGATTCTGACAATATGAGCAAAAGAAGTGCGACAATTTTGGAATCATCGGAAACACTAAAGTGTTTCCGATTCGGAAACACTAAAGTGTTTCCGATGATTCCCAAAATGTCGCATTTCTCTTGCTCGTCAGTATATATATAAATATATTTTAGTTGTAATCATCCATGAGAAACACTCAAGTGTTTCCGATTATTCCAAAAAATGTAGCTTTTCTTTTGCTCTTCAACATAATTTTATGAGTATCTGTTAGTTGTAATCGATCTAAAAGCTGTGTAAATTTTTGGTTTGAATAAAGTCATATGTTTCAGCACTGACATATGCGATTCTATGGCATACAAACAGTAACGAATATTCATAATTGTTTCGAGTTTGACTGAGTTACTTCAAACACATTTGTGTCGATTAACTTTCTCGCCTGACCACACCGCACACCAGCTACCCGCACGCACGCCACTTGTCCATCAAACTGTTGCACGTGCTCGGCACGCGCTCGTCAATTTCGCGCTGGATGAGAGAAAGAGGGTGAGGCGTTATGTCACCGTCATTTATTACTAATGAGACGTCGCGGCGGCCGCTTTGATTGGCAGAAATTAAGCAGGGCAATTAAAAGGAAATTAACGCGGAGAGGCCACAAGTAAACGTCCTGTGTGAATGCGTCATTTTAGATATGAAGGACTAATCATAATCCACACACCGTAATCTTATTTTTTTTCCCGTACTTGGTACGCTGTGACCAAAGCACAGTTACGTCCCTACTATATGCGTTCAGTCATCCAGCCACTACACATTCCAAAAGATATAGATCAACCAAGACAGTTCAAGGGTGGTGACAGGATAGCTTGGCGCCGACAGGCGCCAAGCTATCCTGGCACCACCCTTGAACTACCATGGTCAAACTATCTCCCGATGTCAAGATAAAGTGAGATATGTGATACGCCCCCCTTCTGGGGGGGGGGGGGGGGGGGGGGGCTTTCATATGCATTGCTTCCAGTCACTTTCTTAGCGCACCCCCTCTTTCCTATCTCTTTTGTGTGTGTGTGTGTGTGTGTGTGTGTGTGTGTGTGTGTGTGTGTGTGTGTGTGTGTGTGTGTGTGTGTGTGTGTGTGTTTGTGCTTTGGCCACAGTAGATCTATCTCCCGATGTCTTTAGTCATCAGAGCACACCTTTCAAGTTTGGAAAGAAGTTCCTACAAAACCGAAAGAAACACGTTCAAAAAGGGTCAATAGAACACAATTTATTTATTCAATAGACTGCTACAGTAGCAGTTAGAAAGGTCAAGTACAACAAGATGTGTTGTACTTGCCCTTTCTAAACGTGCTTCTTTCTTTTCCTGTGATGTCCCAGGCCTTTTACACGCCTTGGCAGTCTCCTTTTGGGTATGGATTTTATTTTCAGGCGACCGTGGGGCATATATATATATATATATATATATATATATATATATATATATATATATATATATATATATATATATATATATATATATATATATATATATATATATATATATATATATATATATATATATATATTGATTTACTTACCTATATTGTATTTAAAATCTGCATACCACCGCCATGCAAATTTTGCAAATAGTATAACTGAATGTTCAGATCATCCTATAAGCCTGTGGCTTGTTTTGATCTGATGATAAGTGATGTATTTTCTTTTATGTATTTTGCAAAGTAATAAACTATTTAAACCACCGTGGGGCACACTGTGTCAAAAGGAGGTTGGGCCCGACTTTACTCCAGAATTTTCCATCCTCTACTAACCCTGTTCCTACCGAGAGAAAGTGAGCACGACCAACTGCAAGCGACATCGATCCTCGTGGACAATCCGCAGCTGCTCTTGCTGTCGCGTGAGTCCGAAATAGCTCAGGCGGTTAAGCGTCGGAGCATGAGAGCGAAGGGAATCGGCGGGTAGTGGGTTCCGAGTCCCCGTCTCGGGGCCCAGTAGCTGGATTCGCAGTCCAGGGAAAAAAGACGGGTTTGTTCCATCGCATGTCCGTTGAAAGGTCCTGGTAAATCAACGTGGCACAGTTGCGGTGAATTGATCAGTGTTCAGGCAATAGATTTCCCTGTCACCCATAAACCGCCCGTTAGGGCCGTCCATTATCACTTCGGTGCCTTGGATGTTAAACCCCGAACTAACTGACGCCACTACTTATCAAACTTCCTTGGACGGGTGGAGTTCTTTGGCTTTGATGTAACAAACATTAAAAAAAAAACAAACAATCGGCGACCAGAAGCATGGAATAAGTTAACGGTGGTTGGTTGGCTGTACATTGATTAACTCATTCTGCCCGCAACACATCACAGCAAGATATGGCTCGACCATGATAGTTCAAGGGTGGTGGCAGAGTAGCTTGGCGCCTATAGGCGCCAAGCTATTCCGCCACCACCCTTGAGCTATCATGGTCGATCTGTGTTTTGAATTGTAAGGCAGTCCTCAGAGTATAACTCCAAAATGTGGGTATGTCGTACCTCGGGTATATTGAGTTAACGTCCCGACGGCCATACGACTTTATCAGGACTTGTGAATGAGTTAACCTTAATAACTAGCCGACAGAAGGCCCACTCGACTAAAAAGAGCCGTTATTTTGTCGCGTGCCTAAAAATAAAAAGCGATTATCTTATGCTGCTTTGACTACGTAAGCGCCGCTGATCAACTGCTGTTGTGTCAATCTGTGATAGCTGCACTCTTTTTAAGGGGCCGCTGCTTTATAAAGATGTTTATCTTGACGATTACCTGCTGCAGTATCAATTTAAAGTCGCAACTCTCTGCTGCACGCGTTGAAAAGGCCACCTGATTGCCACTCTACGCCAAAATGAAAAGATAACCTTCCAATCATCGCAATCCGGGTTATGTATTATTCATGGACCCAGCAGGATACAAAAAAGTTACCCCCCTTGTGCATGCGGCGACCGGTACTGAAAACTAACACATATTTTTGCGGTGGAGAAAAACGCACATACAGTAAATTTCGGATATAACAAATCGCCAGGGGGCCCACAGTTTGCATGTTGTTATATCCAAAGTTTTCTGTAAGCGCAGTATTTTACACAGAACGAGTGCTTTCGGGACCTCTGAAAAAGTGTCGTTAGATCCAACAGTTGTGTTATGCGGCCTTGTTGTAAGCGAAGTAGACTATATATGCATGGAACCATGGGTCGCTCGGGGTTTCTAGTACTAATGGTAGTCCGCGCTCTAGACTCAAGAAGGGACTCGCTGAGATCACACAAAGGCCCTTTTCATCATATTTATTTACTGTGCTCCATTCACTTCAACTTATTTGTGCACCGCTCTGTCGTTCTGACTCATGCTGCAAACGGGTACACATCAAATGATACGTATCCGCCTGAGGCATATCTCGAGCGAACTCAACCTTGTTTTTACCACCAAATTACAACTCCGAAGACTGTGACTGTGAGTCTGCTGCCGAGGACATGCTGGAAGTCCACGGCAATGATTGAGCGGATACCCTCACTCGCAAGGCAGAGGTCACACAAGGGCTACAGATAGGAAGAAGTACCCAACGGAGAAAGAAACACGCTTAGAAAAGACGGGTACAACACAATTTATTAATATTTCGGGTAAATACCCTTTGTCAAAATAGACAAACAAACAGGATACAAAAGATAAGTAGCGGCTAATCTCTCTGTTTGTCTATTTTGACAAAGGGTATTTACCCGAAATATTAATAAATTGTGTTGTACCCGTCTTTTCTAAGCGTGTTTCTTTCTTCGTTGGGTACTTCTTTGCATTTTACACGCTTGGCAGTCACCTTTTGGGTCTGGATCGGATAGAAAGATCAGACGTGGTGAGAAACCTGAGAAAGCATTTCCAGGAGCAGAGTAAGGACACTCGATCGACATCATAGCAGAGGGGTGGAGAAGGGCAGCGGGCGTTGGGCAGACTTGAAAAGACGTGAGAGATCCATAGTCAACCAAACCAATATTGGCACGATATTGCAAGGCACTCTGGGAAGACTTCTGACGGATGGGGTGGAACGCGTATGGGCCTTTCTACGCGCAGAGATACCGGTTCGACTGAAACTGAACTGAATTATTCAGCAAATGTCACTCAAAGATCTCCAAAACGCATAGAGTCCTTGCAAGAGGCGTAGATCCTCATGAGCCCCCGCGAATGCGGGGGCTCATGAGGATCTATGCCTCTAGCATCACCAAGGCCACTCCCTCACCGCCCTCGACAACCTACCCCCTTTCCTGCGCGCTCACCCAAAAGACGGATTTACACTTTAAAAAAAAATAATTAAAAGACAAGTTCAGTTTTTCCCGGGGTCTACGAGGTTATTGTGTTGATTAATTAGAGAGATAGGGGAGCGTTCTTTGTCAACGACATTCTCGCATGTGTCAGGCATCGACATCATCTGCGTGCTGGTCTGTGATTTTGGACCTTGTCAGTGGCTGTAAGCCGCAAGGTAAAAAAATATCACAGACCAACACGTAACTGTATGGACACAACCAATTTAAAAATAAAATCTCTGACCGAACAGAATCATAGATTGCACGCCCGACTTGTGTGGCACCTGCCCGGAATTAAATATTTAACTTCTCTCTTTGACTGGTGGCCTGTGTCTCGCCGCTTGAGACTGTAACAAAAGCTGTAATTGGCAGCAAGCAATCAAGGACCAGGTCTGAAAATGTAACAAAGATTAGGGTTGGCTAAAAACACTGTTCGCAGGTTCTTGATTAACACGAGATTGGGCTAGGAATTAAAAAAAAAAAGTTTTTTGGGGGAGTGGTTGTTTCATTTTGTTTTCTTTAATCAATCGCCAAAAAAACCCCAGCATATTGGGAGGCATATTTTTGTAAAGAAATGCGTTGTAACTACTGCTGCTGTTGCTGGTGATGGTGGTGCTCGTGAATTATGTTTTTGAATTATTTTTGTACCGTTGTTCATAAAATTTGTCACAAGAGACTATCACTAGTGACGATTTCAACACCTTGAGGACGAAACTTAGGATTGATAATCACTTCTTTTTTTGGTAACTCATTATGTCCTAAGGTCCAAATCTCCAAATTCTCTGAAGACTGCATTATATCGTAGGAGACCTATCGACCATGGTAGTTCAAGGGTGGTGCCAGAATAGCTTGGCGCCCATGGGCGCCAAGCTATTCTGGCACCACCCTTGAACTACCATGGTCGATCCATATCTTTCTGTGGTGTTTCGGGACTAAATGAGTTACAAAGGGGGCAATGTTCTTTTAGAGTACACACGACTTGAGTCAAAACCAGTTGACTCAGTTATCACATCAAAGTTCCGTGGCCGCTCCTTCGACACAGAGGCAGAGAAAAGCATAAGTTTTATGTTCATGTTTAACCAAAGATGAGTGGATGCGTGCCCCTGTTGGCCATAAACTTGCCGCCTGCTCAGTAAGTTCTGGTAGATACAGCACCGTAAGGTCCAAGATCACAGCCTGGCACACAAATGAGTATTATGGAGCTGGCATTAACATTAACATATCAATCCGGTTTATAGCATTTTGACATATTCACCAGTAAACCTCATACGCCGATGACATTCTTTTTCATTCAGTGAACGAGCAGCGATCGAGGAAGAAGAAGAAGAAGAAGTGAGCGAGCATGGATGTTAATGTCCACGATTTACCACACAGACTCTCATGAGCTCTTGCGACTGCTTGGGCACGTGATAATCTATGACTCTTGCAGCTAAAAGTGGGTTTGACTGAGAAACTGCAAACGTTTACAATTTTGTGTACAGGAGCCTGCCCTAGGCTACCAGTAGAATACTAGTCATGGTCTGGACCAAAATCAAATTTGTAATGCCTAAGGGACCATCCGCGATCCATTGTAATTTGCACGCTTTAAGGCTTCTGTGAGGCAACTGTGGTAGGATGTGACGTTTTCATTTCAATTTCAATTCACAGACCTTTTAGAGCCTTCAATTCTCAGCGAGTCACTAACACCTCAGCAGACACCTAACCCTGGCTCCATACAAATGACCGTGAATTTCAGCTACACGAGAGCAGTGGTTAGTTGCATGAGTGAGTTTAGTCCTGCCCAAGCCACTGAGCGAGGTGCTTCGCTGTAGCGGAACACCTTGCTTAGTGGCTTGCGCAGGACTAATCTCACTCATGCAACTGGCTGCAGGACTAAAGCTCATGAGTTAGCATAAGACATGCCTAAGCCACTAAGCAAGGTGTTCCGCTACAGCGGAGCACCTTGCTTAGTGGCTTGCGCAGGATGTAAGCTCTTTCATGCAACTCAGCCATGGACCTAGAATTGCGTGAACAACTTTCGCACGACTAAGAGCGTGTTTCTTGTCGAACGTGATGCCAGCTGGACTCGTGCGGACAAAATGCGTTATGATGGCCAGTGGGGTACTCACGTAATTGCAGAACCTGTCACTCACAGTGACTGCTCCTCGACTGCGATTACACGCATCATTCTTCCGCACTCACTTGCAGTCTACATCCACATGTTTCGCTGTCACAAAATCGTAAGGTTCAAAATCACAGACTAGCTCACTCACTGTCAGTAGACCAGATTTTTTTTTTGTGTGTGGTTCAAATCAGTAGATAAAAAGATAAATGCAACAGAGAAAGAAACACGCTTATAAAGACAATTGCAACACAGTTTCATAAATTTCAAAATAGACACGCAAACAAGGTCGCAATGCTCTATTTATCTATTTTTTTGTGTGTGCGATGCCCAATCAAAATGTAACCTCACAGGTCCTCGGCAACTGCGGGGGCTCACGAGGATCTATAACTCTTGCAGTTTTTTTTCATTTTTTTTTTTACTTCGGCAGTGAAGGGATTAAACAGCAAATCCGATTTTAGAAGTAGAGAAAGCAAGCTGCGAAATGCGAACGTGCTATTGATCGTTCATCAGTTCGTATTTCTGTCTTTCTTCTGTGAGAGAGAGAGAGAGAGAGAGAGAGAGAGAGAGAGAGAGAGAGAGAGAGAGAGAGAGAGAGAGAGAGAGAGAGAGAGAGAGAGAGAGAGAGAGAGAGAGAGAGAGAGAGAGAGAGAGAGAACTATTGTTTTCCACGGACCAGAAGGCTTCTGAGAGACGCTGAGATTGGAACCGGTCCACGTGCGTGCTGGTATGTGATTTTGGATCTTACAGCCTTACGCCGTAATGTCCAAAATCACAGTCCGGCACTCACATTTTGATATGCGCCGTTCGCAGATGGAACGGTTGTCTCTGAGACTGGACAAGGCACAGAAGTTACAGAAGTGCAATCACGCAAACAACGAGTGCCACACGCAAGTTGACTGAGCAAGCTTAGCCCTGCACCAGCCACTAAGCAAGGTGCGCCGTTATAGCGGCGCACCTTGCTTAGTGGCTGGCGTAGGACTAAGCTTGCTCATGCAACTGGCTCAAGGGACTTTGCTCGCCTCTGTCTTTACGTCGTGACTTCAAAAGAACCAAGTTTATCAAATTCACGCGCATAAGCACCCCTGACTACCTGCGTCTGAGGAGAGATCACAGATCCTACAAATCTATGAAGACTCGAAGAACAACCCATACCATCAACAGGTAGTGTATAGATTTTCATAAGCCTTTGCTTTAAGTGGGGCCAATGAAAACCTTTGCCTTTCAGAGAATGAAAATCTATGCATCTTCGAACAATCCATGCTAGCAAAAGGCAAATCTATACGCAGTCAATGCCTTTTGCAGTTTACATTAACTAACCAAGGGGCTTATAAACGTCTAGGCCTATTGCAGATGAAAGGTGTTGGCAACTGCAAGGAACTGGGACATCGTTTTTACGAGGTAATGAACTTCCACTTGTTTATGCCCATTCATTGCCCGCGACCCTCCCTCTTGTCCAGCCCCGCCGGGACCCTGTCCCGCATAGGTTCGAGTCCAACATGAATGGCGAAATACCCGAGAACCTCCCGCCAGATGCAGAACACAGATGTGAATAGACCCACGGATAGGTATGAACTCCTGAACATGCACGTCTTTGAGAATTAAACCATTTGGTACTTGAAACTTCATCGATGTTTTGTTGTACAAATTTAAGCCACAAAATATCCGATGACCTTTCTCTGCCTCAGAGACAGAGGTGTAAATGGAACAATGAAAATGTATGTACTCATTAGATACATAGATATCTAGGTCTCTGACACGTGAAAAAAATTGCTTTTGGAAGTTCGTAAAAGTTTGGACGTAGGAGTTTTGTGGAAATGATTAAACAGAATCTACAGAAATCCCGATGACGAAAACACTCCACAGCTCACATGGGGATGGAGATCTAGCTGGAGTTTGATTGTTGCGGCAACGACAATGGGGAGGTAATTGGACAAAGGGTGCTAACTCTTGTATCACATGCGGACTCCGATTTGTGTAGCCAGTGAGTGCACGTGCGGTTCGAGTGTCTGAGTTCATGTGTGGGGGTCATAGAGGTTTTACTCCAGGACATGAATACAACATTTTCTTCAAGCAAAATATTGTATCTGACGGGATTGAAGCTGACAAATAAGGTAAACGTGTGGTGGTATGTGATTTTGAACCTTACGGCCAAAGGCCGAAAGGTTCGAAATCACATATCACCACACACAATCAATTCTTCTTGGTCGGCACGAGTGCATGGAGAAACTAATATAAATTAACAATTACTGTACTGTTTGAACACTGCTGCACAGTGTAATTGAAGCTCTGTGCCAAGTAGCGTGGGTTTTATTGATCAAAAGACTTACCCAGGAGTGGTCTGGATGCAGGCGGATGCTTTAATGTTTAACCCCATCACTGCCAGTGAGCATTACTTACGTCTTTGAACCCGTGGTAAATTCAAAGCCAAAGAACCCGGTTCCACGAAGACCACAGACTTCAATGGAGCCAGCAAGAGGTAAATAACGTCATGAGCCCTCGCATCTGCGGGGGCTCATGAAGTTATTTGCCACTTGCAGTTGGCTGTTGTTTGTATTTCAACCCGTTCATAATTCAAAGCCAAATAGCTCCGTTCCATGAAGAACACAGACATAAATGGAGCCAGCAAGAGGTAAATAACTTCATGAGCCCCCGCATCCGCGGGGGATGGTGAAGTTATTTATCTCTTGCAGTTGGCTGATGTTTGCATTGTCAAGCAGTAACCCCCCAATCACCCTGTGTGCAAAGGGGACCGAAATAAGAATACATGTAATATGGTCCAGCAGTAAAGTTGTTAAGACCTCCAGAGCTAAGGATGGGCAGAGCGTACCTTCTTTGAAGTAAAAGTTTAAGAGCAGAAAGTTAGTCAGGGTGGATGTTGATCCGTGTTACAAACATTGTCGATGGCCGTGGACACGCGGGCAGTTCAACTGACAGAAGTACCGTAGGCAGTCAAAATGTCTTTTATGAGAATTTAATCACATGAATATGTATCCTAGAATGAAATCACGTACAATATTAAGCTTCTGTGTATAAAAATTTATAAACCGAGAGCAGATAATGTAAACCCTTAAAGCTAAGAATACGCGTTGATCACCAACATTTCCTTGAAGTTAAAGGTTTACTGTGAAGAAAGCCTCGGCCAGTCAACCTTTTTAGACAGACATATTCTTGGAACACTAAAGCTGGGGAAACATCATGGAGTACTCAGTTTTAATACATGATATTATTGTTTGCACACAGTGTAGTGGATAACCCAGTTATATGCAGGTAATCCGGGGGAATTTGGCCTTGGTTGTCGGCCTTAGTTTGCCTGCAAAAGCTATTGCGATTTTACCCAAATTGTGTGAAACTAGTCAGACTGTTACTTCAGCAAGCCATTTGTCATGAACAGATGGATCGACCATAAAAATTCAAGGGTAACGTCTCTCTAATCAGGCACTGCCCTAAACTCTCAAGGTCGAGCCACTTCCCGCACAACACACCGTTTTGTCTCCCTCGATTCGTTGAGATGATAAGCGCAGCGAATCAGTCGAGGGAGACAACCAGAGTACTGGCACAGTTGTCCTCGGCTTCAGCAGACAGCGGAAACGTCCAGATGAAAAGTTCAGGGTCCAGGGTTCAGGTCCCATGTCTTTTTAAAAACGGTGCAATAGACTGTCTGGATCCCATTTAACCCTCTAGCCTACAAGAGGCATAGATTCTCATGAGCCTCTGCAGTCGCAGGGGCTCATGAGAATCTATGCCTCTTCTGATTAGGGTAAGCTTATTTAGTTACCTGCACCTGCTTCTCAGACGGAGACAGACATTGGAGTGTAAAATTGCAATAGTAAAGAGTTCGATTCAAACTGGGTGCATGAGACACCCCGACCCTCAGGTTAAGTGCTAACCACAGGCGCCGTCAATCACCACGCAACGGTCAGCGTCGGACCTCGAGTGACCGCTGCCATTCACCTGCCTCAATACCTCTTTCACTGCGCGAAGAATAGACTTTTCAGTCGCCGGCGTATGATGTCACCCTGTTGACCTCCCATCGTTTGAAAAAAAACATGGAAGCAGACGGAGTGAAACCGTACCAGCGAGAGGTATAGATTCTCATGAGCCCCTGCTAGACGCAGGGACCTATGAGAATCCACACCTCTTGCAGAAGGCGGACACTTGCGAAACCTTCTTTCACTGGCCGAAGAATAGACTTTCGAAAGGCCTTTGTTGTCGCAAGTGGGCAGTTTTTGCAGGCTAGGAACGTTGGTTGGTTCATCACAGGTCGGTCACGCTCCAAAGCGACTGAACCCTTTTGAAAGAGACTTTGTAGGAGGTATACATCCTCATGGGCCCCCGCTCTCAAATTATATTACTGACGTGATTTACATCTATTTTTTTTATCGGAGCATGTCACGGTGCGTGTGTTCTTTGGTGATATTGTCGGTCATCTGCGCTTTGCAACTGACAGTCTGACACCAAGGTGGAACAGAGAATAATCATGAAATTGTACATTTTGGCTCATGGAACAGCCTGGTGTTTTCTGTGTCAAATACGCCTGTCTCAAAACGTTAGTTTTCGAAATAAGGTTCCTCACTGCAACAGCCATCTGTGGTTGACGGCGAAGGTGCCTGTTTGCTAACGCAACACACATATTGGCGTTATTGAAAAAAGGAACACACAGATTTCTACTTATCCAGACAATGCGAATAGTCATTTTATTCTATTTAGCATTTTGGACACCTCACCTCGAACGCACTACTTGAATTTGTGACTAAAAGTTCCGGTTGGAACAGTGGAAGTTCGTATAAACGTGAAAATGACAGGCGCATATAAAAACTGTGTACTGGTCCGTGATTTTGGACCTTACGGCCTAAAGCCGTAAGATTGAAAATCCCTGGTCAGCTCACAGTGATGCTGGGGGTTCATGGTTAGATTGGGAATTTCCGAAATACCCGTTCACCTGCTTGTATGAGACCCTCAATTACCCTTTCCTTGTCTCCTTTTCTATACCATTTTTGACACGAATAAATGGTTCCAGCAAAAGGCATAGCTCTTTATGAGCCCCCGCATGTGCATGGGCTCATGAAGATCTATGCGTCTCGCAGGGTAAGAAAAAGGCAGTCTATATGATAATGCATCCGTGAAAAAGCTGGAGACTCACTTCCGGTTGAAAATCATTTTAGTATTATGTCCTGTGGTCACTTAAGTTACAATAGGAGGCTAAAGTGTCAGTGAACATTATTTAGGGGTAGGTTGTACTCGCCACCGTGATGACCTTGAGGATCTCTCACTCTCTCTCTCTCTCCCCGCCGTGACATAATAATAATAATAATAATAATAATAATAATAATAATAATAATAATAATAATAATAATAACGGTATTTATAATGCGCTTATCTTATAATAATTATAACTCTAAGCGCGCACTCACAACTCGCACACGCATACGCACGCTTTAGACAACGACTCACGTACCACAAATAGTGAAATACATTACGACAGTCAGCTTGGGGTGGGGAGTGTTAGAACTGTTGAAAGAGGTGAGTTTTGAGGGCGGACTGGAAGGAGGAGAGAGAGAGAGTGTTTCTGACGGAGAGAGAGTGGGAGAGTGTTCCAGGTGGATGGACCGTATACTGAGAAGGAGCGGGGGCCGAAAGTGCTGAGTTTGGTGGGGGGGATGTGGAGGCGGAGAGGGTCGGAGGCGGAGCGGAGGGAGCGGGAAGGAGTGTAGGGTGAAGTAAGTTGGAGAGATAGACAGGAGCGCAGTTGTGCAGGGATTTGTAGCAGAGAGACAGAATCTTGTATTGGATGCGTTGTGGGATGGGAAGCCAGTGAAGGAGTTTGAGCAGGGGAGTGATGTGGTCGGATTTTTTCTTTCTGAGGACGAGGCGGGCAGCATTGTACTGGACGCGCTGGAGAGTGAAAGTGGTGGAGTGAGGGAGGCCGGAAAGGAGAGAGTTGCAGTAGTCGATTCGGGATAGGATGTGAGAGACAGCAAGTTTGGTAGCGGCTTCGGTACTGATGTATTTTCTGATCTGACTGATGCGGCGGAGGTGGAAGTAGCATGCCTGGGCCGTGGCGGAGACGAAGCTGGTTATGGAAAGAGAGGAATCGAGGATAACGCCGAGGTTTTTGGCCGAATCAGAGAGGGAGATGTGGGTGCTGTCGAGTTGAAGGTGGAGAGAGGGAGGGAGCTGGGAAAGTTTCTGGCGAGACGGCCTTAGTCGCCTGCTCGGCGTTAAACTCAAATAACTAAACTAAACTCTCTCTCTCTCTCTCTCTCTCTCTCTCTCTCTCTCTCTCTCTCTCTCTCTCTCTCTCTCTCTCTCTCTCTCTCTCTCTCTCTCTCTCTCTCTCTCTCTCCTCTCTCTCTCTCTCTCTCTCTCTCTCTCTCTCTGAGAGAAAGAAAGAAAAAATGACCTCTCATCTTTTCATCCATTCTCATCCCCTTTTTTAGTCAAAAATTTTACCCCAGTAGCAAAACGTCTTCGTGCCCACGACGGCCGCAGTAGACCCGCGCCCCGCGCACAGTCGTACGTGGGTCCACCGCGGCCGTCGTGCGCACGATGATCTTTGCTTAACTCATTCTACCCCAGACACACCACAGCAAGATAAGGATCGACCATGATAGTTCAAGGGTGATGCCAGAATAGCTTGGCGCCTATGGGCGCCAAGCTATTCTGGCATCACCCTTGAACTATCATGGTCGATCTGTGTCCTGCACTAGAGTGCAGTCTTCAGAGGACAACGGCAAAATTTGGGGATTTCGGTGTTGGGGTAGAATGAGTTAATGGGTACTGACTCTTTACTTGCACACTACGCACCATCCCACTCTCTCACAGTCCAGGTTTTCTTTTCCAGGATACAAATATGCCAATTTTGAACCTTTTGTCTGGGGCGAGATATATTGCATCTGTCGGCAAGATTACAGTGCGATGATCCGGGCAAATCCTTCTGCCAATTTGTCTTTCTCGAATAAAGCGACGCGAAACGGAGCTGTCCTTGCGATACCCTCATCCCATACACAACACAGCGTGTAGCGTGGTCTCTGGTGACTTCTACACTTCCACCGCCGAGAAACCTAAGTTTTAACTCATTCGCGGCCAGCCGCATCCGGGTGCGCGGCTTATGAGTTAAAGGGAATTATCTGTAACTCTGCAATCATTTGACAAAAAACAAAACAAAACAACAACAACCAATGTTGTTTTTTAAGAAAAGCGACGTTTTCGTTGTTATACAAAGAAAACCTCGCTTTTAGTATTCATCAGTTTTTGAGAGATTCTGTTATACACGATGTAAATCTCGCTTTTGTAAAAAATAAACAATCTGGCTTTTACCATATTACGGCATAACTATTGAAATGGATTGAAAGAATTGAACAATTAAAATGATAAAAAAAAAATACAATTAAAATAAATAAAATAGATTTTTTTAAAGCTATACAGCTGTTTGTTGACTCAAAGTCATAAAAAAACTCCGATGAAATGTGATACATACGGGACAGCGAGCAAAAGACAGCGATTCTCAGGTAACAAGGAGATCCTACATTAGGATCTATGCCTTTTGCAGATGGAATGACTCTCTCTCTGAAACTGCTACACCTCACAATGTTTGCTCGGAGCAGACCGCGGCACGTGTGCGCCGTTTTGCTTGTGTCACGCGCTAATTCCGGCCACGCGCGCGCTCTTGACGGCACGCTTCAATCACAGGTCCGCACGTGCCGAGTGAAACAGACCTGGGGCCAGTTCCTCATGAGCCCCCGCATTCGCGGGGGCTCATGAGGAACCATGTTTCTTGTAGCTGGTCGATCCATCTCTACCAACTGATACATAGTCACAAGGTACATCATAGTAGTCATTAGGTGATACCTCCCCCCCTAAAAAAAAAGGATGGGGTGGGGGTTGGGGTTGGGTGGGTGGGGGGGTGGGTGGGTGGTTGCGGCCTTGGGGTAAAATGGGTTACGATCCATGTATAGCTCGCCCAATAAACGCTTTCCCACTTCACGCAGATTCGGTCATCGGATTTATTGTAAATAGTGAAGACACTTCGGATCAAGAAACTCATTTTTCTTTGCATGCGATAGTCCACACGCACCTGCCCCGGCGAAGGTCACACGCTTACAGACAACGATCTACCCCGAAGAGACATAGAGCGTCACGTGCCCCTGCAGCGCGCAGGGAATTCTGAGGATCTATGTCTTCTGATGAAAGAGAAATGTACTGAACATGTATAAATAAAGAAACTTGCCTCAGAAAAATAACTAATGACAAATAGCTTCTGTTGTGTCTTCAACCCCTTCACTGTCAGTGATCACGAACTGAGCGTTATAAACCACTAGACACTGACCGACATTCGCGTGAAGAACACAAATGAAGCTGGTATCAAAAACGAGCATAAAAAACACAGGACTGACTAACAAGAGACATAAAGCCTCATGAGCCCCCGCGACTGCGGGGGCTCATGAGGTTTTATGTCTCTTGCAGATGGGTACCGCTCGCCCTGGCGGTTATGGAGTGGGGTTATTTGTGTTTCGGAAGCATTTTTTTTCTTGGTTGTTTTCCCTTTTGCATTTTACACGTTTTGTAGTGACTCATATGGTCTGCGGGGTGCTCTGCTTGAATGAAGGACGCGAAAGGAAGGTCAACCTGAAAGCGTGAAAGGGAATCCCATGACCCCTGTGTCTTTGATCCTGTAGGGTGGTTGACGGCACCATGTCCCCCCCCCTCCCCCCCCCCCATCTACTTTTGGGCATGAATATAACTGGCACTGAATGTCCTAGCTGCAGTCAAACCTGCTTGGAAAGTTCGACCGTAGCGCTCAGTGTGTTAAAATGTGTGAGAAAATCGTGAGAGATTTCAGTTGCAGATCTGCGGAGAACCGCATTATTAACTCATTCGCGGCCAACTGCATCCGGATGCGCGGCATAAGCTACTTGTCGATTGACCAGTAAGTAACCCATCGCTGCCGAGAATACTTGAACATCATCCATCTACAAGAAGTATAGATCCTCATGAGCCCCCGTAGTTGCGGGCGCTCATGAGAATCAATACCTCTTCCCGAGACGAAGTCATGTCCGTGTTTCTTTGACGGTTGTGGCGTTTGGTCGTTGAATTAACAAATACTGATTTCAGGAACATAGTATGCGTCAAGTGGCAGGGAAGGGGGTTAAGTATGTCTGACAGTTTCTCGCCTTTGCTTTAGGTCTTGTAATTTGAGCACTACATTTATAAGTTAAAACAAGTGCAGATCGGTCAGCAATCCACATATATCTTGCAAAAGTTGTAGAAATGTTGGTGTCATCTAGGACAGGTTTAGCAGTATCATTTACTTCTCTGTTTGGCCACCAAATAATTTGAATACTCTATTTCACGGTCAAAGTATATTCATCAAAATATGCCCCGGGGTAGTCTCTATAGCTAGTTGCGTGGACTCACATTGTGTGTATTTCCAGGTCAAGCTCCCCTGCTGATGCACTGTTGTATACATTTCATGGTCCGCGGGTTATGGACACTGATCTGTCCACACTAATGGGCACCCCAGGTCACTTTCATAGGCAGCTGCAGGCGATGTATTGACCGTGAAAGCTTTAGGGTAGAGCTTTGGTTCCGATGTGTTTTGTTACGCATGAAAAGCCATGAATGCATACGATTTCAGTATCATAATTATGAGAGTGTACTCCTTATAGAGACACAAGTTTGGCGTACACCACGAGTACGCTTCTATTCAACTGAGACGCTTATAATCAGCATCTCATTTGGATAGATATGTACTTGTGGAGTTCTCCCGGAGTACAGATTGTTCACATGCGTTTTCCATGTAACCATTTCTTTCGTAATCGACTAATTTTGTTTTGTCGTTGAGTTTTCTTTTGAACATTATCGGACGTTCTTAGTCGAAATTCGTTTAGGTGGCTTCAACAACCAAATGTAAGCTTGATTTACCCAGAGCTACGGCTTGTACAGTGTACCAGGAAACTGAGTTCATGAAACTTTCAGGAGTTCATCATTCAAGTTCCCATAAGCAGCAACAGTCTTTCAGACATGACTGTCCCAGCTGCAAGAGGCACACATACACATGAGCCCATGCACCAGGCAGGGGCTCATGCGAATATATGCCTCTTGCAAGTAAAAATCAGCACAATTTACACCAGTTTCCTCAAACAGAAGAAGTTACTTGCGGTTTCAGCGTGTGAGTGAGCAGTATTACCGCAGTTTAAACTGTCTGAATGGAGACAATGGCGTGTTGGAGATGGGGATGTGAGTGAAACCAGCTTCTCTTGTTGGTGGTACCAGGATCTGAAATCACCTGCTTGCTGCCCCAGGCACGCGCCTACTCATTTCGCTTCCACAGCCACTTGGTGATCTACGCTTTAATCCATTACATTGTGAGGCTGATTTTTAAAACTCTGATTCAGTATTGCCCAGTGAAGACAACGTTACAGATTAGGAGATAAATCAAGCGTCTTAGTTCAAGGGTGGTGCCAGAATAGCTTGGCGCCGGAGGCGCCAAGCTATTCTGGCACCACCCTTGAACTGTCATAGTCAAACTAATTTCAAGCAGTAGTGTATCAGGATGAAAGGGGTTAACCATCTGGCTGTAGGTCGTGTTTTCTTGTCGTGATTATTTCTGCAAGAATCACTGTGACAAAAATCGCTACCCATATTCAAAGGGTTTAAAAGAATCATTCCGTATGTAAAAACGCACATGTGGGGTGCTGTTAAAACGGTCTTGAAACGTACTTAATTAGGTATGTGATTTTGGACCTTTTAAGCCTAGGCCATGGAATCGAAAACCACAGACAAGCCCACATAAGTGCTACATTAGTTTCACTATTTATTTAAAACTTTGTCCTGTCAGTCATGAATTCAGGCCCCATCACCCTCCCTACAATATTTTGTATGGCTGACACAATCAAAATACCTTTAAAAACATATTTATGAGCAATGCAATGAAGAGATAATTATGAGCTGAATCCACCGTGTAAATAAACGAACGTGCCGAATTAGATCCAGGCCATTAAAAAAAAATGATTTTTTTTTAACATGCACCTTTAAGCTTTTCCAGGCTGAAATCAAAACAGGCCATACCATTTAGCTACCAGAATCTGTCTCCCTCAGTTGGCGTGTATGAGGGAAAGAGATAACGTTTGGAAGTGTGATAGAGGTGTGAGGACCAATTTCTACTCTCAACCACTGCGTCTAGGTGGGACTTGTTCGAACTTTACCGTATTGCAACATCCCCCCTCTGTTAAGTAACATGCAGGTAAATAACACCATTTTTTTTTACAAGCAAGAGGCGTAGATTCTCATGAGCAGGGGCTCATGAAAATCTACTCCTCTTGCAGATGGAAGGTGTTTGGCTGAGGGACGGGTAACTGGGGACTATCCACCCGAGTCTGGCCGGGTGAATCGAAGACCGCAGGCAAATAGTGGAGCGGGGATGATACCGTTGGCCTACGAACCGTGTTGGCAGTTGGTCCCTTTCCGTTTGCAAGAGGCATAAATTTTCATAGGCCCCTGCAGCCGCAGGGGCTCATGAGAATGTAAGCCTTTTGCTGGCAGATGTCAGTCATTTACATGGTCAGAGGTAGGAATAATTCCGGGTTATGTCTACAACTGCTGGTGACCGTGCGCGTGTGCCGGGTAACACAGCCTTGAGTTCGAGGACTTACTCAAGCAGTGGGCAGCTGCAACACCAGGATAGGCTGATTATTATTACTGTAAATTTTTTGTTTGGGGGAGAGGGGGGGGGGGGGGGGCACAGTTTTCTAAGTGCAATATCGTTTGTAGCAACAATATGCAACATCACAGACCACAAATTTTGCTCTGGTATTTTCGTGTACTGTGGTATCTGTCACGGCTATTCACACTTCATACTGGTACTGCTGGACGTAATTAACCATTTAACCCCAAGGCCACATTTCCCACATTTTGGACGTGTCACCAATCGACTATAATTATACCAGTTGCAGGAGATGGATCGAGCAATGCTCGATCCATCTGGTGTAGGGCGTCGGGGCGGAATGGGTTAACAGATACATGAACCGATCTGACTAGTAGAACGGGCAGAGTCCGAAATAGCTCAGGCGGTTAAGCGTCGGAGCAAGATAGCGAAGGGAATCGCCGGGTCGTGGGTTCCAGTCCCCCGACCCGGCCCCGGTAGCTGGACTCACAATCCAGAGAAAAAAGACGGACTTGTTCCAGCATGTCTGTTGAGAGGTCCTGGTAAATCAAAGTGGCACAGTTGCAGTGCGCCTGAATTGAGCAGTGTTCAGGTCGTACTTCATAGGCAATAGATTTACCTGTCCCCCCTAACTGCCCGTCATTATCACTTCGGTGCAGTCCGTGGACATTAAACCCTTAACTAACAAGTAGAAGGGAGTCGCCAACTTCACAGTTTCACTGAGTCGCGATTTGAGACACAGAGAACAGTAATTCGTGAACGTTTACGGTTTTGCTTCGTGAAATTCTTTAAAATTCGTTTAGGGCGCTAGACATCACATATTATGAACGCTGAATATTGCCCTCATCGCCTATTCACGAAATTATGGGTGTGAGCGTGTAGTCAGTCAACTTGGCGGACCATAAAAACGACGGGTGTCTATTTGGGATGTAATTTTGTAACTTCAGTGCAACCGCTGATAATGTGCTTTGGTCTGAGATTTTGGACCTCACGACCTTAGTCCATAATGTCCAAAATCACATACTCATTTGGCGTACATTTTTAACCCGTTCAGTGCCAATTGACGCAGACTATGTGTCTGCATTCTTTGTTACTTCAACACCAAAAGACGCTAGCTGTCCCAAAAATATGGATTCAACAAGAGGCACTGATATATCTTCATGAGCCCCCTGCAATTGCGGGGGTTCATGAGGATCTATTCCTCTTGCAGCTGAGTGGTGTTCACATTTTCTCGGCACTGAACGGGTTAAAATTTCAAACCCGACATCGGCAAGTAGAATCTTGAAATCTTGAACCAGTAAACGTCTTTGTACAGCGCGCCACTGTCTGTGAATGTGTTTAGTGGATGAAAGGACACAGTCTAGCACGATTTTCAATGCATTCAAATGTTCATCACCTAAACTTCTCAGTCGTCGGCGACAGACCAGATGTTAGGCGCGAGAGACAAATCATCACATTTGCCAGTTTAGTAAAAAGACATTGAGACAGTTTCGTTCGGCGCGAAGGCTGTGAGACATAGCAACAAATCGAAACCATGCCTCGCTAGACAGTATAAGTGGTTAGGTATAATTTGAATATCGAAGTTTTTAATACCCCAGCCACCCAGTAAGCAAAGGTCTTCGGGCCCACTGCGGCCACAGTGGGCCCGCGCACAACTGTGAGCGGCAGTCGTAGGCCCCGGGCCGAAGACGTTTTGTTGCTGGGGCAAGTACATGTAGTGCTCAAAAACGGACTGTTGATCGAAATGCTGTCAGACATACTTTGCTAAGATGTGATTTTGTTTGGTGGGTGTTGGGATGGGAGGGGGGGGGGGGGGAATTTTTGATGGCATGTAAGGATGCAGGAGGGAGGTAACGTGTCATGCATGGTTGTCACAAAGTTTACATAAAAAAAGAAAACTTTCAAACTTTCTGACCAACATTTCAAGTCTTATTATTAATTTTATTTTGGTAGGTTACATGAATCTGAAAATTATACCTTCCCTAACAGAACAAATCTGTAGGTATAGACAAATGACTCTACCTTACTACCAAAGATTTCCACAACCAGATCATCTGCCTGTTTGTCCACCCTATCCACACTCCGCACAGAACCTCTGGGATACACAAGAGGAACAACATGTGGAATATGTTCTATTGGGGTGAGGGTACATGTCGGTGGAGATGGGGTTGAACAGGCCTCATTTTCTTGAATTTATTTAATCCTGCACAAGCCACGACGCAATTGCGGCTCCGCTGTAGCGCAAGGATTTAAGCTCACTTATGCATCTGGCCCCAGCACTGGCAGAAGTGATCACGAGAGGCAAAAGGGGATGTGAAAGTGATACTGCTGGAATTAATGAAGCCTCCCTTGCCTGACAATAGCCGAGTAATGAACGGTGCTGGGCATGGCCCCTCCCTGTTTACATTGCGACCGGGGGCCGGGGATCGAATCCCAACTCGCGCGTGCCGGTTGCTGAGGGCCCGCGGTGGTCTTTTCTATAAGTTACTTTGGACCACAGCCATCCATGTGCAAGAGACGCGGATGTTATTAGATTACGAGGTGCAGGTCTCAAAAGTCAGTCTGAAGCAGGTTTTAAAAAATTTATTTATTTATTTATTTATTTATTTATTTATTTGAATTGAATTGAAAGCCATCCATCTGCAACAGAAGCGGACTGCGTTTTTGAAATTATCATTAACTCATTCAGCCCGACGGCCGTATTTCCCAAATTTTGGAGACGTCATCTAATGACTATGCACCCGTTGCAGGAGATGGATCGACCATGATAATTTAAGGGCAGTGGCACTACCCTTGAATTATCATGGTCGACCCATCTCCTGCTGTCACGGCTGAATGGGTAAATTCAACGACAAAGGTCGTAGCTCCTTGCTGGCATAGATCGTCTCTATTTGCATCCTGACTCAGGGAAGTCATCGGCGTAAAGTCATTGGCTGTCTCTATTTGATTTTGGGTTTGGTTTTAGTCTGGTGCAACAGTGATCACTTTGAAAATATTGTGATTGTCGAGCACTATCTTGTACTGTTAATAATGTGTGCATTTTGTTCTCTCTGCGCATATGAAAATGAAAGTTAAATCAATACGTATTTTATTTCTGAGTACAGCTTTTAAGCAACATGAAACGTGTTACACGTACCCAGAAAAGTTTTATGGGTATTTCTTCATAGTTGCAACAACTGTGTTTTAATAATTATGATGTCACTGTATGACTATCGTCAAAAAGTGAGTTTATATTTCGCCCAGTATATTATTCTATAATGCATATAAAAACTACGATTTCTGTTTTCCTTTATAATCAGAGAGGTATTCGTAAATTATTTTCGTGCGCGAAAACTTTGTTCGCAATCGCAGTCTCTCTTGCAGGATCTTTCTTGTGTTTCCAAGGTACCACTTTAAGCGCTTTAATTTTCACGGCCGGCTGGAAATTACAATAACAAAAATTGTAACTCCACCTTGTTCAATACTCATGAACACCTCCAAGCTAGCACAATGCGCGAGCCACTTAACGGTCCCAAAAATGAAATGAGATCTCTAACATCACAAGAGAATTCATATCAGTCCTTGCCCTCAGCCACAGACACTCGACCGCAAAATAAAAGTTTCTCTTGTATTTTGAAAGAAAACTTGTGGGACAATCGGGCAGATGCGACTTCTAGTGCTGAATCGGACTTTCTGAGAGCGCTGTGTATCTCCAGCAGGCGAAGATCCTCATGAGCCGCCGCAGACTGTGGGTGGGTTCTATATTCTTCAAAGCCGTGAAAAATTGAGACCACCCAACTCAGTGCAAGAGACATAGATCTTCATGAGTTTCCGCGTTGCAGGGGCTTATGAGGATCTATGCCTCTTGCTGAAACCACTTTGTATCTATGTTCTTTGACGGCTGGGGATCTTTGACGTTGAATTTACAATGATTTCAAAAACACAGACTGCGTCCTCTGGTCTGGAAGGGGATATTGGGATGTTGCCATGAAAACTGATGTATGCCTCTTGGGCGATTTAGATATGTGTTTGTCGACGGTGGAAGTTCATTTATTTCGTACCCCTTCGTGTGTGTGCCGGTCTGTGATTTTGGACCTTATGACTTGAAACCGTAATGCCCAAAACCACAGACCAGCACACACTTTCCTTTTTGCCTGGGGAGAGGTCATAGGGGGTGGCAGAAACTCGCCTGGACAAACGCCTAACATCTGCAAAAGGAACAGGTCCTAACTTGCTCCCGGAAGTACGGATGCCCAAGATATTTTATGACTTGTTGAGGTAATTTTCTATTGTGTTTCCTGCGCAAGAGGACATAAAAAAAACGTTCAGTCGGAACAGTCTGAATGAAGTGGCGTGAAGGAAAACAATGAAAAGAAAGAAAAAAAAACCCAAGGTTCGTTATGATCTGAGCTCTTTTGATTAGACACGCGCCGTGAGTTAGACACTCTTGTTGGCAACAGGTTCTATTACTCCTGGGGTCAGTTGCATGGGCGAGTTTAGTCCTGCACCAGCCACTAAGCAAGATGCGCCGCTATAGCGGCGCACCTTGCTTAGTGGCTGGTGCAGGACTAAGCTCGCTCATGCAACTGGCCCCTAGTGAATAGGAATCAGATATCACGGTTGGCGATGTGTTTGTATTATAGGTCAGCCTCACATTGGTTGTCTCCCTCGATTCGCTACCGCTGAGCACTATAACGCGGTACTGGGAGCCACACTAAAGTTGATTTAGTATTATTTCAATAATTCAAAACAGACAAAGGCCAGCAAGCACAGATGTAGCGTACAAAGATGAGCTAGATGCCTACTATATTCACCCGTTATCAAGTTCAGTTTAGTTTAGTTTAGTTTAGTTTAGTTTAGTTTAGTTCAGCTCAGCTCGTTTAGTTTAGTTCCTGAGCTCTCTGTTTGCTTGCCTGTCTGTCTGTCTCTCTGTTTGTCTCTGTCTCTGTCTTTCTATGATCTTTATGTGTTTCTGCCTCTCTGTTTCTTTCTGTCTTTGTGTCTGTCTCTGTCTCTGTCTCTGCCTCTCCGCTTCACAAACTCAGTCACGCATGTGTAAATAGTGAAGATGTATCATTGTCCATGGGGCGGTCCGTGGCGCAGTGGTTAAGGCGCCTGCCACCAATGCTAAAGGTGCGAGGTTCGATTACGGGTTCCGGCGTCGGATTTTTCTCCTCTAGTAAGTGTCACCGTTAATTCGGGCGGACTGTCGGGGGTTCTTTCTCCGGGTACTCCGGCTCTTCCTCCCCCTCCACTTTGGTATCAGTTTCAGCCCACTTAATCAAATTTCAAATACAAACGATTTTGAATTTCCAAAAACTTCAGTAGCTCGCTTGAGCTTGCCCTTAGCACCACGTGAATGTTCTGTGTTTACGTACAGTGTGTGAGTGAATGCGCGTGATTCACGTGAGCGTGCTTGTTGGGTTCAGTTCGCGGCGGCGCTTTGAGCCGATTTTCAATTGGGATAAAGCGCCTATTTAAT
>BTPG01000008.1:46250222-46357450 GCA_036245525.1 Semisulcospira habei
GTGTTATGCATTCTCTTGTAAGCCAAAATGGCCCGCACGTCTTTTTTTTTTTTCCTGAAGTGATCTCGGCTTTTGGTGGGACCACTATCCAGTTACAGCAGACCTTGTTTTTGTGGCACGGACACTCAAACAGATCGCGACCCTTATTCCACGGGTCTGTCACTGAGATGGAAGGGACCATAGGGGCTCGAGCTGGTTGTCTCAGTCAGGGACTGGAAGGTCGTCGGGCCGACGGCAGCCTTAGATGGCCCGCGCACGGACGTGCGCGGGCCAGCTAAGGCCGACGTCGGCCCGACGACCTATTGCTTACTGACGACCGGACGCAGCTTTATAACAGTGAATTTCTCTTTCTGATGTGTTAAAAATGTAATTATCCTATAAATTAGGCTGATGACTAAAGGCATAGATTTTGATGAGAACCCGCAAATCTATGGGTTTATGAAAATCTGTGCGTCTCGCAGATGTTTGACGTTGGCTGGTACAGCCAGAGGAGGGGGAAGCTTCTAGGCTGAAGGAGACTGAGACACTCACAACGAGTGGTCTCAAAGACCTGTGGGGTGCACAAATGTGACAAACACGATTGCCCACAGAGCTGCTGGTACTTCGATTCGCTTAATAAATTTCCTACTATTATTTTTTTATAGGAACATTTTGTACAACGAGCTAGAGTTTTTTCTTTAGATATCTAATACTTATGGGGAGGACGCTACGACAAACACGCTTCGCTGCTTGTCCACGGGCATGCTGGTACTTGCACCGGTTGAATAATTTTTCAAGTCTAAATAGTATTTGTATAATGCTCTTTAGCAGTTTTAATAACATTTTTAAACCGTGCCTTTTTATAGAACCATTTTGTACAACGACCTAGAGTTTTTTTTTTGTTGTTTTTTTTTTAAAATTTTATTCTTTAGATATCTAATACTTATGGGCTGGACGCTACGACAAACACGCCCGGCCTCGCTACTTGCACCGGTTAAATAATTTTTCAAGTGTAAATAGTATTTGTATAATGCTCTTTGGCAGTTTTAATAACATTTTTAAACCGTGCCTTTTTATAGAATCATTTTGTACAAGCTAGAGTTTTTACAATTTTTATTCTTTAGATATATAATACTTATAGGGTGGACGCTACGACAAACACGCCTCGCTACTTGCACCGGTTGAATAACTGTTCAAGTGTAAATAGTATTTGTATAATGCTCTTTAGCAGTTTCAATAAGATTTTAAAAACCATGCCTTCTTATAGGACCATTTTGTACAACGAGCTAGAGTTTTTTTGGGGGAGGACGCTACGACAAACACGCCTCGCTGCTTGTCCACGGGCATGCTGGTACTTGCACCAGTTGAATATTTTTTCAAGTGCGAAATAATATTTGTATAATGATCGTTTGCAGTTTTCATTACATTTTTACATTTTTAAAACCTTCTTTTTTTTCAGAATAGAAAAATCCTCGCGCAGAAGTCGACTTTAGTTGGCCAACTGATGTCCCCTTCGGCTCGAGGAAATGTTGTTTACTTGGAGGATCAGGTACACTACCTATTAGCCAATTACATTCTGGGGCTGAGTTTTATTTGTTGAATCTTCGTATTGTCCTATGAAGGCTATATTACAGATTAGGAGATAGATCAACCATTTTAGTTTAAGGGCACCTCCATTGAACTATCATAGTCGCATTGATTTCAAGCAGGAATGTGTCACGATGAAACGGTTTAAAAAAAAGAAGCCCCAAACAAACAACTAACATGCACTCGAACACAGCAGTCAATATGCGCTCAGCACATACTGCAAAAAAATATATCAACTCACTGTGAAACCTAAACGCTACCTAACCGTTTACCGTGACAGTAACGCTCTGACTCCTGGCGATAATTTGATCACTGTCACGCTGTTAGCGGTCCTACAACAAATATGACAAGTCGCCAAACAGGTCACAGCTCTGTGGAGGCAATTTCTCAAAACGAACCAACTTACTAGCTAAACGTTCTGACAGATTCCCCCTAGTGTGGAGCACAGAAGGCAGTAAGCAAAGCTGCTATCTCCCAGCACTACCCATGAGAATCTATGCCACCTGCAAACGGAGAGGATTTTGAAGACACCATGGAAGGCAACAACGGTGTTAAGAGACTCGCGGTTCAGTTCATTTACCGACGTTTAGCCGCACAGTAGTAAGTGACTCGCGGTCAACAGGAATGCAGGCTATGTGACAAAGCCAAGTGCAAATATCAACTTTATTACATTTGTAAAACAAAACTAGACCGAAGCCATTAACAAATATATGGAGTAGATTCATTATTAGCCGGGTTTGATGCCTGAAATGGTAAAATACAAACAAACATACAAACAATCGCGTTTTGTAAAATGGGATAAAAATTAGGAACTGTGATGAAAACCTGTTCAGTTATCCAGCCAGTGTTTTCTCCTAGTGTGAACCAAGCCAGTTAACCCTTTTAGCCCCAGTCTCATTTCTCAAATTTTGGAGGTGTTACCTAACAACTGTACCAGTTGTAAGAGACAGATTGATCATGATAATTCAAGGGTAATGCCAGATGACCTTGGCGCCTTCGGCGCCAATTGAATTATCATGATCAGTCCATCTCTTGTTGCAGGGTCCCGGGGCTAAGTGGGTTAAACATGAATAATGTGGAGTTGTAGTTGTTCTTTAAAAGCAAAATTTTGAATACCGTCCGTGTTCGACATAAAAAAAAAAACGAAACCAACAACCAAATCTGAAAAAAATATATATGCCATGATGTGTTTCCAGATTAGCATCTCCAAATTAAATTTCATTAATTTTAGCACTAAGTACGAGCTAACATTCCTTTCCACTCCAGGCCCCTTTTGCTGCAGCGTCCACCCAACTCTATCAGCACAGAATCCAGAAAATCATCTTAGTAATCTACCCAGACATCTTTGCACGGACGAATTACCGCACAGCAACAGTTATTTTTGCTCCAGTTCATCAAGTGAACATGCTAATAGACTCAGCAATGCTCCTGTCGCCATGTCGGATCAGTGTCGTCACTCTGTCGTCACTCTCGGCCGCACGCTCCACTCTGACATCGGCGGCTGTCGGCTATTTTCGGAACAAAGGGCAGGCGACGCGTTACGCGGGTGAATAGAAGAGAGGGCGAGAGTCTTAAACCCCAGCTGCAGTGTAACTATGATGTAAACAAATCCAACAATTGCGTGCAAGAGGCATGGGTCCTCATAAGCCCCTGCAAATTTGCAGGGGCCCATGAGGATCTATGCCTCTTGCAGACGAATTCTGTCGTTGTCGGAGTGAGTTAGGGAGGGACGAACGAAATGACAATGGTACAGGATTATGCGATACGATACAAGCGAGCGAGTGGGAGAATTAGAAGGTCATTAGTGCCATGGAGGACTCGCCACAAAACCGATCTGTGATCTAGCTAGCGCTTCTGATCTTGTCTCTGGTTGCACTCACTCACTCTTCTGCTTTACTTCCTAACTCCATTCCACGACCAATGGAATAGATTGAGGCTGACAAGAGGCATGGATTCTCATGAGCCCCTGCATCGCATGGGGCACGTGAGAATCTATGCCTCTTGCAGATGGACAAAACTCGCTGAGGGACAGTTATTAGCCAGAGTAGATCAGAATGACAGAGCGCAAGCGAGGGGTACAGCATAGCGGGTTCGGGTTTTGCCCTTTAGGCGTGCTAGGTAGGCTTAAGTGTTGTGTTAAATGACTAGGAAGGAGGGTATAATGGTATTGAATTGTGTGAAGCTGGATTGTAAAGGATTATAAAGGATTGTAAAGGTTTGGAAAAGCAAATATATTCGCCAGTAGTTTGTAACAGATCTGGGACCCGACGAACTCGAGAAAACTGTAGTGACTTTTTTTTTTTGATTCACGAAGCTTAACAGATTAAACCTTATACAATATATTCAAGATGAAATATGCAGGAAAGCTGCCATTATTTCCTCTGTAACATTTTCCTTTTTAAATTAAAACTTTCTTAAGTTTGTTTTTATTTTATAACATTTTCAGGCATTTAGCGCTCCTTCTTCTTCTTCTTCTTCTTATTATTATTATCATCATCATGATCATGATCATGATTATAATTATTATGATCATGCGACTTTCCGCTCAGTTTCTTTACAGTTTTGCGCGCTTTTGGCTCTTGACAAATATTTTGTAGGTCATCACTTGGTATACAACTGTGTCAACACAACGGGACACAACCCCATCTCACTTCAGCTCAGCCCGCCTTCCTCAGCAATGACTATGAAACCTAAATACCAAACGAAGACAGAAGGAACATTAATTCCTAATGTGGTGACTTGGTCAACACAGACACGTGACACTGATCTGATTATGCGGGGATCAGTTAGACCGTTACAGGACCGTTGCACAGATCTTCGATTTCGAGTTAGTGAACGGGCAGGTGTTGGATGACAAGAAATACTAGAAGAGTCACATGGACTCATTCGAAATACCGGTTGTTGGGTGACAAGAAATATTGTAACAGTCACAATATCATTCTACGATATTGACAACTGAACAATAGTGGGCTGATTGTCACTAACGTCATATTTTAAGAAATACACGATGACATACTGGAATCAGAGATCCTCATCGACCCGCAAAACATACCCACTGTCCCGTTCGACTAGTAGCGATAACAAAGTTCGAACCCTGGGCTTCAAGTTGCCAGGGATGACAGATATTGTATTAGCGGGTTGAGCTATTGTTGGGTATTGTTGAACGGAAGTCAAGTTAGCTGTGACACGCGCTCACGGTCATGTCACGTGCGGAGGACGAGCGCTGATTGCCACTGTCGATATTGTTGATGACACTGCACACGCCCATTCTTTCGATGGTATGTACAGACAGTAACAAACTGACATTACAGTGAGTGATTAACGAGGGTCGCACCTTACATCAGGTCCACACATGACAGATATCCGATTATTTTGAGTGCTGGTTGGCCTGTAAAACTTAAAGAAGTAGAAGGCTCGGTTCTAGGTGATATATACTGCTCAATAGTCTTAACCCATATCATGCTGAGGCTGAAAGCTTCAAATTTGAACACTGCCATATGCAAGCTACATTATAGTACTTACAGATAAGGTTATAGACCAATGGCTTTAGTTCAAGTGTGGTGCCAGAATAGTAGAGGCGCCAAGCTATTCTGGCACTTCCCTTGAACTATTTTAGTAAAACTTATTTTACACGCTGGTGTATTTCGAATGATAAGGGTTAAAAGCTGTGCTTTAAAAAAATTGTATTGACAAAATTGTTTGCTGTATACGTGGGTTTTTAGGGACAGTTTTTGTTTGTTTGTTTGTCCTCTTTCGCGTTTACCGTCTCCAGAACACCGTCACACAAAGTGAAAAACAACAACAAACACAACCTGTCTCTCAGCACCTTGTAGTCTTCCATGATACAGTGTATCTCCCAAGTCCTTTTTAGTTTGCAACGGCATAGATTCTCAAGAATCAAGAAAACCTTATTGTCTGTTTTAAAATATCAAACATAAAATTGTCTTTAGGTTCCATTTTTTTCTGTTTTATCTTTTAAAACATGAGCGGTGTTGGTATATATATATATATATATATATATATATATATATATATATATATATATATATATATATATATATATATATATATATATATATATATATATATATATATATATATATATATATATATATATAATATAAAAACATTAGCTGTGTTGGTAGAAAGTAACCTTCTGCTGTCACCTCTGGTCAACACGACGAAGAATCTAGCAGAGTATTTAGTACCCAGCGTGTAAAAGGCCCTTGGGCCGACGTCAGCCGCTGTCGGCCTGCGCACAACTGTGCGCCGGCCGACAGCCGCCGACGTCGGCCCGATAATCTTTGCGTACATGACTGTAGTGATTTGCAGAAACTGGCTAACCGAGCTGTGATGTGTCTCGGGACTTGTCATAATTGGCTAACGGTGTGGCAGTGATCAAATTGATCGCTATGAGTCGGAGAGTTACTGTCACGGTAACTCTGTCAGATTAGCGGAGAGGTAGCAGTGTTGGCATTAATGTGTCCTTTAGTTGTGACTGAAGGTAAATGGTTTTCTATACTATTTCAGAGTAGAGAAATTATTATTTTTATTTGTATTTTATTTTCATTCATTCATTCATTCATTTAATTCATTTATTATTATTGTTGTATTTGTCAAGCGCATTACAATAAACATTACCAATCCAGACCAAAAAGGTGACTGCCAAAATAATAAACATTTCCAATTTTCTTCTTTTTCACTAGCTTATCGTTATTACTGAGGTAGTGTTTTTATTGATATAAAGCAGACTTTTTGTTACATTATTTTTTTTACTGACAAATAAACAAGTTTACTAATTGGTATCAAATAAATCTCACAAAACATCTTTATTGCAGCCAAACAGGAAAGAAAAAGGACGATAATTTTGTTTCTTTGGTCACCTCCACCACGCCCCCTCCCTTTTTTTTAAATTAAAAACGTATGATTTGAAAAAAAATTACCATGTCAATATCAGTTCTCTTTGTATTCCACCTGTGAGTCCCACCACAAACAAGTCTTTCATCCCACTTCGCCCGGACAAAAGACTGGCTTTAAGGCTGCAAGCTAATTGTGTTTTGCACTTTTTGGGTTACACAACTCTAAACTCAATAAATCCCTTCCAGCTTTCTGTTGACAAGTTTGGTCGACTCCTGCGTCTCTTCCCTTTCCACGTCCGCAACCAAGAGGTTAATCATTGTTGTGCTGGTCTGTGATTTTGGACCTTACGGCCGTAGGCCGTAAGGTCCAAAATCAAAGACCGGCACATGGTCCATTGAATCTAACTGACAAAACTGCAACAACAACAAAATTTGCCAGGCGCGACATGCAGCTCAGATAAAATGACATTGATAGCTGAAGGATCTTGCCTGATTTGCTTGACATCTGGATAAACACCGAGCCTGTCAGGCACTACCCTTGAACTGTCAAAGTGGATTCATCTTGAGCATTTGGCGCTGAGAATGAAAGAGATACGGATTTCATTTATCAGGAATTTCGAGGGCTCTCTGGAAGCCGATGTGACTTCGGCATCATGCAGCAAACACCTCATGACCTATTCCAACTGTAAAACACAGACTCATCAGACGCCAGCAAGAGACACTCATCCTTATTACTCCCACACGTAATGCGAGAGCTCATGAAGATCTATGCCTCTTGACGATGTGTGGGATTTGCTGTTATATCGTTTGAAGCAAAATTTCATATCAGGCAGAAAAAGCAACACAAAGGGCAAATTGGATATCGGTCTCCGGACTAAATTCCGGGTGCTAGCCCAAAGAGCTTAGCTGTGTTTGTGAAGACAGTCACAGTGTGATACGCTGAAGACTTCCAGTATCTGTTCAAGGAGCACTGATGTAAATGAGAATGATTCACATGCAAAGAATCAAAAGGGTATGCTGTTATGTGATTTTGAATCTTACGGCTATAAGCCGTAAGGTCCAAATTCACAGTCCAGCACACTGAATAAAAATGTGGTTCCTCAAAAGCGGATAGTCTCGTAGGCTTCTGCATGTTTTCGTTTACTATTCAGACCCGGCTTATGCGTTTTCCACAAGAGTTTGTATTGTTGCCGAAATTTCTCTTAGCCTGAAAAACACGATGGAACATGACTTGTATAGAAGATAATTTTATGTTTGAAACTTCGATTGCCATCAACGTTTTCATATTTTATGAACCATAATGGATACTGACAAAAATACAGACACCGTGAGAGACGTACCAAGGTTTACGACATGGAAAATATACATATGTTGAGTCTTGGCTAGCACTCCTGAGCAAATGCTGTCTTCAGCAACAGGCATAAGTCCTCATGGATCCCTGCAGTCTGCAGGGGCATGAGGACTCAAGTCTCTTGCAGACGGAACTGCTTAACCCCATATCTGTGGACGCAGATTGTGTTTTCGAAATCTTGTAAATGATTCAACTGCAAAGCCGCCAAATGCATACAAAGTGGTTTCAGCAAGAGGCATAGATCCTCATGAGCCCCCGCAACTGCGGGGCTCATGAGGATCTATACCTCTTGCAGATGAGTAGGTTTCATGTTTTTTTTTGGCTGTGAAGGGGTTGATATTGTTTGCAGTTGTTTCAAACAGGCTTGCGTCGTGTTTGCCGTGGGGATGTGCGGGAGGGAGGGAGGGACAGAGTTCACTGAGAATTCACACCTGTATTTCATTTATAATTTGCCTGTCCTCTGATCCGCTGCCGGGCAACGCAGGTATGAAGAGCAGACTGATACTGACATTTGTTCCTAAATAAAGGCTTTGTCTTGTGAGGTCAGTCGAAAGGGCAAACACTCGTCATTCAAGTATAAAATAAAATAAAATAAAATAAAATAAAATAAAATAAAATAAAATAAAGCAAAACAAAATAGAGACAAGACAAACAAAACAAGATAAGATTGAAAATAAAATATGTAAAAAATCAAACAAACATAAACAAAAACCAAACCAAACCAAACCAAACCAAACCAAGCCAAGCCAAGCCAAGCCAAGCCAAGCCAAGCCAAGCCAAGCCAAGCCAAACCAAACGAAAATGAAATGATATAAAATCGGTTACTACGTATACACCCGTTCCCAGGTTATTCACATGGTTTTCGATGTTTAAATGTGTAATTTGGTTCAGGAACCAACCGATGCTACTGTTTGCTCTTTTTCAGTTTTCATAACTTGTTATCGTTGACGGAAGTGTGCAGTGTGGGAATCGATAGAAAACCCGGTTCTTTGTTACCAAACATTGTTGAAAGTCACAAAAAGCAAACGCTATGATGCAGAAAACATTTATGAGACATCCATCGCTCATTCTTTGCGGTCAGTTGCGTATGCAAGGCCGCTTCTTGTCTGATCACAGCATGAGCCGACAATTTGCGCGATATTAACTCGAAAAACACTCCGTCCCAACCACACAAATGACAAACACATCGCCCAAATGGTCCACGGCCAAAAATGTGTTCCCGACCCAACTGCAAGAGACATAGATCATCATGAGCCCCCGCAAATGCGGGGGCTCATGAGGATCTATGCCTCTTGCTGATATCACTTTGTATCCATATTCCTTGGATGACGGGGGGGCATTTGCGTCGAATTTGGTTGTAGGTAGCACTTTTTGTCGAGGCAATTTCTGCAGGAATCGCCTCGACACTTGAAAAAGCGCCACCAAAAGGCAAAGGGTTAACAAAGATTTTGAGAAACACAATCTGCGACTAGGGGCAGCGAAGTGGTGAATGGTCCACTGCCCTTGCCCAACAAGCACTTAAAAACTGGACAAGGCCTTTTTGTGGTAGACACAGAGAGTCGTACAGCTTGTCAGGGAGTGATTTAAACGGACATAACAATGTCTCTGTGAACAAGAGAAGGGATTTGCTGGACCCGGCATGGGCTTTTCCGGGGATAGGGGGTGGGCGTGGGGGGAGGGGAACAGGGGTGGGAGGTGTGTGAGAGGGGGGTTGTGGTGCTTGCATATGCCATTTCTCTATCTCTCGGGGCCATCTCTGACTCCCATTGCCCTCCAAAGCCACATATCGTTTTCAGATCTTCTCTGCTGTATATCTAAAACAAGATGGGATGAACCATAACCCACAAAGTCCCTTCTAAGATACGAGAGCTGTCCTCGCTGTCAATGGTCTCTACCTTTTGTCTTTGACCTGATTCTGATGTTGAATTATCTCTTATTGAAAAAGTCTCGCAGATCTGCCAGTGCGTCAGTGAGTTCTATAAGGGGCGCAGGACATACGCGTCATTGATTTGTCAAACGTCATTTGCCGTGACGTAAGTTTTAGTTTTTACGTAATTTTATATTTTACGTAATATGAGTTTCACTTTCGCTTCATAGGCTTGAGAAAATGGCGACAAAACTGGAACTTCAAGTTACAATTTCAGCCTTACTATAATTTGTGTGAAAGCAGGTTGACGTTACCTAGCTACATGATATACTAAGTACACGGGTCACCTGCATACTCTTCTGAAAGCTTGACGATTTGTGTCTGCGTGTTAGTGCGTGCATGCGCTCGCGCTCCAAACATCTGCAAGAGGTATAGATCCTCATGCGCCTGGAGGGCGCATGAGGATCTATTCCTCTTGGAGATGCACGCATGTTTGTTTGTGTGTGTGTGTGTGTGAGAGAGAGAGAGAGAGAGAGAGAGAGAGAGAGAGAGAGAGAGAGAGAGAGAGAGAGAGAGAGAGAGAGAGAGAGAGAGAGAGAGAGAGAGAGAGAGAGAGAGAGAGAGAGTTTTTTTCTAGTGTTTTAATTAGTGAAAACAATAATTTTCACTAAAGAAGTTGAAAGGATACAAAGCTGGCTAACGAACTCATCCAATGTCTTTATCCAAACTAGCTATTATCCAAAAGTTCAAGTAAATATAACAAAAATTACGGACTCTAATCTGGGTCAACCGACTTCCTATAAACGGTTGTTTATGTCTTCAATGAGACATTCAATTACAGTATGCTCGGAGGCTCTCTTAGCCACCTACTTAAGAAAGTATTTCGCCAAGTTTCAAGCTTGTGTGTACAGAAAGAACCTTGGCGTTATCCTCGATTCCTCTCTTTCCATGACCAGCTTCGTCTCCGCCACGGCCCAGGCATGCTATTTCCACATCCGCCGCATCAGTCAGTTCATAAAATACCTCACTACCGAAGCTGCCACCAAACTCGCTGTCTCTCTCATCTTAACTACTGCAACTCTCTCCTTTCCGGCCTTCCTCAATCCACCACTCTCACTCCCCAGCGCGTCCAGAACAATGCTGCCCGCCTCGTTCTCAGAAAGAAAAAATCCGACCACATCACTCCCCTGCTCAAGCTCCTTCACTGGCTCCCCATCCCCCAAAGCATCCAATACAAGATTCTGTCTCTCTGCTACAAATCCCTGAACAACTACGCTCTCTCCAACTTACTTCACCCCTACACTCCTTCCCGATCCCTCCGCTCCGCCTCCGACCCTCTCCGCCTCCTCATCCCCCGCACCAAACTCAGCACTTTCGGCCCCCGCTCCTTCTCAGTATACGGTCCATCCACCTGGAAAACCCTCCCACTCTCTCTCCGTCAGAAACACTCTCCCTCCTCCTTCCAGTCCGCCCTCAAAACTCACCTCTTTCAACAGTTCTAGCACTATATCACCACACTCCCCACCCCAAGCTGACCGTCGTAATGTATTTTCACTATCTGTGGTACGTGAGTCATTGTCTAAAGCGTGAGCATGCGTGTGCGAGTTGTGAGTGCGCGCTTAGAGTTATAATTATTATAAGATATACGCATTATAAATACCGTAATTCTTTTATTTTTTAGACATAACGGCGATTCTCTTGTTTACATACATACGCACACACATACATACATATATACTTACTCACATACATACATACGCACATACGGCGCTTCGCGCCAAATGTACATTCAGCAGCGAGGTTAGCGTAACTAGACATGAAGTAATTTTTATCTTGTTACTTCAATTGTTAGAGGTTTAGCCTGTCCGCCTTTGACATGATGGATATGCTATTAAATTCGCCCCACCGCAACCCGTCCTAAAAAAGTCTCTTCTACAAATAGAAGGGACTTAACAAAAACAACATCAACAAACCCAACAACAACAACACAACAACAACAAGAACAACAACAACAACACAAAACAAAACAAAACAAAACAAAACAAAACAAAACAAAACAAAACAAAACAAAACAAAACAAAACAAAACAAAACAAAGTAAAACAAAACAAAACAAAACAAAACACAACCAACCGTTTTCCGATTGCACGATTATGTATATTTTTAAATAGTATAAGGAGTACAATGTATAATTAGAATAGCAGGGGTAAAACCAACTCATCGTAAAACAATCACCTCTGTGTGTCTGTCTGTCTGTCTGTCTGTCTGTCTGTCAATCTTTCAGTCTGTAGTCTGTAGTCTGTCAGTCTCTCTCTCTCTCTCTCTCTCTCTGTGTGTGTGTGTGTGTGTGTGTGTGTGTGTGTGTGTGTGTGTGTGTGTGTCTCTCTCTCTCTCTCTCTCTCTCTCTCTCTCTCTCTCTCGGACATGATTGAAAAAAAGGTCACTGTACCCAGTCATCTATTCTGTGTCTGTGTGTGTCTGTGTCAGTCTGTGTGTCTGTGTGTGTCTGTGTCAGTCTGTGTCAGATAGACACACAGACACACAGACTGACACAGACAGACACAGGTCTGTCTGTGTCAGTCTGTGTGTCTATCTGTCTATCTGTCTGTCTGTGTGTCTATCTGTCTGTCTGTCTGTCTGTCTCTCTCTTTCTCTCTCCCTCTCTCTCTCCCTCTCACTCTCTCTCTCTCTCTCCCTCTCTCTCCCTCTCTCTCTCTCTCCCCCTCCCTCTCTCCCTCTCTCTCTCTCTCCCTCTATCTCTCCCTCTCTCTCTGTCTGTCTGTCTCTCTCCCCCCTCTCTCTCTCTCCCTCTCTCTCTCCCTCTCTCTCTCTCTCTCTCTCCATGTTCAAAAGTATAGGGGTTATTCGGGTCTAAACCTTTTACAGAGAGAATAGCAGCAGGTGGACGGTTCATCACGCTAGCTTGAGTCCTCGTCCCATTACGGAACATTAGCGTCCAGGGGAGACGATTTAGTGATAGTGGCTGTGTAGTGATCTCCCCTGCCCGCTGCCCCCAAAAGAGCAATTGATGAAAGATGATTGCAAGTGGTGAAATTATGTTAATACAAATTGGGCAACTGCTTGTAGATTGATGTGATTGCCTTTGTATACGTAACTGTTGTCTCCCGTGGTTTTCATTTTAGTACTACAAAAATAACTTTTGGGAACCAATATAAACTCTGGAAAAGTATGCACTATCTCTCTCTGCTACACTGCAAGCGGATACATTTATGCATTAAAAAACTTAGAACATTTCAACTCATAATAATTTTGTCCAAGAAATGGATATAACTGAAGTTGTTCCCTCTTACAGTGGATGCATGCTGTTTTATTTTCGGTATGTTTTAGTTAACCCATACCATAAAAGCTTCAAATTTGTACGGCACTGCCATATGCAAGCTACATTATAGTACTTACACATAAATACACCAATGGCTTTAGTTCAAGGGTGGTGCCAGAATAGCTTGGCGCCTATAGGCGCCAAGCTATTCTTGCACTACCCTTGAACTATTTTAGTCAAACTTATTTCACACACTGGTGTATTCCGAATGATAAGAGTTAACTAGCCAAAGAAAGATGAATCCTTTGCCGGGTATACGTATAGAAAACCCCAACAATCTTTCTTTGTTGGGATTTGTGTGCTTGCATATTTCACCCTTGGCAAACACCTTTCTGGTCCGGATTTTATGCATATGTAGGCTTAATGATTTTGTGCAAGAAATAAACAAAGTGCTAAACAATTTGTCTTGGGCGCAGTCATGTCCTTGAGCAGACGTTTAATTCTTCAAGAAGTAAAGATTCTCGTGAACCTTTGCGTGTGGCATGAGCTCATGATAATCTCCGCTTCTTGCTAGACTGATCTGTGGCCCCTATTCACTCCAATCTCCGTCCGCCGGAGAGAAAAAGGCCGATCGGACTCCATGCTTGTAGCGGCAAGGCAGGCACGGAGCCAGCAGAGTGATCGGTCTTTGTGTCACGTGCCCTCAGCAGGTGGAAGTAGCGGGCGCCCTTTGTCACCAACTCGATTGTCGCCCCTAAAATTAATTTCATAATTATTAAACAGGGGCTTGCACCACCGATCTTTCGATCTCGCTTCGCTCCCCTTGCTCGCAAAATGACGAGCCGTAATCCCGGGCGAGAATTAATAACCCTCAGAGAGGTTTTATACCGTTTTAGATAAATGGCTTATATCCGACCGAGTGTCAAAGACGTAAAAGTGCCGGAGCAAGAGGTATAGATCTTCATGAGCCCCCGCGAATGCGGGGGCTCATGAAGATCTATCCCTCTTGCAGATGGATCATGTTTGCTTTAGAGTTCATGGGAAAAAAAGGAGGGAACCCTTGTCAGATTCTGAAGAGCAGTTTTGGTGAACGATGCAACAGGACCCTTGGCTTCTCTTTTGTATCAGCAGCGGGTGCCTGCATCTTCTTAAAGTCTGGAAACAATGCTGAAACAGAGGGCCCTTAAATGGCGGTAGAGACTGTGACAGTCTTGACAAAACCTTTGCAAACGACAGGCGGCTTGGAGAGAGTGTCTTGAGCTGCTGGAGCGATCATCTGGGGTTTTACAAGAGGTTTTGTTTTAGAAGAACTGAGCCGGGCGAGAAGAATAAAGGCAGTCAAATCAGATTTTGTGTTTTCTGAGATATTCTGTCGTTATTTTCGTTGTTGTTGTGTTTTGTTGTTGTGTCCCCCTTGCACATGTAATGATCTGGGAAAAGTTGTTGTTGTTTGTTGTTGTGTATCTCACGAGGTTCTTTGCCTCTCGCATTTGAGTTTTCCAGCAGTGAAGGGGTTACCGGAAAGGGAGATGGCTGCCACAACTTCCTGTTGTAAAGAATTTTATGCTGATGCATCACTGCTCATCAAAAGATACCCCCACCCCCTGCCTGCGCGCACGTGACAAACTGCTCTCATTACCATAATATACCCACTGATACATAATAACAATGGCCTCATTTATTTTCTCATGAAAATGCAAAATGCTGGCACGTAAAGCTTACACTGGTTGTATCCCTCGATTCGCTACCGCTAACAAGCGGTAACGAATAGAGGGAGACAACCAGCGTGAATAAGTGTTTGACACTTTGGACCCCACGACAAGTTGCATGTGTGGTATCGGAAAAGAAGAGAATACATGCACATGATAAAGATATCCGTGTACTGCTACAAGTGTGAATTTGGACCTTGCTGCTGTGAAATTAAGCGAAAGGAAAAGTGCAAACATACGACAGTGATTGTATGTGATTTTGGACCGTAAGGTCCAAAATGAGAGACTTTACACATTCCCAAAAAGAAAAAAATAATTATTTGGACGCTGAATGTAGAGAAGATCCAACAAAATACAATGTATTTCAAATGTCCATCGGCAGTAAATAATAAGCCGGGCACATTTCCTTTGTTTTGTATGCGAGAAAACTTGCACGCTGGGATTGATTCGCGAAAGGCCAAAGAAATCACAACGAGGGACCGTTGGGAGTTTCTTTGCAATTTGCACTCTTGGTAGGCCTACTCTTTTCTGGTCCTGATTCTGAACTAACAAAGTCTCTATATTTGAAATACATTGTATTTTGTTGGATCTTCTCTACATTCAGCGTTCGAACTGGTGCTAGCAGAGGACATAGGAACTTCGCTCCGGAACTGAACATGATTAACGTTGAATTCACATCATTTTCGTCAACCCTATCATGGGCCGTACCATCTATAGGGATTCTGTCCTAGTGCCCGAAGGCCATTGGGCCGACGTCGGTCGCTGTGGTCCGCGCACTACTGTGCGCGGGCCACAGCGACCGACTTCGGCCCGAGGAACTTTCGTGTACCGTGATAAGAGTATTGACGAGCGTACTCTTAAAATGAGAATCACTCATCCGAATAAGCAAAGATCCTCATGAGCCTCTGCAGACCCATAACCGTGATTTTGTTGGCATCATCCATGGATTTTAAATATATATAAACTTTATCCGCGCCTCTCGCGACGATGCATTCATCAGTAATTGTCGCCCAACCAGTAAATACCTCTATCAACGACAGGTACAGAATCTCAAGCACGCTGACAGCTGCAGGGGCACATCAGAATATATGTATTTTTTGATGGGTCTTATTTAGTCAGTGCTCGCCGGGCGGAGGAAGTTAACTTGACTTGCACCTTTGACTATATATTGAACGTTATAGCAGATGTCTTTGGGTGTCCGGTAAAAAACCGTAACCTTAACTTAAGATGACTTACTACGTAAGTAGCAGATGTTTTCCAGCAAGTCGTAGGGACTCATGAGAATATATATCACTTGCGGAGACAAAGGAGGTCCGGCCGATTGACTGACTTTATGCTCTGGTCCCTCCCTATCGATTGACCATTACGGAGTGCCCCACGCGAGCGTCGCTCATGCATGGCATTTCCCGTCAACATGGGATCTACTTCAAAAGGAGCAGCTAATCCCACGGGTTTACTTCCTCTTTGTGGATACCCATAACGGATTTACCCCCCTTTTGTGAGGCCCAGCGACCACGCGCGACCACCCGGCTCAGGTTTAGAGCTACCCGGGTATTGAGAGGAAGGGAGCGAAATCATTCGGATAGATGACAGTACTTTTCCCTTTTCAGAATTTTAGATTCAAACCGGAAAGTTTCTTTGAGAACGACGGTCGTAAGTTTGACAGATATGGGCCTGTATTTCACTTATCAATCCACACGTGATCGTGGCAGTGTCGAGGCTATCGGAGTATTTCATGCCACCTTGATGGATCGAGGCTGGGACGGGATAGTGGGGTCTTGGAAATGGTAAATGGGCATAAATCTTCATGAGTCCCATCATAGGAATAGGAATATCTGATGAGACTCGTGAAGATCTATGCCTCTTGCAGATCTATGGTACATTCGAGAAGTTCAGGAACCCACTATACCCTCACAACTGCCCTCACATACACTTCTCTTCACTTCTCAGTTTAGTCTTACAATGAAAGAAAGTAATAATCGTCCCGCTTTCAGTTGTTTTCAATCTTTTGTTTCGGTGTCACTACACTGTTTTGTTTTTGTTTTTATAATGAGGGGCTTTGCCCCACGTTGCTAAAATCACACACTCATGTGATGTTTTGAAATGCCCTCCTCTTAACACCTCCGCCCTCCTCCTCCCCTCGTATTCCTTGCCATTTCCAGTGTCCGGCCTTGACAGTCCACAAAGATTCACGTGAACCTAAACTCTGCAGTAGTCAAAACGTGGTGTCCTAAGAGGTTGAATAAATTTATACACGCAAATAAACTTTTTGGTTCTTCTGTGGAAGGTAATTGTCTGGCCTCGCGTGCTGTGAAGAGATGAATCGTAATCAATGCCCCACGCCCGGGACAATTTTCTAATGAATATTTGAGCTGTCTGATAGGAACAATAACTCACTGTTAGCGGAGAGATAACCCAGTGTTGTGACGAGTCCTGCAGGTTGGCCGCACGTGTGAGGGTTATGTGGAGAGGTGTTTGGAGGACGATTAGCGGACTTCTGGTTATACGGGACACCCGCCGCTGACGTGAAAAGTCTGTCATCAAACTCCTGTGAATGAGTATCACATCTTCTGGTGAGCCACATGGAATGATACTTGTGATGGTCTGTGATTTTGAACATTACGGCTTACAGCCCTGCCTCCCCCAACTAAACTAAACTCACATGGTCGCGTCAGGTTTCCCAAATTTTGGAGGTGTCATCCAACGACCATGTACCAGTTGCAGGAGATGGATCGACTATAAAAATTCAAGGGTAGTGCCAGTTTAGCTTGGTGCCATAAGGAATTATCATGTTCGAGCCCTCTGGAATAGTTCGTCATGGCTAAATAAAATAAAATAAAATAAAATAAAATAAAATAAATAAAATAAAATAAAATAAAATAAAATAAAATAAAATAAAATAAAACAAAACAAAACAATAAATAAAATAAATAAAATAAATAAAATTTTCCATTTTGGGACGGATGACATTTAAAGTCCAGAAAATACATGCGAAAATATTTTGGCCTCAACTGAGATATGCAAATTGTCCCCAGAGATCCCTCAAAAAGAATGTTCATGATATTTTAGTGTCGTGTTTTTTATGGAACACGTTTCCAAAAGCAGGCCATATGTTTCCAATTTTGTGAGGGCTCGTTTTACATTACTATAGCGAGGAAATTAGTCTTTTTATAGGAATTTTATATTTACACCTTGAATTTTACTGGGTGTTACGTGGTGGAGTTGTAGTCGAAGTATGATAAACACACCAGACGCACGCACGTAAGAGTTCTTTAAAATAAACCTCGTTCAGCTGCAATCCGTCACACGTGGCTTAAGGATGTAGACAATACTGGAGTAACAGTTCCAACAATATTTAATTCAGCGATGCGATATCCACACAGTAATGCACTTTCAAATGCACAAACAACTGATACAAAGTCTCTTCTGCGATGTCTTCACTGCGACACAAAGTTTCTCATACACAGCGTCTCTCGCAATAAACTATACGTGTCTCTACAACTGACAAAGCAAGACAATGTACTCACGGGCTTTCCCAGCGCCCTCCTTATAAATACTACGAAAATCTAGAATCTTCTATGGAAATCATACAACTCAACCAATCAGAACGAAACACGCAGCTGAAACTCATTAACATGAACTTTCAAGGAAAACTATATCAGGCTACAAAAACACGGCTGCTTACTTCAGCTCTAAATTCTATATATAATTAAGTCACATAAAAGTATGGTATCCCTATCACCTGGTAGCTCTATAAAGTACGAGAACATTCCCAAAACAAAACAAAGGCTGCTCAATCCACGCGCACAAAAAGTAGCGAAAAATGTTGCGATGTCAACTAACCGACGTGACACTTACGAGGCCACTAGACAGTGCGACCCTTCTAGCACGCTCCGGACTAAACTTAACAAAACGAAAACGGCTCTACTCACGAACAAAAGAAAATCTAACAAAAAAGGCACGTGAATCGTAACCGTGATAGCTCAAATAAACATCAGATCGTTACCTACGATAAACACATGTACGCTCTCACAGGATAACACAACCACAATCGTAACACTGGGAGAAGGCCATATTTTAAATTCACACCTATCCTTGAGATAAGAATGTTCATGATACTGAAGTGTCGTGTTTTTTTATGGAACACGTTTCCAAAAGCAGGCCATATGTTTCCAATTTTGTGAGGGCTCGTTTTACATTACTATAGCGAGGAAATTAGTCTTTTTTTATAGGAATTTTATATTTACACCTTGAATTTTACTGGGAGAAGGCCATATTTTAAATTCACACCTATCCTTGAGATAATTTGTTTAACCCATTTCATCCTGAGGCTGACCTTTTAACTAGTTGCTTATTGTCCCGTGAAGGCTACATTACAGATTAGGAGATAGATCAACCATTCTAGTTCAAGGGTGGTTCCAGAATAGCTTGGCGCCTCAGGTGCCAAGCCATTCTGGCACCACCCTTGAATTATCATAGTCAATTTTATTTCAAGCAATGTTGCATAATGATGAAAAGTGTTAAAGCCATTGAGGTGTCCATGACAGCACTTGCACAATTGCAATACCTTGCACCCACGTGTCAATAGTCTGCTTGTAGGCTGCACTCCGACAGAATTATCATTCATCATTATAATAAACTTAACGAGATAGCGATTTCTGTGAACTTGATATCTAGACATTAACACACTTTCGGTCACAAATTCACAGACATCTAATAGATCTGCCATATTACGGCGTGGGTTTATGAAGGCAGATGCCATTTCATTCCATTTTTGAGCACACCAAGCCCATTAAAGTGTGAAATAGGCGTCTCTGCCACTGGACGCATATTTTGTTTCTGCAATCTTTATTTATTCAAGGCCCACAAGGGACACGGGTACAAACTGATCTCAGCAAGAGGCACCATGAGCCCATCGGAGTGGCGGGTGCTCATGAGGATCTATGTCTCTTGCATTTGGATTGTGTTAATTTGTTCTCGACATTGAAAGGGTTAAAGGTGTGAACGATTTCTTCGTGGAAGTGGAAAGATTTAATGTGCATCTGCCACGTGCAAAACACCTTTTAAGTCAGAAAAAATGTTTGTGCAGTCAATATAGTGGTAATCAGGCGAAGGACACATGTATGCAAACCGCCTTAATTGATTACCTGGTTCAAAGCAAAACATAAAACAGGTCTGTGATTTTGGACGTTACGGCTGGTATGAGACATCCGAGCTTGTTCTTCATTAAGGTCTACTGATCCGTGATTTTGGTGACCTTGCGGATGGAAGTCGTTGATTGATTGATTGTACATTGCTTAACGTCCCGACAGCAACAAGGCTTTCTCAGGACGTGCCTGCACTGCTTGTGAAAAAAAATAAATAAACAGAACATTGAATGTATGTCGCCATCCGGTCAAATACGTTAAATAAACCTAACATATGGGGCCTAAATAAAGCTAAGACCATTTAGCAACACACATCCAATATCAAGAGCTACAGGCAATGCAGACAGTAGGGAGAGTTTTAAAAAGGCAAATACAGGTGAATGGACAAAGGGTAGACAGAAACACATGCCCTAGAATAGAGAGAAAAACTCACCCTGTGGGGCTGACCAGGGTGACCCTGGGAACTAAAAAGTACCTAGCCCCACCCAGGTCCCCCAGGGCAGACCCGGGTGGGGGCCGGATGGAAGTCGTAAAGTCCATAATTACAGAGCAGCACACAAATGAAAACCGAGCACGGATGTCCCCTTGTGTGTTGCCACTTTAGCACTCGACTCAATCTGTTAAAATGGCAGATTATTTAATCCGGTACAAATAACTTGTAAAGTTGTATCAGCATGACAAAACACGACATGTTACCTCGCGTTTTTATCGTTCTCACCCCGGTATTTGATTGATCACAACTCCAGGCTCTGGACAATAAAAACGCCTTTGATATGAAAACAGATTCGTTTCGTGTGCCGTCTTTTTATGTCACTTCCGTGCAAAAAATGTTTTGACTGGAAATGAAACGAATAAAATTTTCTCAGCGGGGACCTAACCCTTCACTTCATGATTCATGCCGGGCAGAATATAAACACGGGGGAGGCGGGGCACAATTAGTTTTATTTCACCTGGGCGCCATTATAATCTCTGAAATACACCTCAGCCTGCGAATACAAAGTTCCTTTTCGTCGTAATTTGTGTGGACGTAGTCCCTCCTTCAGGTACCTTCACCTGCCGGTGGCATAGATTCACGTGAGCCCATAATGACGCATGGATTCATATGAATCTGTACCTCTTTCTTGCAAAACATTTGATCTGGATTCTTCCGCCGCTTAATAATTTCCATTTCGTTTTATTTTAAAGAGCGTATTTTCCATTTCGTATTTGTCATGCGCAAAAGGCATAGATTCACATAAGCCCCTGCATCCGCAGGGGCTCATGTGAATCTATGCTTCTTGCTGATATCACTCTGTTTCCGGTGTCCATGAAGGCGAGGGTGTTTGCGCGTGGCTGTTTCTCCGTAATTTGTGTAGCTAGTGAGAAAAGGGTTACCGGGGTACACATAAATTCTCTTGATGACTATTACAACCAACGCCCTGTGATCACAGGGTGAGATCTTTGCCCGCTCCGTATTAATGTTCAAGTTCCTGATTTATGACAGCAAAAATGTTTCGGCGAAATGGATACAAGCCTGGCGATACTATCTTGGCACACGTGCTGAGATGCGTGTGTCGAACTGGAAGAGTATGCGTTAATGTTAACACTTGAAAGGCTTCCAGGTGAAGATCTTGTTACAAAAACAAACAAAACAAAAAACAACAACCCCAAACAAACCCCGCCCCCCCCCCACCCCCCGAAAAACAAAAAACAAACAAACAACAAACAATAAAAAACCAACAAACAAACAACAACAACAACAACAAAACAAACAAACAAACACACGCAGAATTAAACACAAGAACAGCAACAAACCAACCAAACAAAAGACCCCCCCCCCCCACCCCCCACCCACCCCCCCCCCCCCAAAAAAAAAAAAAAAAAAAAAGAAAAAGAAAAAAAAAAAAAAAAAAAGAAAAAAAAAAAAAGAGAAAACGACCAACCAACCAACCAGCCAGCCGGCCAGCCTGCCAACAAAGTGTATTCTCAAATTTGGTAAACAGTCCATTATATCGAATCTTTTTCTAATATTTCCACTCATTTTACACTCTTCAGTGGTAGTTACACTTTCTGTCTGGATTTCAACGAAATATGCCGCTGGTCTATAGGCCTATGGTCCAACATTACAGACAGGAGGCAAAAATTTCAAAGTTTCTCTAGTCATACAATGACCATCAGAGAATTTCATTTACCTACTAGTACTGACCAGCAAAAGAAAGGTGACATTTCTGGAATTAGCGGAAACACGTCAGTGTTTCCGGTGTTTCCAAGAATGTCGCATTTCTTTTGTTCGTCAGTTTAGTTTCTCATATACATTTCTGTTCTGAGAGATGAACCAGAATTATTGGAAACACTGACATCCCTGGGTGAAACAGCAGAGCAAATTGTATCATTCTGGAGACTTTGAGACCTGGCTGTCGGGAGGGCGCGTGTGAGTCATTACTGAAAAACTATGAACCGCTAGGTGTCGCTGGCATCGCGCCGCACGTGCAGTCAACTTATCACGCGCTGAAGTGAGACCGTCTGCTAACTCTATCCGGCACAAGCGGCCGGCTTGGATGGGGCGCAGTTCAGTGTATATGGCTCATCAACCCCTTCACCGCTACAGACGATACCGTTCGGAGGAAAAGACGGCGACGGTCATTAAAAAAATAGTCTCATTTCTTTCGCACATCAGCATAATTATGTCTAAACCTTCAGAATTTACATAATGTATTCATGGAGGGGACTCTTTAAAGCTCATTCATTAACCAATTATATGATATCCTGAGCCTGACTTTTAAAAGAAAGATCTGCTCATTGTCCTATAAAGGCTACATTACAGATTAGGAGATATTTTTAGTTCAAGTGTATTGCCAGAATAGCTTGGCGCCTCGGGCGCCAAACTATTCTGGCACCACCCTTGCACAATCATAGTCAAATTCATCTCAATGGTGTTTCAAGATGAATAGGTTAACTCAGTAAGGCTTAGAACCTTGACCCGCGCCGTTCAGCCGCAGTCGTGACAAGCACAGTCAGCCTGGATAGTATCGGCCTAAATATATTTCATATATCGGGCCGAGAGAAAAGAAGAGGTTAACAAAATAGAAAAACAGAAAGTCAGCTTGACGGGTGGTCAAGTTGTCTTCCTTTTTCCATTTCGTAACTAATTTTTAACAACAGAATTGCCAAGGACCGAGTAATCTATCTTGTACCTTTTTTTTAAAATTTAAATAAATTTGTTATTTCGCCCCCTGTCGCGACACTTGACGTCGGAGCTCCGCCTCACAGCTGAAATATTACTTTATTGTCACTTTTTACGTTGGAAAAAAGTAGTGGTGATGGTGTTGGTGGGGATGTGGCTTGTGTGTGTGGTGGGGTGGAGGGGGCGGTAGGGGCTGGGGTGGGGGGGGGGGGGCGAGGAGTGAAAATAAAATGATGGGGTGGATGATGATGAGACAGATGATAATGGTGAAAAAAAGAAAGAAAAAGAAAGTATTATAAATCCAAATTGTTTTTTCTCTGCAACATGAGTAATATGAGTCACAATCAATACATGCGGAGAGGTTTCAGATTTTACCTAATCGATCGTAACTATTAGGAGAGAGAGAGAGAGAGAGAGAGAGAGAGAGAGAGAGAGAGAGAGAGAGAGAGAGAGAGAGAGAGAGAGAGAGAGAGAGAGAGAGAGAGAGAGAGAGAGAGAGAGAGAGAGAGAGAGAGAGAGAGAGAAAGATGAGCGAGCACTACCACCATTTTAACGCATAAGCATTTTTCTCCTCTGGTATCAATGAAAACTCTGTGGGTCGAAAGTTCACAACAGGAAAACAATTCTGTAAAGAACAGAAAAATAGGGATATACAACATCCGCGGTACACAGTTGTAAATAGAATAAAGCCGTACCAACAAAGAAGTATAGATCATCATGAGTCCCTGCAACTGCAAGGGCTCATGAAGATCTATATCTCAGGTAGATGAAACGCCGACAACGGAACTGAGAAGAAGCCCTCACAGGAAACAGGCTCGTATCCAAACACAGTCGTCCATGTATATAGTCCCTCAGCCAACTACCTCCTTCTGTAAGAGGTATAGATTCTCGTGAGCCCCTGCGTTCGCAGGGGCTCACGAGAATCTATACCTCTTGGTAGCAAAGAAGAACACCATTTGCATCCTAAAAGCGCGGAACTAACTGGGGTTTAAACGCTTCAATATTACCTTTCCACTACACTACAATTTCATTCAGAAGAAAGCGTGGCGCGAACTTTTCACCCAGCGCTCCGTTTGTTCCCCTCAAAAGACCCCATAGTATGTAGGGCCGGCTGGGGCGTTAGGGGGCAGTTACCAATACCAGTCAAGCGTATCGGATGGCTTGTGTCGCTCTGCTTGGGTAAACTGCATCATGACCCAGGTTCAGAAAGAGTCATCCTTTCTTTGGCGCCAAGAAATAAGTAGGACTGACTAGGCATTTTGAAAAAAATATATATTATAATTACGATGGAGATTCAATAATAAGAAGAAAAAAACAAACAAACAAAAAACAAACAGACTGAAAGCAGTACATGTATCTAGAAGTAGACGTACAACATTTATCCATCCGTCTTTCTGTATGTCCGTCCGTCCATCCGTCCGTCCGCCTCCCGTCCATCCGTTCGTTCGTTCGTTCCTTCCTGCGCCCTTCACACCAACGGAAATAGGTCGTCACATTTGATTTATTCCTTCGTTTGTTTTATCTTTCGTTTTTTTTTTTTTGTTCGTTCGTTCGTTCGTTCGTTCGTTCGTTCGTTCATTCATTCATTCATTCATTCATTCATTCATTCATACCATAAGCACATTCGTGGGAACATTTCCTTCCGGCGGTATCAGACCTTACAATGACCATCACAGAATTTCATTGATGCGATCCAAGTACGCAAAAGTTTATCAGGTCGACGCCGGTATGCCCGCTGTGGGCCCGCGCAAGACAGTGCGCAGGCCAACTGCGACTGATGTCAGCCCGATGTCCTCTTGCGTACCGGCCTAGTATTACGGTTTTCCCCACACACAGTCTCAAAACTTTTCTCACGGTCGGCCACGGGGTCAAGGATAGAAGATGAATTTTTCTTCTCATTGGCGTCCACCTTAATACATTCTGAATACGATTGCACTTCCGTCCGGTTTAAAGAATAAGAATTGGAGTGAAAGCGCTGGATGACAATAGTCAGTCGTAGCCTTCAAAATCTGACTGAGCTCACTGGCACAATGTTCACATCGCGACGAACTCCTTGTTTCTCTGTGCGGAGCAGATCGAGGAGAATGACCAAGGTTCTTCAAGCCCTGTGGGAGTAGTTTTCTGACTGCTTGCAGTTCTCAAGATACCGGTAAATCGGTAAAGATACCGGTAAATCGAAAATGATAGTTCAAGGGAGGTGCCAGAATAAATTGTTGCCTGAAGGCGCCAAGCTATTCTGGCACCTCCCTTGAACTATCATGGTCGTCTCACCTCCAGGTTGAACTTAACTGTGCCACGGTCGCTTCATAGGATCGAGAGTAATGAATCAATGAATCAATGAATCAATGAATCTTTATTTTACAACGGTGAAGATATTAACACAGTCAGTGACTATGTCATTTTTCGTACCTGCCGTTGCTACAACCACGACTAAGTACAAAATATACATAAAAAAAAAGAGACATCAAAGCACAGTAATACAAAATATATAGTCCACTAAACACAAACACGCACATACGCCGCGCACAAACGCACTCACGCGTCCACACACACACACACACACACACACACACACACACACACACACACACACACACACACACACACACACACACACACACACACACACACACACACGCACGCACGCACACACACACACATACACATACACATGATTGTTAGAATATACACGTACACTCATTCGTGTGTCTACGAATAACTAGATATTATTATTTGAGTAATGTCAGATACCTATAAAGACTTGCCTTGAAACGAGATAATGTCGGAGTGGCTTTAACGTGATGTGGGAGTGAATTCCACATTGTGGAACCAGCAAATGACAAAGTAGATTTAAATATATCTATTCGGGGTTTTGGAACAATATAAAGACCCCTCACGTTCCCATAGCAGGAATCTGATTTTTTAAACAACTCTGTTAGATATTCTGGAGCGCTATGGTTCCACACTTTAAACATCAGTACCCCTTTGTTTTATTTAAAATGATTTTGAAGGGGCAGGACTATTTTAGTCAAACGTATTTCACATACTGTATTCCGAATGATATGGGTTAACAAACATCTTACAAAGAACAGTAAGGGTGGATTGGCCGTGATTGTTAAAGCACAGTGCCAGTTTAGGCTGACTAAAGTCGTATGGACATGGACATAACATTAAAAAGTCGGTATTTACTGTTTAGCGAACGTCATAAAAATAATGATGAAGTACACATACTTACATGTAGTAGACACGGGAAACTGGAAAGAAAAATATAGTTAGTTTGGCTGACTCGTGAAGGTTCAAGAAGAACGACGGGCTTGTTCAGATAGCATGTCCGTTTTTAAGGTCCTGGTATTAGTGGTCGTATGGTATGGTATGGTCTCCGTGGCGCACATATCTATTTAAAGATGCTCAAGGCGCCGTAGGGATGGAAGCTGGAGTTTTGAAAGCCTGCTGCTACTAAGCGCTACTTTATGTGCAAACCTCCACCCTGCTATTAACTTCGGTGCATGTGATATTATTTCTGTTTCCATTCCACCGGCCCTACTGGTAAATTAAAGTGGAACATTTTGCAATGCGGCCGAATTGATCAGTGTTCAGGTCGTACTCCATTGGTAATAGCTGTCCCTGTGCCCCATACTCTGCCCGCTAGGACCGTCAATTATCATTCCGGTGCCATGAACGATAAACCCCGAACTAACAAAACTAACTTGTGAAATCAGACAAAGACACGTGAAAGCGTACACGGTACATCAGTGTGTGTGTGTGTGTGTGTGTGTGTGTGTGTGTGTGTGTTTGTTTGTTTGTTTGTTTGTTTGAGCCGGGGGAGGGGGGGGGGAGCTATACAGATAAGGACAATAAAACAGTTTTTGATTCTTTCCTCTTTTTCGCCGCGGCGTTTCATTGTTTTTTTTTTGTAGAAAGTATGGCTTTAGGACTTGTGTTACACTAACGGCGAGAATGTGACCGCGAAGTATGACCTACCCTGATGACTTGAAACACTGTACCCCTGGGGTACCGAGCGGGCTTAGAGATAGGGGTAGGGGGAAGAGCGGCCCTCAAAGCAGGGGGAGTGACCGCGGTAATCGGCCCCCACCCACTCCCAACGCTTCCCTCTCATCTTCCTCAGTCTGTCTCCTGAGCGGCCAGCGGCTAGGTCGGCGCGACCGCCTGTACTCACCTTTCGCTTTTAGCGTCAGTTGAGAAAAATGGGCTAACCCGGCGTTTATACGATTTTATTTTCATGAAAATCCCGCTTTTCACACACAAATGTACTTGCTGTCTTCAGTCTACCATCATAAAGCAGTGTTCTTTGAGCAGGGGTCAGTTGCATGAGGAAACTTAGTCCTGCTCCAGCCATAAGCAAGGTGATCCGCTACAGGTGCTACCGCAGCGGATGGCTGACCTTGCTTAGTGGCTGGAGCAGGACTAAGCTCTCTCTTGCAACTTAGCGGATCACGGCATTGCTTAGCGGCTGGCGCAGGACTAAGCTCCCTCATGCAACTTGCCCCATGTCTCTAGGATTTTTTTGTTTGTGTGTGTGCATGATGGCGAAAGACATGCTAAACCTTCTTGGCATTTCCCTTAGTAGTTCCTCTCCTAGTGAGACAAAAACACACCATAGACAATCAAGGCCTATACTAAGTCTCCAGTGACTGGTGTATGGATGCGTGGATACGCTAGCCTGCCGTGATTTTAAACTATACCTTTAGTATACGAACGATTTCACTTGACTGCGGAAGTGGAAAGGCTCACCATGACCTTGTACGCTGCACCGGTTATTCATTTGCAAAACTGTCCCTTCCTTTAACCAGTTCACTTTTGGTCATCACAGTGCACGCATTTCACGTCGCCGTGAGTCTTTCAGGAGGAACGGGTTGGATTTTTGCTTCATTCGGTGTGCTGGTCTGCCGGCGATTTTGGACCTTACGCCGGGCTGGTAGCCTGTAAGGTCCAAAATCGCAGATCATCAGCACGTGACACTCTTACATGCGCCGCTACTGCGATTGATGTCTTGAACCGGGGCAGGTGCGAAAACCGAAAAATGGGGGCAAGTTAGCCTCGTCAGTCGGACGAGAACTGAGATGGGTCAAAATGGATTTCAGTTCCTATTCTGTGAAGACAGAGCAACGATAAAAATTGCACTGACCCTTAAAAAGCAAGAGGTATAGATTCTCATGAGCACCTTCATACGCAGGGGCTTATGAGAATCTATGCCTCTTGCAGATGGAAGGCGTTTTGTGTTCTGGAGCACACAAGTTAGCCTCGTCAGTCAGAGAGGAGAGACAGAGAGGGACAGCAGAGCGAAGGGTCAAGTTCGAAAGGAAACGAAGTTAAGTTTGATTGTAGCCTGTGGAGAGGGGTTTCAAGGAAACTTCAAGCGTTTAGCTCTAAGTGAGGCAAAAGACTTTTAGACTGCCCTACCTGAAATCTCGCCCTTTCAGTTCAGTCTTTGGGCGGCGTTTCGATTATTATTAAGCTCTCCCCGACCGTCGGTCGTTTCCGCTAGGCCCCAATCTATGAAACGTTCAGGAGAAATGGGTTTTAACGTTTTTATACTAAAACATGTACAAGAAGTGCTACTTTTGTGGTGAATTATGCAATCAACTGAAATTGTGTCGGAAAATAAACCAGAAGTAAAAAATAAATGTGTTAAATCCTGCATAGAAACTTTTTGATGAGTCAGTTGTTGCTCCTGTTGGTGCATAGGTACGTTCGCACTTGGCGTGAGCACATATGTGTGTGTGTGTGTGTGCCGTGCGCGTGCATGTGTGTGTGTGCGTGTGTGTGTGTACGTGTGTGTGCCGGTGTGTGTACGTGTGTATGTCAGTGTGTGCCGTGTATGTGTGAGAGGGAGAGAGACTTCAGAGAGAGAGAGAGAGAGAGAGAGAGAGAGAGAGAGAGAGAGAGAGAGAGAGAGAGAGAGAGAGAGAGAGAGAGAGAGAGAGAGAGAGAGAGAGAGAGAGAGAGAGAGAGAGAGAGAACAATGAACAATGAACCTTTATTTTCCAACGGTAGAAGTTATTGGTAACAGGACCAGTTTTCAAACTTGCCGTTGCTACATCTACTACATAAATGACATAGACATGTAAACATACACATACCACACACTGACGCATGTATGCACTCGCTCACGCACGCACGCCCGCACATACGCACGCACACGCACGCTCACACACACACACACAAACACAAACTTGCACACGCACGCACTTAGACACACATGCACACATATACACACACGCTCTCGGACACGCACTCCAGATACGTACGCGCATAACGCGTACGCACAAAGAGAGAGAGAGAGAGAGAGAGAGAGAGAGAGAGAGAGAGAGAGAGAGAGAGAGAGAGAGAGAGAGAGAGAGAGAGAGAGAGATTGACAGCTGGCAATAAAACCGAAAGTCCTCTCCACAAACATACCGTCAGGAAATACAGACTACACCCAGCCCCTCTTTACCCCTCATTCTTCCCACAAAACCCTAAGTCGATTCCGCGTGGAAAAAAAGAAGAAACTAGCTGTATCTATTGCAGTCTGAACAATCATCACCTTCTTCGCTCGAACAAAACTCATAAATTGCACCAGCAAAAGGGACAGATTTTCATGAGCCCCCGCGAATGAGGGGGGCTCATGAAAATGTATGCCTCTTGAACGTGGATTTTCACGCCTCTACCTTGTACCCAGTGCAGATTAAACGGTATTTGTTTAGCCACCTAGCAAATAACACGATAGAGACCCCGGGCCTATTCTTTGAGCCGGTTAGAAGGATTTTGCAGGGTGACCTTTCTTGCAGGATTAAAACGGCGGAAGGATTAGCTTCCCTTTAGCAGGTCAGAGTTTCCTGTAACCAGACTCTCTCCTTCTCTGTTGCTAGCGAGAAAGTTAATTCTTTGCTGTGTTGATGCTCTCTCTCTCTCTCTCTCTCTCTCTCTCTCTCTCTCTCTCTCAGTCTCCTCTCTCTCGGCTCCGGCTTGAGTTGATTAATAACATACAAGTCAAATTGAGTAGACTACCCCCACCCCCCACCCCCCATAGAGAGAGAAAACCTGAAAAAAGAGGGAAAAAATGTCATATTAAATCGAATAAATATATATTTTTTTCATCTAGTAGAACCTTCTCTCACGGAAAACCGCCAGGGAACTGCGACAGGCCAAGGGAGGAAACCGGGCAGCACAACTCCTCTTTGCGCCTCCTGTTACACAAGATCGCGTCACATCACGCAACGCGCGGTTAGCTCCCTTCCACTGACTGATGAACGCTCTCGAGCGTACATTGTTTGTGCAGTTGATTTTATTTAGATTTACTACACGTACGGAAAACTGAAAGCGGATAGCCCTAAATAAAATAAGACAATAAAATACAACAAAACTAAGTGCTGGCCTGCCAGATATATTTGTGACTTGCACGCAAATTATGTATTTTGACGAACAGTATTTGAGTGCGCAATATGAACGATTCGATGGATTATTCTACTTTTTAAGACCCCTTTATTAAGCATTGTCGTAAAAAGGTTAAACATCTACAACCAGAAATTTAACACAAAAAGACGGAGTTCACGAGCTGTCCATGTCAGCCTTTTATCTTTAACTCATTCAAATCTGATTGGCACGCCACGGCAAGACATGGATCGAGCGTGATAGTTCAAGGGTTGTGCCAGAATAGCTTGGCGCCCATAGGCGCCAAGCTATTCTGGCACAACCCTTGAACTATCACGCTCGATCTGTTTTCAGAAGTGTAATACAGTCTTCAGGGGGCAACTTCAAAATTTGCGGATGTCGGTCCTGGAGCAGAATGAGTTAGCCTCTTCACTAACAATTGTCGCAAACTTTGTTTTGTGGAATATTTGTTTATTCAACACCCGCGAGCCCAAGCCGTCTAATGAGCACAGAAACAAAGTGGCGTCAACAAGAGACATGGATCCTGATGAGGATTCGTGTCTCTTGCAGCTGGATCCTGTTGAGTTTTTCAGTGAAGGAGTTGACATGATACTTCAGGCAGACAAGCAGACTGACACTGAAGCTATTTCGGACGTCTTCCGGCCATTTACAACGTCTTGTTCACTTGGCTATGCCGAACGCGCCTCATTTTCTCAGTGTCAAAATTGAGATTTAAAAAGGTAGTGGATCATGGACTACCCGTGCACAGCAAGTGGCATCGATTCTCATGAGCCCCAGCGGCTTCTTGCAGGGGCTCATGAGAATCTATGCCACTTGCAGATGGATCTAACGCATGGCTGAACGACTGTTTATAATAAATACTAAAGCTGCACACGCGACTACCTGCAGCTGCGACCTTTTTGCAGACCTCTTGACCCCCGTGACCCTAGGCTGACCACTGGTATTGTTGATGACGACCAAGTCTGACCCTTGCTCTGTGTCCCGTGATGCAACGGGGTCCAGGGGGGTCACTGGCACGCGACATGCGCAAGGGCAGGTTGATCACCCCAGGTGTTCTGATCGCATCTCGAAAATGTGCAGATGCGAGGTTGGAAATTTGGCGGGAGATCTGGCCAGCGACGCCGGCTTCTTCAAGACTATGCGGGTCGCATGTTCAAAGTCGTCTCACGCTGCTGGACTCCGGCCTAGTACTACAGCAGGTGTTCCTGGTCACTGCATCTCTGGTGGCCGTCTCATGCAGTGGAATGGACACCCGACGTCTGTTTCTGATGACCTGTCAATCGTGGTCATAACTTCGTTGTGGAAAAAGGGAGCTGGGTAGATCAGGCCTCAGATTGTTCGACGCTCTTCAGAAAAGTCCCGGGTTCGAACCCAGCTAGGATCATAATTTATTCAGAACCCCCCTCCCACAACAACTGAGCAAACAACAACAACAACAACATCAACAACAACAACAACAACAAGAAAAGAAAAGAAAAGAAACGTCGCTGTTGAACCGTCCGTCGAGGCCCCGGTCTGTTTTCTTCTATCTCATTACATCCTGAGGATGAAATTATATATTTTTTACATATATTTAAAGGTCTATGTCACAGTTCTGGTGATGACAGATCGACCATGATAGTTCAAAGGAGGTGTCGTAGGCGCCAAGCTATTCCGACACTACCCTTGAACTATCATTGTCGATCCACACCCTGTCGTAGCATGTCAGGGCTTTATGGGTTAACTAGCCCGTGTTTACTGACCTGCTGTCTCCAAAATGGAATCAGTAGCGTAACATGGCACCTGTATGGCTTCCGAAAGCCCATTGCCTAACAAATGTTACCAGGAACACACTGTTACTTAAGACTCTTTACTTCAGGACAACGCCCTGTGATACCATACTGGACCGCAGGGACCAGATGCATAATTTGTGAGCTTAGTCCTGCGCCAGCCACTACGCAAGGTGCTACGCTATCGCAGAGCATCTTGCTTAATGGCTGGCGCAAGATCAAGCTCACTCACGCAACTGATTCCAGATTTGCTAGCGAGCAAAAGTCCATTTGGCCGAATTGTGCCGTAGATGGCCTGCTTTGTAAGAGGTCAGCGAATGTATCGTATGCTTTTGAAGGAAGAAAGTTACAGACGCAGCTGACAGACTGTAATAAAAGGAAAAGAGAATCAATGAATCAATGAATGAATCAATGAAACTTTATTTTACAACGGTTAAGGCATTGACATCGTCATTGACACAGCCATTTTACAAACCTGCCGTTGCTAACAACTACAAAACTATCTACACATGCACATACATATAAGTAAAACAGAATACTTACAACAATTAACAACACTATTCACATAGGCAGACATACTCATAATAGAGAAGAAATACTAGAGCAACCAAACAGGTGAAAGATCAGTGACCTGACGAGACCCGTTTCTTTCCTTGAGTACGCCTCGTCAGATAAGCATACGGCGTAACCTGACAAATTACAAACACAACGCCAGTACTAGAAACCGCCTCCAGAATTTACTGGTAGCACCACCAGCATAGCGCGGATTGCATCCCTAAAGCTTTATGTGGTGTTGCAGTGGAAGAAGACAGACTAATTTTGAAACGCCTTTGTTTAAAAGTAAAGAATTTGCGGCGCCTTTGGTTAAAAGTAAAGAATAATTACACCACAAAATTGCCTAGGTGTTGCCTTTTCAAAATTAACACAGCAGAGCATTCTGAGAATTGAAATTAATTTTTTTTTAAAAATATATTTTAGGAGAGTAATTGTACGCAGAAACAATTGTTATCAGTTTACCTGAAAAAGCATTGGTACGATCCGACTGATCTTTTCTGTGCGTGTCATCTATTTTTTTTCGTTCCCTAATGCTACCATTGACTATTTGTCGCCGACTTCTGGAGATCAATCGATGCCAAACTAAAGAAGCACTATATTTGCTTAAATAGCCCTGACACACTACAGCAGGAGATGGGTCGACCATGATAATTCAAGGGTAGTGCCAGATTAGCTTGGCGCCTGTTGGCGCCAAGCTAATCTGGCACTACCCTTGAATTATCATGGTCGATCCATCTCCTGCAACAGGTGCATAGTCGTTAAATGACGCCTCCAAACTTTGGGAAATACGTGCGTCGGCCGGCTGAATGAGTTAAGTACTACAAAGAAAAGCTAAACAATGGGTTTAACGGGTTCAGTGTCTGTTGGCGCAGACTGTTTCTGCAGCAAACGTTGATAATTTAACACAAAAAACATAAGCTGTCCCAGGAATATGGATTCAAAGTGGTGTCAGCGAGAGGCATAGATCCTCCTCGGCACTGAACGACTTATCCATTATCATTCGGAATAAACCAGTGTGTGAAACAAGTTTGACTAAAATAGTGTAAAGGTGATGCCAGAATAGCTTGGCGCCTCTAGGCGCCAAGCTGTTCTGGCACCACCCTTGGACTAAAGCCATTGGTCTATATCATTATCTGTAAGTTCTATAATGTAGCTTGCATATGGCAGTGTACAAATGTGAAGCTTTTAGCCTTAGTATATGGGTTAACACATTCAGCCCTGACGCACTACTGCAAGGGATGGGTCGACCATGATAATTCAAGGCTAGTGCCAGATTAGTAATCTGGCCGGCTTGGCGGCTGTCGGCGCCAAGCTAATCTGGCACTGCTCGTGAATTATCATGGTCGATCCATCTCCTGCAACAGGTGCATAGTCGTTAGATGAGCCTCCAAAATTTGGGAAATACGTGCGCCGGGCTGAATGAGTTAAAGCGGAAAGAAATTGCTTTTGGAGATGAAATTGTTAAACATCTTTTTAAAACACCCTGTTAAACATTTCATTGGTCATTGGGCCGACATCAGTCGGACATCGGCCTGAAGGTCTTTTGCTTTCTTGATTTTAATTACGTCTAGGGTGACTGAACTTAAGAAAACTGCAAGTGCAATGAATCAGAAGAAAAATCCGCCCCAAAATGCCCTGACCAATTTAACGTATTTGTAGGTAGATAAATTTCTCCGATCTAGGTTTAACGACAATGTTGATAACACCGACCGATTCTGTGATACATGATATACAGGTATAGAAAATAACGACAGGGGGTTGCGACAGTGTTATGGGAGTGTAATGAATCATAAAATAAGCCCAACCCGCAAAACTAGCGATAAGGACGGCTGTAAAGCGCGCGGTTTACAAAACAACCTGGTTGATAGATTAACACATTCTTTAGGGCAGCAAATAGGGGGTTGACTCGGGAACACAAACAGGAAACTAGGGAAGAGTTACTCGCCTTTCTGTGGAACCCCGAGGGCGCTACTGTAATTTCCCCGGCATTCTTTGCACACCGCGTGTGGCCAGATGACCACCACGCCCCTCAGCCTTACAGCGAACCTCCGTCTGACTTTGCGAGTGGTATGGAGCCTCATGTTTATCTAGAGGCTACAATACCTTACGCAAAATCAGCAACATTTATATCTTGTATTGACATAGCAGGTTGTAGGGGTTTCACTGTGCTCACTTTAGCTGTCTATGATCACAAAAAGTTTCAAGCGAAGATTCATTGTCCCCTTTTGAAGAGCAAAGACGAAAATAAACCGTTACTAGCAAGAGGCATAGATTCGCTTGAGCCCCTGCAACTGCAGGGGCCCATGAGAATCTATGCCTCTTGCAAATAGGACAAGGGGCTGGCGAGGGACCCCTCCACCCCAAATAGCCATTCACGGGTGGGTGGCGTCGAAAGTGGAGCGATTAGCGAGGGAGAAAAGCGGTGATTGTGCGAGTGTTTATTTTCCAACAGCGCCAGTGTTAGCGGCTTGCGAGGGATCTGTTTGTTTAGCGGCTGTCCACTCTCGATCCTATCCGGAATTTCGCTTTCTGGACTTGACCCTAAACCCCTTGACCGCTCTTTCTCTCTTTGAGGAATAGAGTTAGATAGGTAGTTTTTGAAGTTTAACGCCGTGCTAGTATCTAAGACTATCTCACGGCGAGGAAAATCTGACACTGCCCAGTTTTGTCTGCTGAATATAATGTAAAAGATGTTGATATATGTACATGTAAACAGGAGGCACAGATTTTCATGGTACCCAGCAGCCCGCGGCTGCTGGGTCCCATGAGAATCTGTGCCTCTTGCCGATGGACGGGGTTGCCTGTGGAGAGACTCGGCTCAAGATCCGAAGCATTGCTGACCGGACACGAACCGTGGTAGTATGGACATCACGCTGGAAACCACATTTTACAGCGAAAATGTACAAATGCTGATCAGACGTTAAAGAACCGACGCGACAGGTCCATTGAAAACAGGTCAATATAAATATACACCGTATCCAACGCAACTTTTTTCAGACTTCTGAATGGCCCATTCAGTCCGATCGTTGAATCGCCATCGTGAAGAAAGTGGACTGAACGGAAATAAATGTGATCATCATCGACCAGGCATATTGTCAGGTTTGTTGTATATCTGTTGAAAGGTCCTGATAAATCAAAGCGACACAGTAGCAAAGCGAATGAATTGATCAGTGTTCAGGACTCACTCCATAAGCAGTGACTGTCTATGTTCCTCATAATCCTCCCCGCAAGCGCTGTCCATTATCTCACCGGTGCCGTGGATGTGAAACCCTGAGCTAATCCATCAAACCAGAGCCAGAGGGTGATGGCTACATCAAAATCAAACACAACAGCCATACTATCAAAGCCCGACTATCTAAACAAACTGCAGAGTGCAATCGCTTTTCGAGAAGCAGTCACCACGAGAATCTAGGGTTCTTGCTGTCCAAGCTCAGGTTTAGACGCTTGTCTGTGACTGGCCAATAGTATGCTCTTTTCATTCCCACAAACAAATGACCGATCACAAAATCGTCAGCTGAGCACTACTGACGTAAACGTGAAAGGAACAGAATCGAGTGTGACAGTTAGTTCAAAGGTAGAGCCTGCAAGCTCGGCGCCTTTGACGGAGGCTCAATGGCAGCTGCTTTTCAGGAGGACCACAAAAGGCCCAGTGACGAGGACTCTCCAGCACATCACCCATGCGATGGCCATCAAGATCGCCTCTGGGAGATAGATGCCTCCGTGAAGGATTCATTGAACGTTCTCTGTCATTCAGGGAACCCGCTTTGTGATGCTGCAGACTGAGCACCAAATGGCACCCTCTGTTATAAGTAGTTGTAAATTGCGTCAAGAAGAAGCATAGAACTTTATGTGCCCCCGCAATTGCGTCCTTACGGTTCGCCGCAGGGTGTAATAAAGGCAACAGTTAACAGTGGATTCTTTCGAAAACGATTAATACACGTAAAAACGTTGAGGTTGGTCAATGGGCCATGAAATACTCCACGAAATATGTTTTTGAAAGCCTCATAATACAATTAATATAGACTATTATGTGGTCAGTGAGTTGCTCATAAAAAGCTCGTTATGGCCGATGGGCCATCGGTTAGAATAGAACCAGAAAAAATGAGCTGAAAAACCTATGAAACAAAGTGAGTCTGCAAGTCTGCAAACCACCGTGATCGTAGAAAGCATCTGCGGGTATCGGGAGAGCACAGAACAGTGTATGCTATGAGAGTGTGTGTGGACATATTAGCCTAATGATGTTTGAAACAAATACAAATAGTTACTGTCAAGGATGCTCAGTGGAAAATGCGAAAAGAGTAATATGGTCTTCAAGTTTAGAAGTAAAAAAATGCCATTTGCTAGACTATTTTAGTGAAGTTCGAATTTGGGCTGTCTTTTTCGGTGTCAATCTCTTAAAGTTAAACATGAATTTTCAATCTACATAACCAGTTCAGGCCTCATATATTAAAAAAACCCCACAAAAACCCCCACAAAAAAACTTTAAACGTTTTAGGGCTAAAAGTCTTTTGTCCATCACGAAGGCGATTTCAAAGACGGGGCACCGAAATAGGGTCTGAACAAAATTTGACCCCAGCTGGATTCGAAAAGCAAGATGTGGACTGATTATGGTAGTTTAACTCTTTTCATCCTGATACAATATTGCTTGAAATAAATTTAAATATGATAGTCGAATGGTGGTGCCAGAATAGCTTGGCGCCTGAAGGCGCCAAGCTATTCTGGCACCACTCTTGAACTAGAATGGTTGATCTATCTCCCAGTCTGTAATGTAGCCTTCATAGGACAATAAACTTTTAAATTAAAAAAAAAAATCAATATCAGGATGTAATGGTTTAAGAGTGGTGCGAGAATAGCTTGGTCGACTCCTAATATTGAGAACCTCAGGTTCTACGTTGTGATGTCGTTGATGGCAGTGTAAAGAGAAAGGGCCATTGACCTTCGGACACGCTCCTCCGCCCCCTCCCCTCCCCTCCTCCCCCCGAAAGAAGCTTGGTTTTCAATGTCCTTCAAAGCGTATCACATCAGAGGATTTCTCCATCAGGAAAAGCAAAAAGATTGACAGAGGATACACACCTTCGTCAAAGGCTAGGAGTAACTGTCTGGGGACACACAAGATCGAAACAATGACGAAACCGTCACAAAGAACTTCTGTTCTAAGCCAGTAACTCAAGCCAGACAGGCCGCAAAAGGTTAGCGAACTGCTTTAGGCCTTTCAGTCCAAGGCTAAACGAGAGAGGTAGATTGACGATAACATCTCAAGAGTCGTGCCTGATTTGACTTGGCCCCCAGGCGCCAAGCCAATCAGGCACTACTCTTGAGCGAATGTGTAAAATGGTTGATGCTTTGTTGCTAATATATTTTTAAAGTAGAAAAACGAAGTGCTTAAACGGACGAATGTTAAACGTGAAGCTCGAGTGTGAACCAGGCCTACATGTATGCTGATTTAGCTTTGTGATTTTTTTCTGGAAATGAAAGGGTAAAGAATCCTCTCGCCGATCAACACGTCAAGCAGCCAAAATAGGGACCGTTTAGAAAAGATGACAAGGCTATCAGGGTAGCCATCAAACACTGCCTTTAGAGCCGTCATGGTCCACTCCTCTTTATCTGCGCGCCAGGCATATCAAGTACTGCCTTTTAGCCATCATGAATCGGTATTATCTTCCGCGGCTGCTCCGCGGGCAGTGCTTAGCAGACGGTTGTACGATGCGAGCGTTTTGTTGCGAAAGAGAAAGAGCTGGCAGGGCTTTTGGTCTGTGATGATGGGTCTGACAATGACCATTTATCATCTTTTCAACATTGCTTCACGCATCTTTCACTAAACGTTTTACCCCTTCGCTGTCGGTGTTCGCAGACTTCGCTAATTCAACGCCAAAGAGACCCAGCCGTCCCCTCTCCACTCTCCCCCCCCCACCCACCCCTCCCCCCCAAAAAATAAAATAAAATAAAATAAAATAAAATAAAATAAAATAAAATAAAAGTAAACGAAAAGAAGTAAACGGTAAAAAAAAGCTGCAAAGTGGTGTCAGCAAGAGGCATAGATCCCCATGAGCTCCCGCGAATGCGGGAGCTCATGAGGATCCATGCCTCTTGCTCACTGCGTTCAGTTTTCCTCGACGGTGAAAGGGGTTAAAGACGGTGTTCTTTTTCGCCCACCCACCCCCAACCAACGGTGGAAGTGAACAAAAAAAAAAAAAAAAAAAAAAAAAAAGGCGAGCGATGCTCGAGTTTACCAGCAACCTTCCTTCCTTTTCTCTTTTTTTTTCAGCGGGCTGCCAGCGTCAGCGATTTCTACATCGTCATTGTTACGAATGACGTTAAATACGTTGACAATCCGAAGTCATAACGGGCGATGATGAATATCTGTCACAGTTATTTCAATGTTCAATTTTGCCATACTCCGATAAAATAGAAAAGACAGTGTTTGGGGCCGGCGTCGTCGTGGAAAATGACGTCCGCTAGAAGGTTGACGACACCGTTCGGCGGATAGTTACGCGTCCTTTCAGCCGAGCGGAAATAGTCAGCAGCAGTCAAGCGGTTAAAATACAAAGCCAAAAGAAAATTTGGAAAAGAAATGACATTGATTCGTACACATCCTATCGTTTTGCGATTAGCAGCCTACAGAGGAGTGTGAGCGCCCACGCTACTTACAGCGAATGACTTTCACTGTTGGAGCGCAGGGGCCTTAGTGAGCTTAGTCCTGCGTCAGCCACTAAGCAAGGTACTCCGCTATAGCGGAGCACCTTGCTTAGTGGCTGGCGCAGGACTAAGCTCACTCATGCAACTGAACCTACTCCGAAACACACGACTGCCCAGTGAAGGCAAAAGGCGGTAAGTCCAGTATTGTGAAAAGTGTGATTTTCATTGTATTACAATTAATGAACGTACTGCCTCTTGCCTTCACAGGGCAGTCGTGTGTTTCGGAGTAGGTCCTCTTAGATCAATGGGCCAACGATCTTGCATGAAACCTCTCCCTTTGTGAATCATAACACACCCTTCGAAAACTTAGGGAGAGATGTTAGATGACAGTTTAAAGGTAGTTCCAGTTGTAAAAAATCATTTTACATGTGAATGGGTTAAACTGACGGACGACGTTAAACGTGCACATGTTGAAGTCCTGAGTTGCGTTAACTCATTCAAGGAGCCCCGTAACAATAGCTGAGGAAGTGCTGCGCCTCAATGAGTTAACAGATGGGGTAACAGAATTTTGGGCCTATCGATATCTTTTCTCACAGCATGGAAGACCTGCCATTTGAATTAAACCAGAACAGGATAACAAACAAACAAGCAAACAAACAAGCAAACAACAAGCAAACAAACAAGCAAACAAACAAGCAAACAAACAAGCAAACAAACAAACAAGCAAACAAAAACAAACAAAAAACAAACACACAACAGCCTTAGAGAGTGAGAGAAAAGCCCCCCCCTCCCCCCCCACACACACACACACACACACAAACCAACAGTCCAACGAGAAACAAAAAATACAAGGAAAACAAAATGCAAACAAGAAAGACAGAGACTGAACACACGTGAAATCATGACTCACTGTTAGTTTGGGCTTACAGGCTTTATTGTAGAGGAAAAAACAAGAAAATCCGATTGTAAGAGGCATAGATCATCATGAGCCCCCGCAGATGCAGGGCCTTGTGAGGATCTATGCCTCTTGATGCCCCCACTTTGTATCCATGTTGCTTGGACGGTTGGGCCTCTTTTACGCTGAATAAACACAGATTTTAGAAACACAGCCTACGACCACTGGCGGTGAAGGGGTTTAAGTTGGAAAAAATACCAAAAGCAACCAGACAACAAAGAAAGTAACATGATAAATGGAGATCGAAGTGAAACCAAAACTTACAGAACAAAAGGTAAAGAATTTCCGCCAAGACAAAGACAAACACAACAAGCGCATAACACGACACAAAAAAAAATGAAACTCCCTTAAAAGAGACCCTATCCACAGCCCCGCCGGCAGATTTTTTGCACACAATCGGTATTGTACTCTGATTCTGTAAACCTTGCTGCGGAGCATAGCTAATGAGTATCTGATCTTGTGAGAAAGTGGCCCGGCTTTGAAAGCGACACCTCTAAATCATGCTTGCAGACGTTTACTTTTGATAATCCAATATTGAACTCGCACAAGCAAAGTATTCATCCGCGTTCACCGCAAATTTCTAATTTGAATAAAAGTGATTATTTTTTTGCGTAAATCCACCTTGTTGCGACAACGCCTTGTGGTTTGCCATGCACGTGCTCGCACAAAAGCTATGCACTACCGGACAACTGGCTCCAGGCTTGCGCATGCGCCAAAGGAAGTTGAAGTGGCCACCCCGGGCACATTGTTGCGGAAGTAAGAGGCGCGTTTGGCTAAAAACCGCAAAGCCCGAAATCGAAACTTGTCAGAGGTCGCGGCTTTTGTCGCTGAAAACAATTTTTCCATCACTGGAAGCAGAGAAGGAGGTAAACACTCCAATCTACTTATGACGATAGCAAACTTCACGTGAAGACCACAAATGTTCAAAACCCCGACTAGACTGGGACGCAGAGCCTTCTGTAATGGCGTCTTACCCGTATCTCGACACAGGAAGTGTGGCACTTAACCTTTTTACGCGTAGCCGTTGGCACTGTTTTACAGGACAGTGAATGCACAAGAGGGTTAACCTCTCCACCGCCAGTTGACGTATTTCTAAAATCTTTATTTATTCGTCGCCAAATTTGATTCGACTGCGAGCTACCGTCGAGGTCGGACGTATGGCTGAGCTCTCTGCGCACAGCTTGGATTCACTTTTACGTGTACTGAGGATATTCGCCCGGGACGCCTTCGGTGGAGACCAACTTCCCTTCCACTAACACAGTGTGATCCGGTTTGTTCTCCCTTCAGTGGCCTGTCGCTGAAATCCTCCGAACACCCAGATAAGTGTCTATTATCACTATTATTGCCTGCCATTTCGGTTTGCAGGCCTTTGCCTCTCTGCTTTTTTCTTTATGCTGTACATATTGTATCATCTCTCCATTCTCCCATCTTGCAATCTTTTTTCTCTTATGCTCTCTTTGCCTTTGCATTTTTTTGTTCTTTTCCTAGCTATAGATTAGTTTTCATTCTTTCACTCCTTTTTGTACACCGTTCCGGTCGCGTTGGCATTTTCCGCTATCACATCCTGATCGGTTTGAAATTCCCGCTCTTTGTATCGTCTTTGTTTCCGCCATTTTTAACTGCTGCTGCTGTCTTTCCCCCCTCTGTCTGTCTCTGTAGCCATTAATCGTATTAAACATATTCTAGTTCAGAGCCACGTTGTCTTAAACAGTGCTGAAGTTAGCTTATGTCATGGACCCGGTAGAGGGTCATCTTGATTCAAATGCTACTCCCCAGGGAGAGGAACGACCTACTGGTCACACCGACACAACTATTGAGAACAACTCTTTTCCTGCTACCCCTGTAGTAGGTAAACGTACTCATCCCTCCGACTCGCCTGATCTAGGCACGGACGGAAAAAAATTAAGAATCCTTGAGGAAGACGGAAACTCGGAAGATGATGATTTATTTGACGAAGATAGTCATGCCTCTGTGCAGTCCCATCCTCCGATTTCCCCTTCTCGTGACTCGGAAAACCCCCCAATTGTTCCCGGTTCGTCCGATAACGATGCTCCGGGCGACGCTAACAATGGCGCTGAAGACGTCAGCTGCAATGGTCAACTCGCTAGTGCTATTGACAATGAAGGCTTTGATCACGCCGGCCATACGTGTAAAGCCCGAGCGGCGTTCGTTAGAAAGAACAAAGCTGCTTTTAAACCTGCCCATGATGCAAACTACGCGCAACCTCGAATTAAACCCCAACGTACTTTTGCACAGTTCCCGGTCAAAATAGTTGATCTGGGCACTGGCTCAACGAAACTGTCTTTCTTTCATCCATGGTTTGACCCTGTCCGACGTGCTGCTGGGGCAGTAAAGCAGGACGAACTCATCATGGAAAGGTTAAATTCGGGGCACTACATTGCTCACTGTAAAAACGCTACTATCCAACACAAACTTAGCATTCAGAGAGAACTGGGTGGGGCAAAGGTGAGGTGCTCCATACCCCAACCTACTACAGTAGGAGTCATTTACGGCATACCGCTCGGAGAGGGCGAGCTGCAGAGAGTGAGACAATCACTCGGCAACGCGTCCTCTGTGGAGCGTCTGAAGAACAAGAAAGGCGATTCTACCAAAGCTGTAAAGGTCACCTTCAAATTAGCCACCCTGCCACAGAGAGTACATCTAGTAGGCGCTTATGTTGACGTAGTGCCTTTCTCTGCGCCCGTGCGCAGATGCACTAGATGCCAGCGCCTGGGGCACACCAAGGGTCAATGTCGTGCGAAAAAGTCAAGTTGTTCACAGTGTTCACAGCCTGATCATGAGCGTGCTAACTGTAAGAACTCAAGAAATTGCGTAAACTGCGGTGGGGACCATAGCCCCGCCTATGCTAAGTGTCCGGAGTACACTCTTCATAAAAGAGCAAATGAAATCAGGTCAAAAACGTACATTCCCTTTTCAGAAGCTCTGAGGCGTGCTAAGGTTGGACAGGAGGTTAACGAGGCCTCCCCCTTCAGCCCCCAGTACGACAAGCAGTTCTGGGGGCCTCCAGTGATCACTGCTCCGGGCAGGCCGGCCCCCGCCCGCCCCGCCCATCCACCCAAGCTCTCAGAACACCAAAAACATGACTCAGCAAAATCTAACCGCCCTGAAATTGCCGAATCCCCATCAGTAACGGAGACAATCTTGCCTGACATAGAACCTCGGTCTGCTCTAGAGCAACAGCAGGCAGCCGCCAAAAGTAGCGAAAGTCATAATAAACATGAAAACCTCCGTCTCAAGAAAACTCGTAAAAGAGGTAAAAACAAGAAAAAAGAGTCTGCTCAACAGTCCCTCACAAGTGCCTCCCATTCCTCAAAGTCTGGAAAAAGCGATCCGGAGAACATAGTCGAGCAGAGTGAGGCCCAGAATGTGCAGAATGAATCTCCCCCTACCCCGTTCATTCAATCCGATAGTAACGACATTGACGCAGGCAGTGAAGGATCTTTCGATTTGGCAATGGAGGGCTCTGATGACTGGAGTTCCCTTGACCAGCATACCTTCATCAAAAACCTCTTGAAGTCACTGGTCAGAGCCCTGGAAGAAGGAAACCCCTCGGCCGTATTTGGATTGTTCTCCGACTGGCTCTATCTAAAATACCAAGCCCACACCCCCGATCGCAAACTGATGCGGGAGGGGCTTCTAGACCTGTTCAAAATCCTAGGCCATCTCGGTGTGCTTGGTCGATTATAAAAACAAACAAACTTAGATTTTCCCTATTAATTTGTACTAATTAAGCCCCTGTCAAAATGGATAGTCAACTTAAGGTGTTGCAATGGAACGCCCGTAGTCTGGGCCAAAACTTGGACTATCTAATTCAGCACTTGTATGAGAATAAATTTCAGGTGCTCTGCCTACAGTCACCAAACTGTACATTTAAAAAACTCCCCAAACTACAAGGTTACTACTACCCTCCTGTAGTAAACAAAACCACAGGAACAACGAAAATACATACGGCAACATATGTTAAGACTGATGTTACATACCACCCAATCCCCTCTCCCGTCCCACCATCCTTGGACACAGTCTATCATTGTGCAATAGCTATTCGCTCTGCGAACGGTCTACATATAAACATCCTTAATACATATATTCCTAAATCCCCCCACCCGCCCGACACTGAGTGGATAGTGCAAGTCTCAGACGCACAGGCCGAGTGGCTTGTTGTAGGGGACTTCAATGCCAGACATTCCCTCTGGGACAACCTTGTATGTGAGTCCGCTACGAGTAACCAAAAAGCCTTCCTGGCAGACCAAATCATGGAATCTGATCTGTGTCTTTTAAACAGTGGTGTCACTACTAGAGTGCCTGATAGATCAGACCACCTTCCTTCTGCTATAGACTTGTCCCTAGTATCTCCTGGTCTGTTTCCTATGGTTGACTGGGAGGTCGGAGAGGACACCCTCGGTAGCGACCACCTACCCATCTCAATTGCTGTTCACGTGAATTTTCGCTCTCAGTCAAGCTCTCTAGAACTTACCTATAATTATAAGAAAGCAAATTGGTCGAAATTCGGGGCCCTCTTAGAGTTTCAGTCCGACAAGCTAAAATCCGAAGATGTAGATGTCTACTGCGCCAATGTCACCAAACATATACTTAGTGCAGCGGATACGGCTATTCCCAAAACAGGAAGAAACAGAAATAAAGACACCAGGCCCAACAATCCTTGGTGGAATGAAGAATGTGAGAAAGCAAAGAAAGACAAAAGAAAAACGTATAAAATATGGACAAAGGTTAGATCAGAAGAAAACCACACAATGATGAAAAGGGCTAAAATAGCATGTAATAGAGCTACAGCTAAGGCCAAAAAGGCGTTCTTCTCAAGCTCTATGTCTTCTCAGATACACTCGCATACAGATCTCTCAAAAGCATGGAAAAGCATAAAGATCCTCAAAAATGTATATAACCTGCCCGATCCCCCAGTAGATGTGGACGGCGTCACAACATTTGACGATGCAGGTAAAGCTGAGGCTTTCGCTCGGGTTTTTGCGTCGGTTAGCCAATCCTCCTCCCTTCCTGAAACCGCCCGCTCGTCTAGAACTCGGGAAGAAGGTAGGGCGGAATATAGCGATCCGTTCCCTGACAACACCTTGTCTATGAACCACCCCATTACCCTCAAAGAACTGAAGGAAGCAATCTCATCTGTATCATCCCCGAACGTTTCTGTTGGTCCCGATGACATTTCATATCACATGATTAGCAATTTCCCCGAGAAGTTTTTACACATCATTCTTGGTCTTTTCCAAACCTGCTGGGAGAGCGGAGAGCTCCCAACGTCGTGGAAACAGAGTACTGTAATACCAGTGCCAAAACCAGGCAAACCCAAAAAACTCACAAGCAGTTACAGACCCATTTCTCTCACCTCTCATCTTAGTAAAATCTACGAAAGAATCGTAAAGAGTAGACTGGAATATTTTGTGGAATCCAGAAACATCCTTCCAGACTGTCAGGCAGGATTCAGAAAAGCTCGCTCAGTTACGGACCATTTAGCATCTCTCACTTCCCACGTGAAGACAGTCCTCAAGAAGAAGAAGTGCATTACAGCTACTTTCTTCGATGTCCGCAGAGCTTTTGACTCTGTCTGGCACAGAAGGCTGCTGTTGAAACTGAAACAAATCGGCCTCTCGGGGCGCATCTATTCGTATGTCCGTAGTTTTCTCCATGGCAGAACTTTCTCAGTCAGGGTGGGAAAGTGTCTGTCAGCCCCACAGACCGTGGACTGCGGCGTTCCCCAGGGCACTGTGATTGCCCCAATACTCTACAACATAATGCTGTATGACCTCCCTTCCTTCCTGAAGTTGACTGGCAAAAACAACCCAAAAGAATTGACATCAATGTATATTACACAATACGCTGACGACTTGGTGATCTGGCAATCCTCCAAGATTCTAAAAAGCTTCTCTGAGCAGAGAAAACGAGAGGCGTCGAAATTCTATCAAAAGGTGCTTGACAGAACCCAAGAGTACATGTCTATTAACGGCTTTGTCTTGGCCACGGAGAAAACCCAACTTATATTCTTCACCAAAAATCAAGACATTTACAAACCAACATACTCCCTTGAAAGTGTGCAACTAGTGCCGTGTTCTCAGGTAAAATTCCTGGGGGTCATCTTCACTCCGAACTTAAGCTGGAATGCGCACATAAACTACCTCATCAAAAAAGCTCAGAGTGCTCTGAACCTAATAAGAATAATAAGGAAGCAGTCGTGGGGTCAAGACACAAAGACCCTCCTCCATCTCTGCCAAGCCCTGGTCCGCTCCAGGCTCTCCTATGGTCAGGAGTGCTACTTCGCTGCCCCACAATCGCTTCTCTCAAAGCTTACCTCCATCGATTCCCAGGCGGTCAAATTAGCGCTTGGTGTCCCGGTTCACTGCGAAACACGTGCAGCCTATGCAGAGGCTGGGATCTTGCCCTTGGCTCACCACAGGAAGCTGCAAGTGTCCAAATTTGTCAGCAGAACCTTTACCGTCCCAAACTCAGCCACCCATTTCCTTGTAAAAGACAAGAAATGGGACAAATTCAAAGTTAGCAGGAAAAACCACACGCTTGAATCCATAACGAGCTACACCAGTGACATTGCTGATTCCCCAGATACAGTCTTTGGGGAAGTCGCTCCAAAACCAGTCCCTCTACAGCCACCTTGGCTTCTTGAGGCCGCCAAAGTCAGCATTGAGGACCATAGCACCAGCAAGACCTCCAACCCCCACTTGCTTGCGGCTCGGGTCCGGGAGTCGTTAAATAAATACCAACATCATCTCCAAATCTATACTGATGGTTCCGTGCTGGAGGATGGACGGGCCGGGGCCGGCTTCTCCATACCCTCCCTCAATACAAGCAAAAGCTTCTATCTTGGACTAGGCTTCTGCGTCTTTTCGGCTGAAATGACCGCTATCATCTCCGCACTTCAGTTTCTTATTTTTTATCCCCGCACTCCGCTCAGAGTTGTGGTCTGTGTGGACTCGCAAGCTGTCCTTAAGGCCATTCGCTCCTCTCGGTCTCGATCCCGACCCGACCTCCTGCAGGAAATCCTCTCACTCTCAAACGCCATCATAAGACAAGGAACTCAGTTGGATTTCCACTGGGTCCCAAGTCACGTAGGGATTAGAGGCAACGAACTGGCGGATAGCGCTGCCAGAGTCGGTGCTCTCAACGTTCCCCCAACTCAGCAACTTCGCATCCTCCTCTCTACCTCTGAACTAAACTCCAAATACTGCAATCTCATCCAAAACTGCTGGAAAAGGGAGAAGCGAGAACTGTGTGCCGTGAAAGAAAAGCGATGCTTCGCAGATCCTTCCCCCTTTATCCCTAAACTCCCTAGATCTCAAACGGAGATCATCCATAGGCTCAGAACGAGATCCTGGAAGCTGAAATTCACCCAGACCCTATGTCACTGCGGGGAGACAGCCGGCCTAGAGCACTCTCTGCTACTATGCCGCATGCCTCCTCCACAGCTCTCCAGAGTTAGACAATCATGTCAGGCTCGCGACATCAGAAACCTCTTCCAACTCCTATCTGATCATTCTCTGGCCGTGGAGCTGGCGAAAGCCATCCACTCCTCAACACTATCGACTTACATATAAACAACAGAGATGGGTACGTCCCATCTAAGATGGCAAACAACGACGCCCTATGCTAAAATTCTGTTATAACTGTGCGTAGTCTTTGTTGGCCGCATATGCACCAACCCACACTCCTTGCAGACACAATGATTGTAACAGCGAAATCATAAAAACACCACATACCATTTTTTTTTTTTTTTTTTTTTTTTTTTTTTTTTTTTTTTTTTTTTTTTTTTGATAAATTATATTATATTATAATTATGAACTATGTTTTATCCTATAATCATAATAATCTACCTGTCTCCAATCACCTCGTTGTGGCGAGAGACGTTAAAAATCAAGAAACAACAACAATCGTCGCCAAAGAGACCCAGCCGTCTAAGGAACGTGGATACAGAGTGGTCTCAGCAAGAGTCGTAGATCCTCATGTGCCCCCGCAAATGCGGGGACACATGAGGATCTACGACTCTTGCAGTTGGGCCACGCTCAGTTTTTCCTCGACAACGAAGGGGTTATTAGTTCACAAGTACCGGTGGATGCACGCATAAGGGAGTTAAGTCTCTCACAGTACCAGTGGCGCCACTGACGCAGTAGGAAAGGCTGAAATGTTCAGCCTCACGCTGTAGCCTTACACTCATCTATATGATTTTTTTTTTTTTTGGCAGGGTGAGAGGAGTTCGATATTAAACTTGTTTTCTTGAGCAGGTCTCAGGTCCTTCAGTTATTATTCCTGTCCTGCCCCCAGGGTCGGGGAAGAGGAAGAAAATGTCGCCACACAGCTGCTGTTAGTGCTTGCATTACTAATACTTTTTTTTTTTTTATCAGGGTTTGCGATGATGACGAAGACAAACACACCCTTGTATTGGATGGAATGAACGGATTCCCAGTGAGCGAACGCTCCGAGGAGCGACTTCGGGCGCAGTTGGTCCGCGCACTACAGTGCGCGGGCCAACTGCGCCCGAAGTCGCTCCGAAGTGGTTTTGCTGACTGGAGTCTGGGTTAGGTTACTCGCTGGGGAGGTTAGAGGTTTTCAATTATGCATGTTGTTACATAAACTTGGTTGGAGAAAAACGATCAAGCGTAAAATAAATAACGACATTTTCTCAATGCCACTGTGTTGAAATTCATTCAGTCAATACACACGACAACAGTTTATGGATCAACCATGATAGTTCAAGGGCAGTTCGATCTTTCTCCTAAACCGAGACGTATTTAGCAAGGCGAACAAAAATTGGCAGCGAACACAATGTAGAGATCTAGCAGTGGCGTAGGAACTGGGGTAGGGTGACTCAAACACGCACCTCTTGCCCTCCCTGAAAGAAAAGGTTAAAAAAAAAGAAAAAAAAGTGTGTGTGTGTGTGTGTGTGTGTGTGTGTGTGGGGGGGGGGGGGGGGGTGAGGACAAAGTATCCCCTCAATATTCTTGGAGAACATTTTTGTTTTGTCCTCCCCCCAAAAAAAAAACAACAAGAAAAAACCCCAAAAAACAACAACAAAAAAACAACAACCAAACCCCCCCAAAAAAAAAAACACAAAAAACCCAGCAAAACGAAACAAACAAACAAACAAACAAACAAACAAAAAACCAACCAACCAAACAAACAAACCATTTGGGAAGAAAAAGTTTCGATTTCTTTTTAAAATCGGGAAGATTACATCTTCCCCCCCCCAACCCCCCGACCTCCCCCCCCCCCGACCCCACCCCTTGTGCCACTGGATAGCTTAAGGATTTAATGTTAACGAACTAGGGAAACCGCGATTAACTGCGTATCCGTGTTTTGCCGTATATTCAGTATTTAACCCGCTAAATGCCGGGGCAAGGCGAACACATTCTAGCTGCAAGAGACATAAACCCTCATGGGCCCCCGCAGTCGCGGGGGCTCATGGGGATTTATATCTCTTGTTAGTCCTGTGTTTTTTTACGCCACATTTTGTTCCGATTGTATTGGTGTTCTTCACGCGAATGTTGGTCAGTGTGCAGTGGATTCAAAAGTGAAATCCGTGATCACTAGCAGCGAAGGGGTTACGATGTTTATCATCTTGACTGAAAAACGTAAGGAACACATTTATATCAAAAGAAAAATCAGAAGTCGAATTTAGGAGACACAATAATAATAACCCAAAAAATGGCCATTCTTTATTGACAAGTCTGTAATAAGTGCGAGTTTTAACTCATTCAACTCCGACACGGAATGGCAAGACATGGATCGAGCGTGATAGTTCAAGGGTTGTGCCAGAATAGCTTGGCGCCCATAGGCGCCAAGCTATTCTGGCACAGCCCTTGTGAACTATCACGTTCGATCAGTTTCCAGAAGTGTAATACATTCTTCAGGGGGCAACTTCAAAATTTGCGGATTTCGGTCTTGGTGCGGAATGAGTTAAAATCAGTGAAATATTTCTAATGGTACCTTCATTAGAGGTTGAAGTACTGGAGTGAGTAAAGAAAAAAAAAGAAGAAAGAAACAAACAAACAAACAAAAAAAAAAAACCACCCCAAAACCCCCAAAGCAAAAACAAAACAAAAAAACACGAAGGCGCGGAAAATAAGGACTTTTCTTGCACTCAGAATGAATGTGCTGTTCAGCGGCTAGAGATTCACAGATGGGCTTCAAAATATAAAATTGGTAATAAAAATGTGACATTTCATCCCTTTTAATCGGTTGTTGCTTGCACATGTAGACTGGGCAAATATCATCCATGTGCGGCAGTTGTAGCAGTCAGAAGTCCACAGATGGGCATTGAATGACAACATTCTTGCGTAATGATGCAAATGCAACAATTTAACGATTTCGTCAAGGATTTGCGAAACAAAATTACGCGGCTTCTCAGCGGACAACTTGAGTTTTGATTCGAAGTCTCCAACGCACGTGCGCGCCATGTTTCAAAATTGTCGTCCCTGTTTTCTCAAAGAACACCACCAATACACAAGAGGCGTAGATCCTCATGAGACCCCGCAATCGTGGAGGCTCACGAGGATCTAAGCCTCTTGCAGACCGAACTTACATCTGCACTCTCCAGGGTAAGACGTAATTAAGCGTTAAGTCAATTATAGTTCCACCCCGATCACCCTTTTTACGTTCTGAACGGGTGTGGGGTGGGTACATAACGGGAGCTCTTGAGAACTTGTACCCAACAGAAGCGCCAGGCCATCTGTTAGTGTTTGAAACTTTCTTCGCTTTCTCACTCCCATTGTTTTTGTCTTATTGTGAGGCCGGCTCGAACTAATCCACCATCCAAACCAACTTAAAATTTGACGATCTTTTGCTGATGGAGTATCGTTTGTCAACGCTATTTCTAAAGAGTGTCGCTGGCACAAAACACTACTAACTGCATTATTCACCGCCGGAAGGAACTTGCATTTTTTTCTTTTCATTGACAGTATAAGCCTTAACTAACCTTTGTGTGCGTATCTGTGACTTTTGGAACTTACGGCCCCAAGCTTTAATGTACAAGATCACAAAACAGCCCACGTTTACCAACGTCTGTTCAGTGAACACTCTACAAGTACATTCAAGTGGTGGGGATAGATTGCAATCACAACTTTAAGGGTGGTGATCGATTTTTTTTTCTCTGTATGCATCAACGTGAATGTAATAAGTCACTACCATTGATCCATAGCGTTAAATGCATCACCAGCAGGTGGCGCTGGGAGCGAAAGTGTTCAGCGCGCGGGGACCTGTCTTGAGATTAATTAGACCACTTAAGCGACCTCATAAATCATGACCCGTAAGCCACAGAACTCTTGCGCTAGCTGCCGATCGGATACAGCTGTAGAGTTAAACCATATGAGTACCTCTTTACGACGATGTAAATGCGGCTTGTCCTCGTCAGCAAGAGGCATAGATTCTCATTAGCCCCTGCTTTAGCAGGAGCTAATGAGAATCTAAGCCTCTTGCAGATGAAAGTGGTTAAAAGACTGGAATTGAAGTAGAAATTCAAATGAAAGGTGACAAATTGTGTCCCTTGTGTCATACGTCAGGATATAAATGCGAATTTTGTTTCCCAGCAAGAGGCTTATATTTTCATTAGCCCCTGCTAAAGCAGGGGCTAATGAGAATATATGCCTCTTGCACCCGAAAAGGGATAGAGGATTTGGAGTACCACGGGAAGTTGGAGCGGAAGATGACAAATTGTGTCGCTTGTGTTCTAGACTGCGACAAAGTTGTTTCCCTTTTCTTGTGCTCACTGGCACCGCACGTGCTATTTGAAGTCGTGGCGCAGACACGGCCTGTTGACTTCCGCGGTTCGTTTGATATCAAATACGATTGTTTGAGTTCTTTTAACTGGTATTAATCTAATTAAATGGATGTTATAATTACTAAATGCTCCACTATTTCTACGGAAAGGCTGGATGAAAGCGTCACTGTTCCCAAACTATAATGTGTGGGAGCAAGTTGCACTTTTGTTTCTCTACGAATAGAACGATTTAAAATCGCATTATATTCTATGTATTAGAAAATACTTCCATATTTTTCACCTTTGAGCAAATGTTAAATCACTTGCATTAAAAAAAAAAAATCATCTGTTAATTAAAGAGTCAAAGAGTCATAACTTTAATTAGAAATTATTGCCAATTAGTATCATCAAAAGAAAGTATACAATAATACCATACACATTTCCCAGATATATTGATTGACTAATTTTCGGATTGGCAGATTGCCTAATTACAGGTACACTTCACTGGACATATTAACCCTTTTGACGGCAGGAACCTTAGTTTGAAGACACGGAAAGACACCACAAAGTAAACAACTAGAGAGAACAATGAACAATGAACTTTTATTTTCCAACGGTAGAAGTTATTGCTTGCAAGGACCAGTTTTCAAACTTGCCGTTGCTACATCTAATAAAAAGGACACACATGTAAAACACAAAAATGATACCATAAAGTAATTTGTTGATAATAGGAAACATAATAATAATAATAATAATAATAATAATAATAATAATAATAATAATAATAATAATAATAATAATAATAATAATAATAATAATGACGATAATGATGAGGATAATAATAATAATAATAATAATAATACGACCAGGGATAGCAATAGTAATAATAATGATAGCAACAATAATTATAACTGTCATTATTATCATCACTACCTACATTAGCACTACCAAAACCACAACCATCAGTAAAAAACAAACAAACAAAAAAAACAACAACAACAACAAAACCAACAACAAACAAACAACAACACAAAACAACACAAAAACAACATCTACACACACACACGCACACACACGCAAACACACACACACACACACACACACACACAAACACGCGCGCGCGCGCACAGGCATACACACCTCCCTGTATATACAGTTTCTGGTAAGATAAAACCACATAAAAAGTTAAACACACATAAACACTGGCACACGCGCTTGAGCACACAGTCACACGCTCGAGCACACACACGAACACATATGTATGACTCACACAGAAACTCACGCGCACACACACACAAACGCACATACATACACACACACGTACTCACGCACTATGTAGAGATGTACACAAATCAATCGACGTAATATAACATTAAGTGCGGCAGCAAGGACGCGCACGCGCACACGCACACGCACACATTGACTTGTCGGCCAGTTCACGTCAGTGAATACAGGTGTTTCAAGTGAAGAGGCTGTCCCTGAAGGAGGCGAGCGTCTTTGCAGTTCTAATCACTGCAGGTAAATAATTCCAGAATGAGGTTCCCGAATATGATAAACTGCTCTTGAATATGTCAATACGAGGTTGGGGGGGGGGGGGGGGGGGGGGGGGCTCGAAATTGTTGCTCATGTCTAGAGTTTTCGGGAGATCGCTCTGTGATAAAAGAAGTTAAGTATTGAGGACAGGGTTGCTTACACAGCTTATATACGAATAGACCCTTATTAAACAAAAAGTGGTGGGTGAGAGGCATCATTTTCAATGCTCTGAGCTTCTGGTCGGTTGAACGTTCAGGATCAGTAAATATAAGCTTAGCTGCTCTCCTGTGTAGGCAGTTCAGCCTCTTCATATGCACATCACTAGAACCATCCCACACTATTGATGCATAGTCTATGTGTGACTTGATGTGAGCGTTATAAAATAAAAGACGCGTATCTGTATCAGTAATGGTTTTCAATTTGGACAACATATACAGACTCCTGGATACCTTTTTGCATACATTATTAATGTGTCCTTGCCATTTCAGCTCATCAACTATAGTAACCCCAAGGAGACAGTGCTTTGTGATACTTGCTCGATTGGGCTGCCGTTTACCGAGAGACTAAGAGAGAGCGGGCAGAGCTGGTGCTCAGTTTTTGATGGGTTAAGGGACATTGAATCCGACTTACACCAATCAGAAACCTCATGTAAACTAGCCTGCAGACGTGTATTTAAGGTTGTCAGATTTTTGGCAGGCATATGCAGCGTGGCATCGTCAGCAAACATGTCGCAAGAAATATCGCTGCAGTTTAAATGCAATGGCAGGCCATTGATACATATACAGAACAGCAATGGCCAGAGGAAAGAGCCCTGAGGGAGCCGCTCTTGACGAGACCTCAGGAGGAAAAGGAGCCATTCAACATTTCTCTTTGCTTCCTTCCATTCAAATAGGAACTAAAGAATTAAACAGCATCTGAACTGCAAAGACATACTTGCAGTTTTGACAAGGGGATGTTGTGATTGACAGGATCAAACGCCTTCTTAAAATCAAGAAAAATAGATCCAGTTATTTGGGAGCTACTCATGGATGTTAGCCATGTGTCAGTAAGTCTTGTTAATACTGTGTGGCAAGAATGGTTTGGGCGAAAGCCAGACTGAAATACACTGATGCAGGAGACAGCGGTTTTCCAAATATATATTTCTCTCTCTCTCTCTCTCTCTCTCTCTCTCTCTCTCTCTCTCTCTCTCTCCTCTCTCTCTCTCTCTCTCTCTCTCTCTCTCTCTCTCTCCTCCCGACCACCCGGGTCTGCCCTGGGTGACTTGGGTGGGTTTGACTACTTTTTAGTTCCCAGGGTCACCATGGTTAGCCCCACAGGGTGGGTTTTCTTTCTATTCTGGGGCATGTGTTTCTGTCTACCCTTAGTCCATTCACCTGTATTTGCCTTTTTTAAAAACTCTCCCTACTGTCTGCGCTGCCTGTAGCTCTTGGTATTGGATGTGTGTTGCTAAATGGTCTTAACTTTATTTAGGCTCCATGGCGTAGGTTTATTTAACGTATTGGACCGGCTGGCGACATACATTCAATATTCTGTTTATTTTTTTTTTCACAAGCAGTGCAGGCACGTCCTGAGAAAGCCTTGTTGCTGCCGGGACGTTAAGCAATGTACAATCAATCAATCAATCTCTCTCTCTCTCTCTCCTCTCTCTCTCTCTCTCTCTCTCCTCTCTCTCTCTCTCTCTCTCTGTCTTGTTGGTGTAGCCTGTCTCAGGATTCTTTTTGTTTTTTCTCTCTCTTCTTTACAATCTTGTCATAAACATGCATTGATAGTGACAGAAGAACTAATTTAACAGGACACAAAGTGTGAGGCTTGTTGTTATCTATTTGGATTCTATTGTCATATATAGTTGATCGGTGTAGCATTTGTTGCAATAGACAGATATCTGGACTGACATTATTGTGCCGCACATTTTGGCTACGTTGATCTCATTTTGCTTCTGACGACAGACGTCGTCTGTGACATGACTGTGTATTTGCAAATGAGCAGCTTTCTGACTGAGCCATAAATTTGTTGTTCTAGTCAAAGTGTGACATTAAGCGACTATTTTGAGAAGCTGCGTGAAAGGGGACCCACGGATTTGTTTTATTGTTATATTCACTGTGCCTGACGGTGAATCTGCACTTGGAAAAGTGAAACTATTAAAGTTTGGTTTTTATTAATGTGTGGGACTGAATAGCAACGGTTATCACGTATTTCTCATTAGAGGCCGGAGTGTGACTGTATAGTGAAATTTTTTGTTAACTATTGGTTATCTAAATTGTTTTTGGTCTTCTGTACAACGATCAGTCGTACAGACTTGTGAGAGAAAGGATAACTATTGACTTTAAAATAAGGTCTTTTGTCGTCGTGTGTACACTATTGTTTATATACAACGAACATTATGGCGAGTGCATCCACTGGCTCAGCCACTCAAGGACTGAAAATCGGACATTTAAATGTGTATCATTTATATCCGAAAGTACATGATGTTTCCTTCTTTCTGAACCACCCTTCACATTTCCATCTCATTGGTCTCACTGAATCTCGTCTGGACTCTCGAATTGCTGACGTATGTGTCAGTATTCCGAATTTTTCTCTTATTCGACGCGATGCAACTTCTTCTGGACGTACTGAGCTAGCTGTTTATGTGCACAGCACTGTTCAACACAGGGTACGCAGACGTCTTGATGTTGAGACCAGGGAGGTGGAATACGTGTGGTTGGAAGTCAAGCTTCCTAACACTTTGCCACTGCTGGCTTTGTGCATAGGAATCCAGAATCCACCGTCAAGTGGTATGACGACTTTTTACAGGTGATGGATAAAATGAATGACACAGGCAGGGATATACTCATCCTCGGCGATTTTAACATTTACATCTCAAAACCCCATTCGATGTGGCAATGCACAACAATGCTTTTGGGACTAAAGCAGATGATTACCACTGCCACCAGAGTAACACACTCTTCGTCTACTTTGATATTAACAACCCTCAAGCTATCACTGAAACGGACGTACCTTCACTAGCTGTCAGTACACGGTCATGTTATGTTCCTAAACAGGCCCGAAACCAACATTTATACAGATGTTTTAGAAAACTAGATAGAGATAGTTTCCTTCATGACCTCAGTTTATCGTCGTTCCATGAAGTTTACAATCACAATGACCCTGATGTAGCGCTCTCACTGTGGCTTGAACTGTTCCTCGGAGTGCTAAATAAGCATGTCCCCTTAAAAAGAAAACGAGTCCGGTGCCGTGAGCCCCCCACCAGGATTACGGAGGAGATTAAACAAGCCATGGAAGCCAGAAATCGAGCCAAGCGGGACAAAGATTTTATTGAGTTCAAAAGGTTACGTAACAGAGTCAAATACCTTATCCGGGAGGCACAAAAAGCACTGACAGAGAAAACCATACGTGGCGGGAATCCGTCTTGAATATGGAAAGTTTTAAACTTACTAACCAACAATAGTAAAAATCATTCTGCAAATACAACTGCCAACCTTACAGCCGATGCTTTTAACGACCACTTCATTTTAGCCCCGAAATCTTTACTACATGCTTGGATCAGGTTGAACATGCCGCATCGCAGAGGCTTACTGACTTTTGTAAGCAAAGACTGTCCGCGGGCCGCGATGCTTTTAATGTCCCCTTCATCGCTGTACATGAAGTGGGCAGATTTATCTCTAGTCTCAAGAACAAAAAGTCAACTGGCGTTGATGGTATCAATGGTTTTATCCTCAAACTTTCTCTTCCATACATTGTGGAAAGCTTAACCTATATTTACAACCTATGTATTAAAAATAATACTTTTCCGGCGGCTTTCCAAAAATCTAAAGTGATACCTATTCCCAAAACAAAAGACACATCTGATCCAAATAAATTTCGGCCCATATCCTTATTATCTATTCTGTCTAAGCCTATTGAGAAGCATGTACACAAACATCTTCTTAAATTCCTGGAAGAAAAGTCTCTCCTGAATAAATATCAGTCTGGTTTTCGCCCTAAACATTCGTGTCACACTGCCTTGGTTCATATGATTGACACTTGGCTGCTCAACATCAACAGAAACAAAATGTATGGTGCTGTCTTTCTAGACCTGAAAAAAGCGTTCGACATTATAAACCACGAAATTGTATTAGAGAAACTAGACTGCTACTTTAACAATAACAACCCAGGGACACTCTCATTCTTTTGTTCATATATCATAGGGCGAATTCAAACTGTGTACATCAATGGTACCTTCACTTCTGTAAAGCGTGTTGAGTGTGGCGTGCCCCAGGAATCCATACTAGGGCCGTTACTTTTCTGTTTGTTTATAAATGATCTTCCACTTCATATATCCAATCCAAATACCGAATGTTACATGATTTCTGATGATTTAACAATTCACGCTGGCGGGAAAACTGTACCTGACATATCAAGCAATCTTCAGCTTAGTCTTCAGGAGGTCTCACTGTGATGCAAAAATAATAAAATGCTTGTTAATCCATCTAAAACAAAAAGCATGTTAATCACAACACGCCAAAAGCATCAGCCCCCCCCCCCCCCACCCCTCAGCACTTAGCCTCTCTTTTGATTCAGTTCTCTTTGAGCAAGTCAAATAATGTCGTCTCCTCGGGATAATTGTTGACGAACAACTATGCTGGTTGCCCCATCTAACACAACTAGGGAAAACATTATCAAAGAAACTATTATTACTGTCAAGATTAAAATTTATCATTGATACTAAAACACGTAAGCTATTTTCAACTCCTAAATAAAACCTCACATTGACTATGCATCTACTATTTGGGACGGCTGCAGTGAGGCTAACCATAAGAGGATTAACTCTCAATTCAAGCGCGCAGTTACACTGATCCTCCCAATCCCCACTCTAACTTTGGAGGAAAAGCTTCATGCAACAGGGCTCCTTCCTTTACATCAACACCTTATGTTAAATAAGTGCGTACTTATACACAAAGCACTCAACGGGAAAGCCCCCCTCTACCTGGCTAAGCTTTTCGGTGAGAGCGAAAGGGTTTACAGCACTTCGAGGAACAGATTCATCATTGAACGGTCCCGAATTGACTTGTTTAAATCCAGCCTTTCGTACGCGGGTGCCTATTTATGGAACTCACTTCCTCCACACTATACAGTAATCGAGACATCTTCCATTGTTAAGGACGAAAGCTTTTAAATACATCTAAGAGCAAAAGAAACGTTGATAATGTGTCCGAAAGAGCCATGTAAATGATTTCATTTTTTAACGCATTGTTGTTGTCCTCCGTTTTGTACTTGTTAATTTTTATATATCTTTCTTTACTGTATTATTATTATTATTTTTTAAAGTATTGCCTTTTTACTATATTCTTACACAATAGTAGCTGTATCATAATGCGCGCAGTCGCTGTCTATAAACACTCACTTTACATCGCACCCCCCCCCCACCCCCATCGCCCAGACCCTGTTAATTGATGTGTGTGTATGGAGGGGGGGGGAGGGGAGGGGGGGTGCGTGCGCGAATGTAACCGTTCAGCGACTTGTAAACATATATCGGAATGTAACACAAGTGACCTGTGACTGTAGCCGCTTGTTTGTGCTGTTAGCATGCTGTTTAATGCTTTAAAAAAAAAAAAAAATGTAGTTTAGCAAGGACAAACACGAAAAGAGGCCCGTGCGCCTATTGTTTCCATCCGAGAGATAAATAAAGTATCATTCATTTTCATTCATTCATTCTCTCTCTCTCTCTCTCTCTCTGTGTCTCTGTCTCTGTCTCTGTCTCTCTCTCTGTCTCTCTCTCTGTCTCTCTCTGTCTCTCTGTCTCTCTCTGTCTCTCTCTCTCTCTCTCTCTCTCTCTCCCTCGAGAGAGAGAGAGAGAGAGAGAGAGAGAGAGAGAGAGAGAGAGAGAGAGAGAGAGAGAGAGAGAGAGAGAGAGAGATGAGAGAGAGAGAGAGAGAGAGAGAGGAGGTTGATTATTCCAAGACATGAATCTGTAAAACATTGTTCAGTTTCTTGAATCATTCTTAAATCGTCATCTGCCACTGCGCATTGAACGATTCAAGTTTGAAGTAGAAAATAAAATCAACGACACTGTATTTTCCAAGGAAAAATGAATAGGTACATTTCCTTTTTCAGTCATGTCCTTGCTACAATTATCAAAAATGAAAGAGAGAGAGAGAGAGAGAGAGAGAGAGAGAGAGAGAGAGAGAGAGAGAGAGAGAGAGAGAGAGAGAGAGAGAGAGAGAGAGAGAGAGAGAGAGAGAGAGATTTTGCGTAACAGTAATCTGATTGCTAAAATAATAAACGCCACCGCCGACAATTCCGAACCATTATAACGTGTATTCTGCCATTTTATGGCCACGTGCTGAAAACACACCAAAAGATGAACAGTATCATTCAAATCTTTGGCAGAAGTCAAATTTAATAGTAAAATTCCAAATCGGAATTAAAGTGTCTTTGAGAACGCACGCCACAGCAGTTGAAAAAATAAACACCTATTGACTTCATAACTCTAGGACACAGAGATAATAGCAACTTGAATAGCCCTTACATGCACAAGGCATAGGATCCTCATGAACCCCTGGAGCCACAGGGGCTCGTGAGAAACTATGCCTCTTGCAGAAGAAACGCGTGGCCGCTCAGTGACTGTTCTCATAAAAATTAGTTTGTAACAAAAGTATCCGCAACTACCTAGGAAACCGATGCCCCGGAACGATGCCTTGTTGGTAGCACGAGACCTGCGCGCGCTGTTGTGTCTGGTCGCACGTGCTATGCACAACAAGTGGGTCATGGGGTCAACCGGTGGCAGATGACTGGTGGTCGGTTTGAACCTGGCCAAGCGAGCCCCCCGCGTGGGAACGGACTGTTCAAGGAACGTGGCGCCTATGGGAGATTTAAATCTAAACTAAATTTATTACAAAAAGCTCGTACTGTTTTCAGTGCGATTCCGCCGTGTTAACTCTTTCACTGCCGCAGCATAGTAACCCCTTCAACGTCAGTGGGACGCAGATTATTTTTCTGAACTCTTTGTTTAATAGACGATTTCGCGATATCGCATGTTTGTCCTCGCTTTTAATCCGCTATTTGCGTCGAAACCGCAAGGTGTATATTTGACCCACTTCTGTGTACCGAACAACGGGTATTCAATACCAAAGAGCGTCAGCCGTGCAAGTAATATGGATACCAACAAGAGGCATAGATCCTCGTGACCCCCCCCCCCCCACCCCCCGCAATTGCGGTGGCTAATGAGGATCTACACCTCTTGCAGTTTTGTGGTGTTCATTTTTCCTGCAGACGAGGGGTTAACTACACGAATGGAAGAGACATCGAGAATAAGCGCAGGAAACAATGTACGCAAGGACTTATGAGAATTTAACCCAATCAGCCCTGAGGCACTACAGCAGGCGATGGGTCGACCATGATAATTCAACGGTAGTGCCAGATTAGCTTGGCGCCTGTCGGCGCCAAGCTGATCTGGCACTACCCTTGAATTATCATGGTCGATTCATCTCCTGCAACTGGTGCACAGTCATTAAATGACGCCTCCAAAATTTGGGAAATACTGCCGTGGGGCTGAATGAGTTAAACATGTCGGTGGCCTCTTTCACATTTGTGTGCTTCAGACGTTGGGGAGGTTAGTGACGCAGCGGTAAACTTGAAGCGCCTGCCACCATTGCTAGAGGTGCGAGGTTCGATACCCGGTTCCGGCGTCGGACTTTTCTCCTCTAGTAACTGTCACTGTTAATTCGGACAGACCGTCGGGGGTTCTTTCTCCGGGGTACTCCGGCTCTTCCCCCCCCCCCCCCACCCCAAACGACTTTGGTATCAATTTCAGCCCACTTAATCAAATTTAAAATAATTATATACAATTTGAATTTCCAAAACTTTAGTAGCTCGCTAGAGCTTGCCCTCAGCACCACGTGAATGTTCTGTGTTTATGTACAGTGTATGAGGGAATGCGCGTGATTCACGAGAGCGTGCTTGATGGGCTCAGTTCGCGGGGGCGCTTTGAGCCGATTTTCAATTGGGATAAAGCGCCTATTTAATGCGCTGATTTATTTATTATTTTAACAGTTTGTGATTCTGCGATGGTTTCACAGATTCAATTTCTTGTCGTTGGCATATATGAAGTTAATATTGTATGCCCCACAAAGAATAGTTACAGGTTTTTCGTTTAAACAGACCAGGTTGAAGCCAAAAGATGTCCGCAATACCCCCTCTTGCAAAGTCTCTAAAGTTTGTAAATTTACATCTAGTTCGTCTGTCGAAGCCCCTTGATTAATATGTTTGAACAGGTTTTGCTCATACCCTGTTACAGTTACAGATCAGTGCCCGCCCATTTCAACGTTCCTTTGACACACACTTGCCAACCTGGAAACGAAGCTCCAACCGTTTAAATGCACTCTCCACCCCTGCACTCAGTGCCAGCAGATTGTGTTTCTGAAATCATTGTTAATTTAACGCCAGAGAGCACATGTCTTCCCAGGAACATTTATACAAAGTGTCAGCAAGATAGATAGATTCTGATGAGCCACCATAAGTGCGGGGTGGGGTGGGGGGTGGGGGGGTGGGGTGGGGTGGGGGCGGGGGTGGGGGGTGTGGCTCATGAGGATATATATCTTTTTCCGGTTTGATTGTTTTCAGTTTTCCTGGGCAGTGAAGAGGTTAATTTTCACCGTTCCCCCAGTAAGCAAATGTCCTCGGGCCCACGACGGCCGGATGTGCGCGGGCCCACTGCGGCCGGATGTGCGCGGGCCCACTGCGGCCGGATGTGCGCGGGCCCACTGCGGCCGTCGTGGACCCGAATGCGTTTTACTACTGGTGTCTATGGATCATAACCCCACGCTTTATTTGATTGTTGAGTAGGACTGTTGAGCTTTGTAGGCAAGACGTATGGACTATGAGTCTCTACAGGCTGCGACTGGAGGTAACAGGTATACTCATAATAGCTGCAGGCAGAATCTGTGCCTCTTGTAGTTGGAATAGCGCACAGAGACCCAGTAATCTGAGATCAGACCACCGTGTGCTGACCAGTTGCGTTTCTTCTCCAGCACGTGCCGCTCGCTATCCGGGTCTGTGACAACGTCGGGCGCTCCAGGCAGGCGGATCGCCGTGCTAAACCCCTTCTGAGCTTTTACTGGCCGGCGTCAAGTTAACTATTTCATTTCCAGCACACTGTGTAGAAGATGGATCCGATTAGCCAGCATTCTGGAGATCGAGCTGACCTTCCGTGGACATGGGCAGCACACAATTCTAACAATTAACGAACAAAATAAAACGAAACAAAAGGAGACTAAACGAAACGAAAAGCTACGATACGCCGGATACGATGCAATGCGATACGACGCGACGCGATACGATATAAAAACTACGCGACACGACACGACACACGACACGACACGACACGGAACAAAACGAAACGGCAACACAGTTCCATCTTGATACGATATCATTACATCATGGTTGATTCTGGAAGCGAAAGAGTTAACGGCGAGAATGGCTACAAGAATAGAGACTAACGTTACCAAAGTACTGCAGCTAATCCTTCCCGTCCCTCAAAACCCACACACGCACACTTTCAGACTTGCTTGCATAATACACTCTCATCTTTGCAGAGTCCGAAATAGCTCAGGCGATTAAACGTCGGAAAAAGAGAGCGAAGGGAATCGCCAGATCGTAGGTTCGAGTCCCCGTCCCGGCCTCGGTAGCTGGACTCGTAATCCGGGGAAAAAAGACGGGCTTGTTCCATAGCATGTCCGTTGAAAGGTCCTGGTATATCAAAGTGGCACAGCTGAAGTACGCCTGAATTGATCAGTGTTCAGGTCGTACGCCATAGGCAATAGATTTCCCTGTCCCCCCATAAACCGTCCGTCAGGGCAGTCCATTATCAATTCGGTGCCGTGGACGTTAAACCCAGAACTAACCAACCAAATCTCATCTTTGCTTTCCCGATGGCAAATCTACATCTCACCACAAGCCATTGTGCAACGTTAACAGCATGATTAGAAGGCATAGATTCTCATGAGCCCGCGCAAATGAGCGGGCGCATGAGAATCTATGCTTCTTGCAGGCAGATTGGTCTATCCTCATTTACCTCTATGTTCTCTCCTCAGACGGTTTACGGCGGTGAGTTTAACCAACGTTGTGACACGTGGTTGGTACAAAACACCAGCCACCAACGTACGTTCGCAGATAAAATCAGTCTCGCCAAGTTACCGGGACATTTACGACCAGGTGAGGTCTTGTGGCTGAGAGACACTATTAACATCGAATGATTGATTCTCCGTTCATTGTTCCTGACCTATGCAAATATGCACCATTTTTTCCTATGAACATCGTGCGGATTCAGTAATTTTGAGGAGGCAGGCCAACAAATAATAAGACAGGTGTTGATGCGTACCGCTTGCTGACTACACAAAATAAGTAATAAAGGGAGGAATATGCTTGCTGGTTTGTCATTCCGCACGTTACTGCTTAACTCTTATCATTCGGAATACACCAGTGTGTGAAATAATTTTGACTAAAATAGTTCAAGGGTACTGCCAGAATATCTTGGCGCCTCTAGGCGCCAAGCTATTTTGGCACCACCCTTGAACTAAAGCCATTGGTATATATCGTTATCTGTAATAACTATAATTGTAGTGTTACGTGGTGGAGTTGTAGTCGTAGTATGATAAACACACCAGACGCACGCACGTAAGGTTCTTTAAAATAAACCTCGTTCAGCTGCAATCCGTCACACGTGGCTTAAGGATGTAGACAATACTGGAGTAACAGTTCCAACAATATTTAATTCAGCGATGCGATATCCACACAGTGTAATTCCAAATGCACAAATACTGATAAAAAGTCTCTTCTGCAATGTCCACACTGCGACACAAAGTTTCTGCTACACAGCGTCTCTCCAAATAAACTGCGTGTCTCTACAACTGACAAAGCAAGACAATGTACAAACGGGCTTTCCCAGCGCCCTCCCATCGGGGAAGTGGCGCAGTGGTTAAGGCGTCTGCCTCCAATGCCAAAGGTGCGAGGTTCGATACCGGGTTCCGGCGTTGGATTTTTCTCCTCTGGTAAGTGTCACCGTCTGGGCAGTGGGCAGATGTTCACATCTGCACGGGACATAGACGACCCCGGCCCCCACGAGTCTCCTGCTGCCTTGCAGGCCTGGCCGCTTGGCTGCGGAAAGGCTAAGGGAGGAAACCCCTGACATCAAAGCCCCCGTGTCTCCGGGGAAGGCTTTTGAGCCAGAGACTAAGACAAGGACAGTCTGATATAAAACCTACGACCCGAGGACCTCGATGCCACCGTCCCAGCTTGCTAGGCCATGGCAAACGAACCAAGGGTTTAAAGGGTAGGGCCAGTACTGCGCACACTGCACTCCACCAAAAAGCTCCACCGCGCAGGCTTTAGGAAACGCCCACGGACTATGACACTGAACTTTCCAAGTCCTGTAGCGATGGGCAAGGGGCAAAACGGCAGGTGAAAGATGTCACTGGAAGCCGCAGTCTCAAACCTGCATGCAGGCGGTTCAGGATATTGGTCGCCTGATGTTGACCTGGGGATGACAACGTCACTCGGCACACCCTGAACGACCAAGCAGCCTTCTCTAGGGACAGCACTGCTTGCTCCACACGGAGAGGGGCCTAGAAAAGGTGGCCTAACCAAAGCTCATCCCCTCGTAACCCCAGTTGGCTAGCCGCGGTCAACGGGCATCTTCTCATGCGGTCAGAAAACAAGAAAAAACAATGGATCCACTCTCATGACGACCACGACCGGACTCAACGTAGCATGCTGAAACATCCGAACCATGCTCGACACAACAGACAGCGGACGCCCTGAACGTCGCTCCGCCCTCATTGCCCATGAATTGCGGAGGTTAAACATCGACATCGCCGCGCTCAGCGAAGTACGTCTTCCGGAGGAAGGCAGCCTCCAAGAACTTGGCGCTGGCTACACCCTCTACTGGTCAGGCAGGCCTGCATCAGAAAGACGGCTCTCAGGCGTGGGCTTCATGGTGAAGACCCCCATTGCGACTAAGTTGGAAAACCTACCAACGGGTCACTCCGACCGCATCATGTCCATGCGACTCCCACTGAGACACCAGCAATACGTCACCCTTCTCTGTGTGGCCTCCTGCAGAGCACCCCTGCCGACGACAAAGTCATCATCCTTGGCGACTTCAACGCCAGAGTGGGTCAAGACTCTGAAGCCTGGAAAGGAGTCCTCGGCAAGCATGGCGTTGGGAACTGCAATGACAATGGTCGCCTACTGTTGGAGCTCTGTGCAGAGCAGCAACTTGTCATCACCAACACTACTTTCCAGCAAAAGGACAGTCGAAAGACCACCTGGATGCATCCTCGCTCCAAGCACTGGCACCTTATCGACTATGTCCTAGTGCGCCAGAGGGACCGCAGTGACGTCCTCCTCACCAGAGTGATGCCCAGCGCAGAGTGCCACACTGACCACCGCCTTGTTCGCTGCAAACTCAGGCTCTGCCTCAAGCTGAAACCCAAGAAAGGCCCCCCCCCCCCCCCCCACCAAGAAAAAGCTTGATGTTGCCAGCCTTCAGTTTGACGACAAGAAAGCTGCCCTTCAGGCCGATTTACAGCGCATGCTCAAAGACACAGTTGATCCAGCAGACTCCTCCCCTGAAACACTCTGGGAACAACTGAAAACTGCTATTGTAAAATCCTCTGTGGAAGTCTTGGGCTTTGCTAGAAAGAGGAACAAAGACTGGTTTGACGAAAACGACGTAGAGATCCAGGAACTTCTAGCAAAAAAAAAAAAGAAGAGCCGCCCACCAGGCCCACCTAGCCCAGCCTTCCTGCCCTGTGAAGAAGTCTGCCTTCCGCCTCATCTGCAGCAGTCTCCAGCTCAAGCTTAGAGAGCTCCAGAACGAGTGGTGGTCCAGACTCGCACAGAGGACCCAGCTCTGCGCTGACAACGGTGACTACAGGGGCTTCTACGAAGCACTGAAAGCAGTGTATGGCCCTAGGCACCTGGTACAAAGTCCCCTGCGAAGCGCTGATGGACAGGCACTCCTCACAGATAATACCTCCATCTTGCACCGCTGGTCGGAATACTTTCAGGACCTCTTCGGCGCTGAGCGCACTGTTCAAGAAACAGTCATCCTCCAAATCCCACACCTTCCACTAAAGGTTGAATTGGACGAACCGCCCACCGCCGAAGAGACCCTCACAGCCATCCACCAGCTCAAGAGTGGCAAAGCAGCAGGCATTGACGAAATCCCGCCAGAGATATGGAAACATGGAGGCCCAGCACTGCACAACAAGCTCCACGACCTCTTTCTCTGCTGCTGGGAAAAAGGAACACTACCAAAGGATCTCCGTGATGCAGTCATCATCACCCTGTACAAGAACAAAGGAGAGAAGTCTGCCTGCTCTAATTATCGTGGAATTACCCTGCTGTCCATTGCCGGGAAAATTCTCGCATGGTTGCTCCTGAATCGGCTGGTACCTGCCATCGCTGAAGACCACCTCCCAGAGGGCCAGTGTGGCTTCAGAGCCAACAGGAGTACCACCGACATGGTCTTTGTGCTGAGACAGCTTCAGGAGAAGTGCCGCGAGCAGAACAAAGGGCTGTACGTAACGTTTGTCGACCTAACAAAAGCGTTTGACACTGTGAGCAGGCAAGGTATGTGGCAGATCCTGGAGCGACTAGGTTGTCCCCCAAAGTTCCTCAACATGATCGTCCAGCTCCACGAGGACCAGCAAGGCCAGGTCAGACTAAAAAGTGACCTCTCAGAACCATTCCCCATTCGCAACGGCGTGAAGCAAGGCTGCGTGCTGGCACCGACCCTCTTCACCATCTTCTTCAGCATGATGTTGAAGCAGGCCACAGTGGACCTCGACGATGACGACGCAGTGTACATCAGGTATCGTCTCGATGGCAGCCTGTTCAACCTCAGACGACTGCAGGCCCACACGAAAACCCTAGACCAACTGATTCGTGAGCTGCTCTTTGCTGATGACGCTGCCCTCGTTGCACACACAGAGAGAGCCTTGCAGCGCATTACGTCCTGCTTCGCAGATGCCGCCCAGCTCTTTGGACTTGATGTCAGTCTGAAAAAGACAGAGGTCCTTCATCAGCCGGCACCCAAGGAAGAGCATCGCCCTCCCCACATCATCATCGGCGAGTCCGAACTGAAGTCTGTACACCAGTTTACCTACCTTGGCTGCATCATCACGTCAGACGCCAAGCTGGACAAGGAGCTGGACAACAGGCTGGCAAAAGCGAACAGTGCTTTCGGGCGACTATTCAAGCGGGTGTGGCACAATCAACAGCTGAAAAAAAGCACCAAGATCAGCGTGTACAGAGCTGTCGTCCTCACCACCCTGCTGTACGGTTCCGAGTCCTGGGCCCTCTACCGCAGCCAACAACGACTCCTCGAATGCTTTCACCAGCGCTGCCTGCGTACCATCCTCAGCATTCACTGGAGTGACTATGTCACCAACGTCGAGGTCCTTGAACAGGCGGAAACTGTGAGCATCGAGGCTTTGCTGTTGCGGACACAGCTTCGCTGGGCGGGGCACGTCTCCAGGATGGAGAATCATCGCCTACCCAAGATCACTCTGTTCGGCGAGCTCGCCACTGGACACCGAGACAGAGGGGCACCAAAGAAGAGATACAAAGACGGTCTCAAGAAGTCACTTAGTGCCTGCCAAATCGACCACCGCCAGTGGTCTTCGCTTGCTGCGGAGCGTGACACCTGGCGCTCCACCATTCACAAGGCAGCCGTCTCCTTTGAGGACTCTCGCAGAGCTAACCTTAAGGACAAGCGGCTCAGAAGAAAAAACAGAGTTGTCGTAACTCAGAACCCTGACCAGACCTTCCCCTGCAGCCACTGCCGTCGAACCTGCCTGTCCCGGATTGGCCTCCGCAGCCACGAAAATGCCTGCAGACGACGTGGGCAAGCCCTATAGAATCTTCGTTCGCGAAGTCAAGCCAAGAGAAAACCTTATATATACTACCAAATTCTAGAATCATCTACGGAAATAATACAATGCAACAAATCGGAACGAAAGACGCAACTGAAACTCATAAATAAGAATCTTCTGGAATCACTAAAATAGGCTACAAAAACTCGGCTGCTCACTTCAGCTCTAAATCCTAATGTATAATGAAGACACATAAAAGTATGGTAGCCCTATCACCACGTTCTATGATAGCTCTAGAAGGTACGAGAACATTCCCAAAACAAAATAAAGGCTGCTCAATTCACGCGCACTGAAAAACAAAAAGTAACGAACTGTTACGAACTGTTCCGTATTTACAGACGTCATACAAACCGAGGTAACTAGACAGTGCGACCCTTCTAGAACGTTCTGGACTAAACTTAACAAAACGAAATCGGCTCTACTCACGAACAAAAGAATATCTTACTAAAAAGGCACGTGAAACGTAACCATGATAGCTCAAATAAATATCAGATCGTTTCCTACGATAAACACATGTAACACAACCACAATCGTAACATTACCCCCCTCTTTAGAATGAAATTTCACAAAAATTTCTTCTCAAATCTTAAAATACGGTTGTGGCTGTGTAAACCTACACAAAACCATAAAAATTTTACATCAAAATGAAATCAAAATAATTGTCTCACAGTCTTGTAAACCGTCCTGAGCATCAAAATGTTTCTTCAAATTGTTCTGGACACAGAAATGATCATTCAAACTGCTCTGCTCAGGTAATCTGCTCCAAAGTTCTGCGAACCCTTGATAGACTGTAGTTTAATGTCAAAATTCTGCAAGAACATCGCCCATCTCATAATAGGAGAATTTGTAAATTTTGCAGAGTTTAGATAGTTCAAGGGCTGATGGTCTGTTTGGAGAACAAATGGCACTCCCAGAAGGTACAGTTCGAATCGCCTTACTCCCCAGATGATGGCTAGGCACTCCTTCTCGATGGTTGAGTAGTTTCTCTCAGCTCTGGTCAACTTTTTGCTGGCGTAGCTCACTGGGTGGAGTTTTCCGTTATCTTCTTGCATCAAGACTGCACCTACTCCTCGTTGGAGGCGTCTGTTTTCAGGAAGAACGTTTTCAACGGGTCAGGAAGGTGTAGAACAGGCTTCTCGGTTAGGATGTCTCGAACCGCCTGGAATGCTCGCTCTTGGGCCTCCTCCCACTTCACTATGTTAGGTTGTCCTTTCCTCAGCAAATCAGTCAGGGGTGCTGTGACTGCCGCGAAGTTTGGTATGAACTCCCGGTAGTAGTTCGCCAAGCCCATAAATGAGCGGACTTGCGTCTTGGTCATAGGTCGCGGGGCATCCCTGATCTTCTGCTCGTTGGCGTCGTGTAGCCCCTTTAAACCTTCGCTCAATTTATTTCCAATGAAGTCTATGTTGTCAGCCCCAAGAATACACTTGCTTGGCCGGATGGTGAAATTTGCATCTGACAGTCTTTGGAACAGTTCTCGGAGGGCTTTGAGGTGGTCCCCCCAAGTTTTGGTATGGATCAAAATGTCATCCCAGTAAAAGACCACATTTTGCATATTATCTTCTAGGATCTTTTTCAGTCCTCTCTTCAATGTGGCACCACTGTTCACCATACCAAAAAGGCATCTTCAGGAACTCCCAATGACCGTCGGGTGTGACGAACGCTGTCTTGGGGATATCTTTTTTTGCAACCTTGATTTGCCAATACCCTTTGCTTAGGTCAATTTTGGAGAAAAATCGGTCTCCACTGACCTTCTGGAACAGTTCTTCCGCTGTGGGCATAGGCTCTGGATCAAAGATTGTTAGTTTATTGAGTCTGCGATAGTCCACACACACTCGGTTGGATCCATCTGGTTTCTTCACGATGACAACTGGGGACGCATATGGTGACTTTGACTCTCTGATGACATTCAGACTCAGCATTTCCTTGATATCCTTTTACAATTCTTCCCTTGTGTTATAAGGAAGACGATAATGTTTGCTGCGAACTGGCTCGTTTGACGTCAGGTTTACCTCGTGCTGGATGGTGTCTGTTGTCCCTGGGTGAGGTGTAAACCGATGCTCGAACTCTTGAGTTAGGACGCGCAGTTCTTCATGTTGAGTCTGGGTCAGATTCTGACCGAACTGGATATCTTCTACATCCTCCTTGTGTCGGAATTCATTAAGGTCAAACAGGTTCTCGTCGTCTAGTCTTTCGTCATCAGCAAGACGCACCGATGCGGCCATTTGTGTTTTGTCTTGACGACCTCTCTCAATATACTTCTTCAGCAAATTAGCATGGTAAGTCTTCACCTTATTGTTGACCTTGACTCTGTAGTCGTTGATGCCAACCACCGTGTCGACAACGTATGGTCCCTTCCACTGCATCAGAAGTTTGTTGTTGTCGGTAGGAAGAAGAACCAATGCTTGGTCACCTGGCTGGAATCGTCGAGGTTTTGCCTTACGGTCGTAGTAATGCTTCCCCTTGTTCTGCGCCTTCCCTAGTTCTTCTCGAGCCATCCTGAGGGTATCTTCCAGCTTCTCTCTCAGGTCGAAGACGCACTGGTAGCTGATTTTCACCTCAGGTGCGTCGATATCCTTGGTCCACAGTTCTTTGAGGATGTGCATGGGTCCCCTCACAGTCCTACCGTACAGTAATTCAAAAGGGGAAAACCCTGTCGAATCCTGAGGAACTTCACGGTATGCGAAGAGCAAGGCATTGATATATCTATGCCACAATCTTGGCTGCTCAGCACACAGTTTCTTCAGCATAACCTTCAATGTTCCATTAAATTTTTCAACCAGCCCATTACACATGGGGTGATAAGGGGTGGTTGTAAGGTGACGGATGCTCAATAGTCGGTTGACTTCCTCCATGCAGCTGTCTCCTTTGAGGACTCTCGCAGAGCTAGCCTTAAGGACAAGCGGCTCAGGAGAAAAAACAGAGATGCCGCAGCTCAGAACCCTGGCCATACCTTCCCCTGCAGCCACTGCGGTCGAACCTGCCTGTCTCGGATTGGCCTCCGCAGCCACGAACAAGCCTGCAGACGTCGTGGGCAACTCCTATAAAATCTTCGTTCGCGAAGTCAAGCCAAGAAGTAAGGTGACGGATGCTCAATAGTCGGTTGACTTCCTCCATGCAGTCGGAGACGAACCGAGTTCCCAGGTCACTTAGGATCTCTTCAGGAATCCACAAACGGCTGAATATGTCGACGAGCGCCTCTGCCACTGTTGGAGTATCGATCTTTTTCAATGGTATGGCTTCAGGATAACGTGTAGCGTAGTCCACCAGGGTCAAAATGTATCGATGACCATCTTCACTCGGAGGAGATATTGGCCCCACAAGGTCAACAATATCGATCAATGACATTTTCTCTAGAGGAACATTGGGCACCTTTTCCTTGGAGATTGTCTTCTGGCATATGTCGCACGATCTGCAGAATCGGGTAACGTCGCCTCCCATATCAGGACAGTAGAAGACGGCTCGGATTCTATCGAGCGTCTTGTTGATTCCCAAATGTCCTCCCAATATGGAATCATGTGCCAATTTCATCACCTGCATTCTCAAAGGTTCAGGAACTACTACTTGACGCACAGGTTTATCTCCACAGCTGTCGAATATCCGGTACAGGATATCTTTTCTGGTCTCGAAGGTTATCTCTTTTCCCTTTCGCGTCACAGGCTCGGTTTGACCTCGGAACTTGTCAAGCGTGGTATCGGCTCTCTGTAGCTCCACCAGCCTTTCCTTATTCACCACGGCGGCTTCCGTGTTGTCCGCCACTTTTAGAGGGATGGTTTGGTGACTCTTCTTTGCTTGACTTCTTGTGGTAACAGAACATGTTTCAGGTCTCCACTCTGGATCTGGATCGTCTGCGTTTCTGACACTGTCAACGTTTCCGATGATAAGATCGTACACAGGGGTCTTCACGCATAGCACCTTCACCTCTCCTCTCAGATACGGAGTGTCGACTCTGACATTGGCAAGGGGGATAATTCTTACAGTTCCGTCGGCCAAAATGAGGGTGGTCCACTCCTGTAACTTCTGGTCTTCAGTTACTAGGTCCTCTCTCACGATGACGCAACTACAACCAGTGTCTCTCAACACTCTCACTGGTGTGTCGCCGACGAATCCTGACACCACCGGCATGTTCGGCACTTCATTCTCAGGCAGCGCGATGTTTGAGACTGGTAAAAATGTAGCCCCATCTCCTACTGAGATGCGTCCATTCTTTCTGAAAGATTCGATCAGCTCTGGTGTCACTCGCGTTTCTCTAGACTCAAAGTCACTGGATGATGTCATATCATTGGCTAATACAGCGGCAGCTCTGTGTTGAGACGTGGTACTGCTTCTGCCTGCTATCCCATGATCTTGGTTGGATCTTCTGATGTTGTCGCCTCGGGGAATGTCTTTAGAAGGACACCGTATCGCCTTGTGACCTTTCTTTCCACAGAGAAAACATGTCAGGTTCTCCACCGGCTTGTATCTCGGGGTGTCTCTGACATTGTGGATTTCCTCTGCTGGTGCAGACACACGCTGTGGCTTACTGGACCCGAACTTCATGTTGTGGGCGTCAAGGTATCTTTGAGCGAAGTCGGCCAGGGCCTTTAGTGACTGGTCTTTTTGTTTTCTGAGGTGGGCGGCCAGGTCCTTAGAACATGCGCTGAAAACTTGTTCTTTGATGATAAGGTCGCACAGGTCTTGGTACTCTCTGTTTAGGCCAGCCAGCTCTATCCATTTCTCCATGTAGCTTCTGATTCTTTCAATGAATAGGCCGGGTGTTTCTCCTTCTTCAGGCTTGCAGTTCCGAAATCGTCGCCTGTAACACTCTTCAGTGAAGTCGTACTGTCTCAACAGGGCGGCTTTCAACTGCGTATAATCTTCGGCTTCCTCTCTTGGTAAGCGAGTGTAAAATTCAAGCGCTTTGCCAGTTTGCGCTCAGTTTAATAGCCCAAGTCTCTTGTTTCCAATTGTTGCTATTTGCGAAGCGCTCGAATCGCTCCAGATAAGCGTCCATCTTATCTGAATTTTCAATGAAAGGTGGAAGTTTTGGCGCACGCGCTGATTGTTCTTTGCTGGCTAATACTGTTGCTGGCTCTGTGCCTCAATCTCCATCTGCTTTAGATGAATTTCGTGTTGACGCTGCCTCTCCGCCTCTTCTCGCTCCTCTTCTCGTTGTTTCTCTGCCTCTCTTCGCTGTTTCTCTGCTTCTTCTGCTTGGATTTCGAGTCTCCTGATTTCACGTTCCTTAACTCTTTCTTCTCTCTCCCATCTCTCTTTTTCTTTTCTCTCTCCTCTCTTTTCCTCTCTCTCCTCTCTCTCCAGTCTCTCCTTTTCTTCTCTCTCTCGTTTCTTTTCTTCTCTCTCCAATCTCTCCTTTTCTCTCTCCAATATCTCCTTTTCTATCTCCAATCTCTCCTTCTCTCTCTCCTTTACAAACTCGAGGAGTTGAGCTCCTTCGAGTCCACATTCCTTTCCAATTTTCAGGAATGTCTCCATTTCCGATGTCGCCATCTCTGCTTTTCACTGCTGGCTGTTTTCTCCTGCTACCCTTTCCACTGAATCAACTGAAGAGGTCCCGTCGGAGGTGCCAAAATGTTACGTGGTGGAGTTGTAGTCGTAGTATGATAAACACACCAGACGCACGCACGTAAGGTTCTTTAAAATAAACCTCGTTCAGCTGCAATCCGTCACACGTGGCTTAAGGATGTAGACAATACTGGAGTAACAGTTCCAACAATATTTAATTCAGCGATGCGATATCCACACAGTGTAATTCCAAATGCACAAATACTGATACAAAGTCTCTTCTGCAATGTCCACACTGCGACACAAAGTTTCTGCTACACAGCGTCTCTCCCAATAAACTGCGTGTTTCTATAACTGACAAAGCAAGACAATGTACAAACGGGCTTTCCCAGCGCCCTCCTTATATATACTACCAAATTCTAGAATCATCTAGGGAAATAATACAATGCAACCAATCGGAACGAAATACGCAACTGAAACTCATAAATACGAATCTTCTGGAATCACTAAAATAGGCTACAAAAACTCGGCTGTTCACTTCAGCTCTAAATCCTAATGTATAATGAAGACACATAAAAGTATGGTAGCCCTATCACCACGTTCTATGATAGCTTTAACTCTTAAACGTTTGCCTCCCTTGACATCGATGGAATTCCATCGATGCTTTCACAGTGGAATTTTCCACTGCTATGAAAAATTTAGAATCGTCTTTTTTTTTTAATTTCACTAATTTTATTAGTTGTATAGGGTTCACATTAATGTTTGAATGCCTCCATGCTGTAAAAATACGAAATATATTAAAATAAAATAAAATAAATTCGCATCCTATCACGTACTTGCTCTCTGCAAATTCTTGTGCATTTGTGCTACGTTTACGTATTTCAGTCACTTTGTCTTCATGAGGATAGAACATACATTTATAAAGCAATTTTAACATACTTGGGCTTGTTTTGTCAGGAATTGTAGTGGCTTTCAGAATTAACTTCTTTTAGTGACTGTTGTACAGTAATAAAAAAAATTTCTTCTTTGCGACTATTGAATGTTTAATATTTTGCGGTAAAATAAAAATAAAATTTAGACATTGAACCCTTCTTCATGATTTACAGTGTAATTATTTCTTGTTGTTAGTGTGCCTGTTTGAAAAAAAATTCAATTTGCTTTCAACTGATATATAATATGTCTATAATATGTTAACACTTGCACTAGTTTTGTGTATTTTTAACCATTTACCTGTTGCGCTGTCAAAAATGCATACAATTTGCACGAACGTTTAAGAGCTAGAAGGTACGAGAACATTCCCAAAACAAAATAAAGGCTGCTCAATTCACGCGCACTGAAAAACAAAAAGTAGTGAACTGTTACGAACTGTTCCGTATTTACAGACGTCATACAAACCGAGGTAACTAGACAGTGCGACCCTTCTAGAACGTTCTGGACTAAACTTAGCAAAACGAATTCGGCTCTACTCACGAACAAAAGAATATCTTACTAAAAAGGCACGTGAAACGTAACCATAATAGCTCAAATAAATATCAGATCGTTTCCTACGATAAACACATGCACGCTCTCACAGGATAACACAACCACAATCGTAACATGTAGCTTGCATATGGCAGTGTACAAATTTGAAGCATTTAGCCTGAGTGCCAGCTGACGCAGAATGTGTTTCTGCAATCTTCGTTAATTCAGCCCCCGCCCCCCCCCCCCCCCCCAATTCTAACTGTTCCAGGAACATGGATTCAAAGTGGAGTCAGTGAGAAGCATATATCCTCGTGAGCCTCGCAATTGCGGAGGCTCATGAGGATCGATACCTCTTTCAGTTGGTTGGTGTTTAGATTTTCTCGGCACTGAACAAATCAAGACCAGCACACACTTATAGAGGAGGCGATGACTAAAAATCGGGAATTAAACCGCTTGACTAATACTGAAAACACCGCTCGCCAGAAAGTTACGCAACTTTTTCGCCAAACGATCGTTAGTTTCTTTCATGCAGTTAAACCAAATCCGTCGCGTTTCTGTGCGTCCATTCAATCATTAAGCCATATCGGTACATACTGTGTCTTCAACCATTATGCCCACCGGATCCGGAGCTGCAATGAGTAAAGGATCAAACTGGAAAGCTTGTATTTCTATTTTCTAACCAGGTCGTCTGCCAATGGTATGATTTACTGTTCTGCCTTGGCGCGGATGTTTGAGATGATAGGATGGAGATGACGCGGTTTAGGGGGGTTGGGGGGATGGAGGGAAGGGGTGTGGAGTGAGTGACCGTGTGATGACCACGGCTTTTATGCCCGGTGCTCAAAAGGTCATCGGGAAGAAGTCGGCCTAAGCTGGCTTGCGCACACGACCTTTTGCTAACTGGTACTTGTCTACAAGAGTCACAGTCCTTCTTGAGCGCTCAGATCTTTACCTCTTGCACGTGAAGATTTTTTTCATTACATTTCATTCCCTTATATTTACAAATTAACCCCTTGACTGCTGTGAATCGTCCTTTCGTCCGAGCGGTATCGTCAGTAAGAGTCAAAGGGTTAACCCCTTCACTGCCGCAAAAAGAGCACCACACTACTGCAAGAAGTATACATCTTCATGAGCCCCCGCAATGAGGATCTATGCCCCTTGCTGAAACCACTTTGTATCAATTGTTCATGGGACGCCTGGAGCTCTTTCGCGTTGAATTGAAACATATTTCACATGTATAATATGCGATCAAGTGTCAAGTGGCAGTGAAGGAGTTAATCGGCATTAATGTGTGAAAATTCAAGTGCATGTATTAGACCCGTGTTCTGAACATAACAGCATTTTTTTTAAAAATTTGCTGGCAATATTACAATTATACTCCTGAGTAGGAAGGGGCGGATCTTCGGAAAGGGGTCCAGTGGTTCCAGACCGCCCCCCCCCGCCCCCCCCAAGAAAAAAAAAATTCTTTTAAATGTTATAACAAACAAATTCTTTTAAATGTTATAACAAAGTCCCTTTTTGGGGAGTTTAGAACCTCCCCCCTCCCTCCGCCCCTCCATTGTTTGATATTTCGACGAGTGGTGAGAGTATTGAGACAGGTCCCTACCCCCCGCCCCCTTCCAGACCCCCCCCCCCCCCTCACCTCCTACTTCTTTGAGTTTTCGGCCACTCGAAGCAAGGTCTAGCGTCGGGAAGCCTTTTGTGTCATTTTAAAGATCCCAAACAAAACGTTGGACCCCCCTCGCCCCCCTCCCCCACCCTTCCCCCCACCCCGTTGAAATAACTGATCCTTCCCTGCATAAGAAGTAGTCATCCTGAGTTCAGCCTACGTAATGAAAGGAAAACTGGGCGTGATTCGTAGATGACAGGACAATTACTGTCTTCCACTTCCAGTCACATTGATCAAGGGTTGGTGTCACAAAGCTAACAAGCCACCACCGATCTTTGGAGTCGCAAACTACTGTTTCTAGTACCTCCTTTATCCAGGACCTGGACAATAACTTGTGCCGTCTGCAAAGGAAATAGATCTTCATTTCCTCGTGGAAGCTGTAGTGGCCCATGTGGATTTAGGGCTATACATCTCGTTGCTGAAGTCCGGGCACATCTTTACATATTAGCGAGGTTTCGTTTGCAACGAACGACTCCCATCAACGGACGAGAGCGAAATCGCGGTGGCTAAACAGCGCGCATCATTAGCACAGACAACACTGCGGGCTCATGAGGATCTATGATTTTACTACTCTCTAGTAGCCAGAGCCGTTTTGATTTGTGAAGGAAAAAAGACAGTAAGTCCATTTGTGTGAAGAGCGAGGTTTTCGTCGTAATACAATGCCAATCTCGTTTTTCACACAAAGCGACTTGCTGTCTTTTGCCTACTTAGGGTACCGTAGCTTCGACATGGAGATGTTTGGTATTTCCACCCCTGTCATCCTACGGACGCTTAAGGACAAATCACTGTAACGTGACATCCAGACGTTGAACACTCGTAAAAGGACGTCCGTTCGTGACCATTTGCGATCAACGTTGAAGAGGGGTGCTAAAAACTAAAAATGTAAATGCGATGACTGTGGACAACACTTGAGTTGATTCACAAATACTGTCAATCTGCAAAAGGCATAGATCCTCATGAGCCCCCGCATTCGCGGGGACTCATGAGGATCTATGCCTCTTGCTGGCCCAGTTTACGTGTTTCTCAAACGGACGAGTTCTTTTGGTATCAATGTGGGATAGAAGTAACAATTGTTTAATCAACGCGTGCTGAAAACAGTTAAATCAGGGTATAGTGGAAGAAGGTGCCAACACAACAGTTTCGCGTGTTGTCTCGATGCTGTGATTTGTTGTCTCTTTCTTCGAAGGTCCTGAGAGTCCTAACTGAGTCCGAGTTGCAGTTGCGTTGTCACTCAGCCTTACGGGACGGCTTATGAGTTTGAAAAGACGGACCTGTAATGATACCGTAATGCATCGGTGAACTCACTTTACAAGGATCTTTCTGGAGGTGTAAAATTAAAGAACGAAAGAAACAAAGAAACAAACAAACAAATAACGAAAAACAAACAAACAAACAACAAAAACAACAAACGAGACAACCAACCAATCAACCAACCAACCAACCAACCAACCAACCAACCAACCAACCAACCAACCAACCAACCAAACAACCAAACAAACAAACAAACAAACAAACAAACAAACAAACAAACAAACAAACAAACAAACAACGAAATCAACAAACAACGAGAAAAACAAAAAAAGATAGAAAGAACAACCAGCCAAACAAACCAAAAAAACAAACAAACAAACAAACACGTGTATCAACATACAAACAAAACAGACAAAAACAACGATGACAACAACAGCAACAAGGCACAAACAAAAGATAAAAAATGCACAAAATACTTACAGAACGATCGCACACTCAAAGACACACTGACACAAGCACCCAAAATGCATACTTGTTTTGTTGTTGTTAAGATGACAGGTCTTATCTTACAAAAGAAAAATGTTCATATTTTATTATAATCAAAGTAACATGTTTGGATACACAACATTAACGGTGTATCAATTAACGTTTAAATGGAGTTTGCAAATACAGGGATTTGTTGAAATAGAGGGAATAAGACAAAAACAAAACAAAACAAAACAAAAACTCGAGAAAGGCTCAAAGGACAGAAGACCTGCCTTTTTTGTTCTAAAGAAATCTTGAACGTAACACAAGACCTGCCCTTTTTTGTTCAAAGAAATCTCGAACGTAACAGATGTCTGTATCGGGACGACTTGGGCACAATAATAATCACCATAAACAAAGTGCCAATTAGCTGGGAGAAAGAAAGTGGCAGGTAGAGTTTAACCGGAGAACAAAAAAACCCAAACAATCACAGATCTAAACCACAACCATGTCATCCGTCTATGGTCCGCAGGTGTAAATCAGTTAGGCAAGAGGCATAGATTCTCGTGAGCACCTGCATTCGCAGGGGCTCACAAGAATCTATGCCTCTTGCAGACAAAAAATATGTGACTTTAGAGTCGACCGGTGGTTTGATTTTGTTTTCACTCGCCGGGATAAGCGACAAACCCGCTCACCAAGTAGTTTGGAACAGCGGGACATAGGAGATGCGCGCGCGACAAGCTCGCCTCTTACGCGTGCTGGACGTCACATAACACGTGGCGGTCACGTGACGAGGCCGAGAAGGATGACGGGAAGGCCGGTCGGTCGTCTGCGTGAAAATATGGCGCCTGGCGCTCGTAGGACTCCGGTGACCGGTGGGAAAATATGATTTTATGATTGCTGGATTTGAGAGAAGTATGTTCACATTTCACGTGGTTGTCAGGCAGGGGGTGGGGGGTTACAGTCGTGACGCGTGCTTACGGGCCGTGACGCGTGCATCCCGCCGTGACGCGTGCTCGTTACCCTTTCTTTGTGGAAACACTGATCACTCATACATTTAACTCGAAATAATGCCCTTAGTTCGACGAACGCCTAGAGCCAAATTTGCTCCGCAGGAGGCGTAGATTCTCATGAGCCCCCGCAGCTGCATGGGCTCATGATAATCTATGTCTCTTGCGGATGGATTGTGGGATTATGATTTAATCTTCTGAGTGATGCTCTCGGTGTATGACCTTGAACTTCGGAAGTAGCGTATTCAAGTTGTTTTTTTGTTCTGAAACAATTATTTTGTTTTGCTACAATTATACGTTATAACAAGTATAATCCTCAGATTAATTAACTATGCTCACGAGTTAATCCCTAACCAGTGCGCAATCACGCGCGCAGGCGTTCTCAGTGTTTCAAATTTATTGTCGTATTGTTGACTCAATAATAATCTGACTCCATTCGTCTGAAACAGTAGTGACACATTGAGCACTCAAGAGAAATGCGGTTTGTTTCACTCAGTTTGTGTGGAGCAGTTCTTAATAGTTGAAACAATCACAACGCTAAAGTATCTGGTTAACTCATTCAACCCCAACACCGAATTCCCCCAATTTTGCCGTTGTCCTCTGAAGACTGCACTCTAGTGCGGACACAGTCGACCTGATAGTTCAAGGTGATGCCAGAATAGCTTGCGCCTAGGCGCCAAGCTATCTGGCATCACCCTTGAACTATCATGGTCGATCCTTATCTTGCTGTGGTGTGTCTGGGGTAGAATGAGTTAAACAGTATCGTAGGCCGACATTGAATCTTGACTATCGGACTATCTAAAGCAGACATTGTGTATGCTGTTTAACACACGGACATAAAAACTGCACACGATCTGAACTACAAGTAAGCAAAGGTCCTCGGGCCGAGGAAAGCCGCCATGGGCCCGCGCACGGCTGTGGGCCGTAAGGCGGCGTTTTGCTGCTGAGGTAGTCTGGTTGCGCCAACTGATCAGCGCAGCGAATCGAAGGAGACAACCAGTGTCGATCTAAGTACCATTGGCCATTGTTACAAGGTAAGTGCATTTTTTACCGTCGGATCTCCGTAATACGGTACTACTAGCAATGATCAAAGGGATACCATGATTCCGCATCATGTTAGTGAGTGCCATTGACCAGTGTTTCAAGGCAGGTGCATTTCCACTTTGTGGTCAGCCGGTCATCGGAAATCATTCAGTCCGTCACGTCACTAGAACTCTCAGCTTTGGACAAACACCGACCATCTCCGTCGCTTGAGGGTTGGTTTCTTTCAGGAAGAGACATAGATCATCACGGGCCGAGGGCTGCAGCTGCAGATGTAATGATGACTACTCTCTGTTAGTAAGAGGCATATAGTTTTGGCCCTAACCCCTTCCCCACCCCCACAACTCCAACGCCATCAAACCCCCCCCCACCCCCACTCAACCCACCCCCCCCCCCCGCAAAGAATTCAGTGCTCAGTGAAAACTATTCCCCTCGAACGTCAAAAATTTCTAACCGTCAAAGGAACGTCAAACTTGATCCAAAGTGGTTTAAGCAAGAGGTATAGGTCTTCATGGGCCCCCGCGGTTGCGGGTGCTCATGAGGATCTGCACCTCTTGCAGTTTGGTCGTGTTCAATGGTGGCTGAGGGAGGGGGGTGGGGTGGGGTGGGTGGAGGGGTGTTTGGAGGAGGGGGATGTTAAAGCTTTCTGCTCGGTATCGGTTTCACTCTTGATAAACCCGAAGACGCAATCTGCAGCTGAAGCCCTCTTCAATGTCGTCCCTGTTTCCAGCAACCCCGCCCCCTCGCACATGCACCTTTAACCCTTTCACTGTCGAGAAATAAAATTGAACACTACCAAACTACAAGAGGTCTAGATCCTCATGAGCTGGGGTTGAAGAGGATCTAAACCTTTTGCTGAAACCATTTTGTATCCACGTCTCTTTGACAGCTGGAGTTCATTGACGTTGAATTTACGCTGATTTCAAAACTGAACACAATCTGCGTCAGCTGGGAGTAGAGGGGTTAGCATCAGTCAAATGTTTTGTGCCAGCATGTTATTTATGAGGCTCATGAGAATCTGACTTTTGTAGATAGTAGCGAGTCTCTGCTAATGACTGAACATTCAGACGCTATTTGATTTTATAAGCTATTACATTATCCTAATCGTCTGTTGAGCCCTGTGTTCAGGTTGGTGGATGAAGATCCATCACGACAACTCTTGGCAATGTCTTACTAGTTTAAAGCTTCTCCAGGTTTCATGCAAACACTACATAAGAACAATTTTATCTCACGATGATAGCGGTAGATGTAATAAATGTGTGGCTTAGGGCAGCGACATAGTCTTATTTTGAAACATCGCAGCTTTCTGGATACTTAAAAATGCTCTTCTATCTTGAAATATATATTTAAAAAAAAATTAACCGTATGATTCAATTAAAAAAATAAAACATAATAATAAATAATTACGGTATTTATATACCACAAATAATTACTCTTTAACTCATTCGTAGGCGGCACGTCTCGAACGAGTTAATGCTGAATTTTCAATGAAAAAACCCAAACCCAGGGCGTCCACGTCCGGTGGTCTGCACTGTCGTGTGTTCATGAGCGCTGAAGGTCGGCGTAAGGTCAAAGATCAAGGGAAGGGTCATCAGTGTTGCAACACGGACATCAAAGTCGAAGACGAGACCAGTACAACCTCCGCCCCGGCACGCAACAAGGGGACGTCACCGCGACTACAAGGGGAAGTCACCGCCACAACAAATGAAGTCACCCTGCACCAGCGGCGCCTGTCGTGTTGCATTCTGGGTAATTTGTCGCACCGGACGTGCGGACAATGCATCATAGCGCCGCAGGGTACTGTGGGTAGGGACTCTCAGCCAATGTTGTCTCCATCTGCAAGAGGCCTAGATTCTCATGGGCCTCTGCCAGGCAAAGGCCCATGAGAATCTGTGCCTCTTGCTTGATAGGCGTTGGGTTATATTATATCCTCAGGAAGGTAGTCATCCTTGGATTGGGTCGGGAACCTTGTAAAAGCGGTGTAACGTGTAGGTTTGCTATAGTTTAGTGGAGATTTCATGCTGATTATAGACCATATTAGGGCTATAATAGGACACTTGTCTTGCAGAAACGCGTTAATATTGCAGCTTCACGTCACATCAGAAACTACAATGGGATTGCTTAAAGTGTTGACAATAAACCTCTGTTTCCACCTCACAAATGTATGTCTCTTAATTCTTCATACACTTTAAATTTGTGTATATATATATATATATATATATATATATATATATATATATATATATATATATATATATATATATATATATATATATATATATATATATATATATATATATATATATATATACAAAAAATGCACTCAATCAGAGTAGCTCCAAGGGACATAATTTTTCAATAAATTCTGAGAATGCTGTGCTAATGCCATGGAAATCCAGGCTGGTAAGATTGCATTGTGTCATCAGGACATCAGCTGTCCTTTTGTGACTGCATCGCTTATTAGATCTTTTGAGCCTTCCACTGAAAACCTACTACATAAAGTAATAGGGACTACCCGCAGGCGCCCCGCCATCCGCTGGAGAATATCCAGTGTTCCCCCCGAGGGGGGATGCTAGAAAATATTCCCAAACAGATATTGGACCTGCTGAGTAGATTTAAAGTTTTTGCCGCCTACGATCGGTTTCGCCCCAAAGGGGGTGGGGGGGGGGGGGGCTCTTCAGGTAGGCATACGGCGTAACCTGAAAGTGCAAACACAACGCATGTACTAGAAGCCGCCTCCAGAATTTACTGGTAGCACCCCCAGCACAGCGCGGATTGCATCCCTAAAGCTTTATGAGGTGTTGCAGTGGAAGAAGACAGACTAATTTTGAAAAGGCAACACCTAGGCGGCAAAAACATTAAATCTACTCAGCAGGTCCAATATCTGTTTGGGAATATTTTCTAGCATCCCCCCTCGGAGGGAACACTGGATATTCTCCAGCGGATGGCGGGGCGCCTGGGGGTAGTCCCTATTACTTTATGTAGTAGGTGTTCAGTGGAAGGCTCAAAAGATCTAATAAGCGATGCAGTCACAAAAAGGGCAGCTGATGTCCTGATGACACAATGTAATCTTACCAGCCTTGGAATTCCATGGCATTAGCACAGCATTCTCAGAATTTAATGAAAAATTACGTCCCTTGGAGCTACTCTGATTGAGTGCATTTTTTGGCTTTGGGCGACGCCTTTGTTATAAGTAAAGAATATATATATTCGAGACATGCCACATCCGGATACGCCACAAAAAGTCGTGTATTCAAATGCAGGCCGTCGTGAATGTGTTAATACTGTCAGTCATTTGTGATTATCAATTTGTGTAGTGTTGCAACCAGGCATCAACGTGTATATCTCCACAAATACGTAAGAACAAAATTGTCCTTGAACCCGTTCAGAACCATTTGACGCAGCTGTGACACCCCCCCCCCCCCCCCAAAAAAAAAAAAAAAAAAAAAAAAAAAAAAAAAATGCTTTCCTAGAAACATGCATTTAAAGTGGTGTCAGCAAGAGGCAAAGAGGCATAGATCCTCATGAGCCCCCGCAACTGCGGGGGCTCATGAGGATCTATACCTCTTGCAGCTCACATTTTGTCGGCACTGACCGGGTAAAATAAAATCACTTCGAATCTGTGTCCTTTTGTGACTTTGGCATCAGACATATTATAGTCTACTCCGCTCATATAACAAAAGTTGGATATAAAAAGACTTTTTTTTTAGAGATCCTGACACCACTTTTTATATACTTCGCTAATAACAAACTTCATATATATCAACGCAAACAGTTGGGCCACCTTGCGATTTGTTTTAGTTGAAATTTTTATCCCAAAAAATGTCTCAAGGCATTGGGTATCAGACATAGACAGGCGATAGTACCAGACTCAGAGGACTACCATTGAGCTACGCTTATTTGTGAGCGATTTCACAAACGTTTTGGTTGACACGCAAGGGTTTCCCCGTCGTGTCCTGCGACGGACCTCCGCCCCGTATCGTATTTCACCTGGCAAAGCGTTTGCTTCGCACTATTGTAAAGAAACGAAGAGGCGGGGTTGGGAAACGCTACAATGTGTCCTCTTCATAAATCTTTGGCCAGCACCTTCAATCTCCAAGAGGCAGAGGAATGCAGGGGCTCACGAGAATCTATGCCTCTTGTTGATATGAATCTGCACCATTTAATTCTATCTTTTTTCATCAGATAGAATTAGAAGTAATGGTTTAAGGCTATGACAACAAAGACCAACAGGGTCAAGTTTGTCTTTGCAGAAACAGAGAGCTCGTGTTTCATTCCGTTTCACTGAAATATTATAATTAGGAGGAACCAGCGCCCCTAGTGGTCTTAGACCGAAATAGCCGTGTCACGCGGGTGCCATGCTGAGAAGTGAAAACTCTGAAAATTTGTCCAGAAATAGTTCTTGAATGGGGTGAAACGTTCTTGAATGCGCATTAAATATTTGTCCTTGCAAGGTTTAGTTTTCAGTACATATTTAGTTTCCACCTGGGACTCGCAGGCTTTCCTTTCACCTGGATGTCTCTTTCATTTTAACCCATTCATTCACGACACACCACAACAAGTTATGGGTAGACCGTGATAGTTAACCCCTTAACTGCCGGGGCGAGGCGAACGCTACCCAGGTGCAAGAGACATAAATCTTCATGAGCCCCCGCAGTCGCGGGGGCTCATGAGGATTTATGTCTCTTGTTAGTCCTATGTTCTTTATGCCTATCTGTATGCCTCTTTATGCCTACATTTTTGGTCTCGTTTAACCTGCGTTTTTTTTAAGGGAATGTCGGTCAGTGAGCTGTGATTTCAGACGCAAAATTCGTGATCATAGACAGCAAAGTGGGTTAACAGTGTTGTTAGAATAGCTTGGCGTGAAACGTTTCTGGCACCACAGTTGTAATATCATGGTCGATCTTTGTCTTCTTGAACTGCATGCGGTCTTCAGGGGACAGCTTAATTGGGAGCTCAGCGTGTTGATAAGTAAAATGGTTCACATTTTAGGCTCACTGCTAATTAGAGAATAACCCAAAGTAGAAAGATACACGCTTAGAAAATTCAGAAAAAGACACTGCTAGTTATATACCACATACAAGTCTCGTACCACCGACGAACCATGATATCCAAACTATGGAGCAGGATTTAGTTTCGAACCTCTCCAGACTCCAAATTTATCAAACACTACCCTCGCTTCATCACGGTCGACTCAATTCCGCAGCTGCCACTAGGAATTAAAGAGATGAAAGTCCGTGTTTGAGAAGATTCATTTTCGATCTGGAAGGCTTCCCTCCCATCTCCACAGGAACCACTTCATGGCCCTGAAATTTAATTGTGCCTTGTTCTGTTATTGCGAGCATTCTTGAGTGTGGGTCTGTGATTTTGGGCATAACATGAATGTGCTGGTCTGTGATTTTGGAGCTTACGGCCGTGCTGGTCTGTGATTTGGGAGCTTACGGCCGTAGGCCGTAAGCTCCAAAATCACAGAACAGCACACAGCGTTTGTCAATCTTCTCCTGGGCGTTCCCAGGGCGGTCCATCGCAGTCCTCATGTTTGTATCAGAAGACAATTGTTGCTAAAACCGGCAGTGTCCAAATCTGGCTTTTATGACACACTAGTGGATTTATGACACGGGGAATGGGAGGGCGATTAATTGTAGGAAAAGAATCTGGATTGTCGAATGTGAGAAGTACGAAGAGGTGTGTACTGGCGCAGGCACAAGGATGCCACAATGGTGATTTAAAATTAAGTTTCATGCCTGAAGTTGTGTCGTTCCTCCAAACAGTCGACCCATCTTTTGCCACAATAGATTAGTGCTTAACCCCTTCACTGTCAGTGGACGCAGATTCTGTTTTTGAAATCATAGTAAATTCAACGCCAAAGATCCCACAGCGTCAAAGGAACATGGGTACAAAGTGGCATCAGCAACATGCATAGCAACTGCAGGACTCATGACGATCTATACCTCTTGCACTTGGTTGTTGTTCATTTTTTATCGGCAGTGAAGGGGTTAACTTACTTACTTACTTACTTACGCCTGTCACCCCTACCCGGGTATAGGCCGTCGACGAGAGACCTCCAGCAACTCCTGTCCTGTGCTTCTCCTTCGATTCTACTCCAGGTGGTTCCCATTCTCTTGATGTCTGCTTGGAGGTCTCGACGCCAGGAGTTTCTCGGCCTACCTCTTTTCCTCTTTCCCTGGGGGTTCCATGACAATGCCTGCCTAGTGATACTGGAAGCTGGCTTTCTCAGACTGTGACCAATCCATCCCCATCTTCTTCGCCCAATTTCATTCTCTGCTGTTATCTGCTCTGTTCTCTCCCAGAGTCTGACGTTGCTGATCTTCTCTGGCCAGTGGATTTTCAAAATTCTTCTAAGGCAACTGTTTATGAAGGTCTGTACTCTGTTGACTGTGGTTTTTGTCAATCTCCAAGTCTCTGCTCCATATAGGAGAACTGCTTTTACGTTGGAGTTGAAATCCGGACTTTGGTGTGTTGTGACAGCTCTCTGGAACTCCACACTTTTTTTTCAACTGGAGAAAGGCTGCTCTGGCTTTACCGATTCATGCTCTTACATCTGCATCAGTGCCGCCTTTTTTTTGTCTATGATGCTCCCGAGATAGGTGAAGGACTCCACCTCCTCCAACGGGGTGCCAGCAAGCAAGACTGGTTCTTCCCTGGTTGCGTTCAGCCTCATTGTCTTTGTTTTATGTTTGTGAATGGTGAGGCCCACTTGGGACGAGATGTCAGCAAGCCTCGTGGTCTTGTCCTGCATTTGTTGATGAGTGTGGGACAGTAATGCCAAGTCGTCTGCAAAATCGAGGTCGTCAAGCTGTGTCCGCAGTGTCCACTGTATTCCACTTCGTCTGTGCTCTGTGGTCATCTTCATGACCCATTCTAATGCCAGTAGGAAGAAGGGGTTAACTAGAGAACCTGAAATGTGCGCCATCAAAAGGAAGATTATTGAATTTTTTCTTTTATTAAAGCTAAAAGCACACATTTTGACAGACAGATTCAAACTCGTGCAAATGACGATTTGTTAAAATTAGCACTACCGTAACAACGTCACTTTATCGCATCAAACACCTTTATCAAACGAGCTTCCAGTAGTATCTTTTAATAAAATAATCTGCCGTCACAGCGGAGGATTCAGGCGTGACCTCATGTCAGTCACAGTTCGTTTTTAATTCCTGAAAATCACTGATTTAAATTAGATTTCCTGTCTTCACAATTGTAAAAAGAACTTCCCCCGACCTATGAATCTAAAGCAATGAACCAGAAATCGTGAAATTATAACAAAACGCCCACTATTTTTCTGCTTCAGGAAACCACAAATGTAGCTTTTCCTAATACACAATCAAACATTGGAAAAGATCAGAGCAGTCGCAGGTTTGACACCTGATCACTTCCTCTTTGGGAGAATCAGGAATGAGGTAAATGAGCCTTGTCACTACCACCAAGAGACATAGATTCTCATTAGCCCCTGCATCCGCAGGGGCTCATGAGAATCTGTGCTTCTTGTAGATTAAAGACAACTGACTGAAGCACTGACAGGACCTCAATCCCTTTCGAAAATCAAGTTGTGAGGGGGAAAAAGAGAGGTTGGAAAATTAAATTAAATCGTCGCTCGCTCCGTGAACCGGTTAATGAAACACGTGTTGGAAAGAAATTGTCTTTTGATTGAGAATCGAATGCTGGCGAGACCTTTAACCCCTACCCTGCTAGTCACTAAAAATGATATATCGAGAACCATCACTGATTCACTGCTGGAAAAACTACCTGTATTACGTACACAGAAACCTGAATGATGCCAACGAGAGACCATAGAAAGTTGGACATCAGAACGACCAAACAGGAGGCATAGATCCTTATGAGCCCCGCGAATGCGGGGGCTCATGAGGATCCATGCTCTTGGACATGGCTGTTTTTTCCGCTGTGCTTCGGCAGTGAAGGGGTTAAGATGGTCCGTCACGGTTAGATGGCCACATTCTGGTGGCCGCTGACAACCACTCGGTACCAGTTAGCACGCACGGACGCTTACAATGAAACGCTCCTCCCTCCTACCTCCCCCAGGGCCCTCCACCCTCTTCCCCACCCTCCGCCCTTGTGACATCCGTCGTCTGAGAAGTCATCATGCCGGTCTATAGATCCTTATCAGCCCTAGCGATTGCAGAGCCTCATGAGCCTCTCGCAGTTAGTGACCGGCTTATTTTCATTATTTTATTTTAATATTCTCAAAAAGTAGAATTCATTAGTTTAAATTAAAACAAACAAACAAACAAACAAACAAACAAACAAACAAACAAACAATAATCTTCAGAGCCGGGACAAAATGTACAGCACTTAACTGCAGTTGCGGGGGCTCATGAGGATCTATGTCTCTTGTAGAAACCACGTTTCTTTGACCGCTAGCGATCTTTGACATTAAATTAACAATGATTTCAGAAACACATTCTGTGTTCACTGTCAGTGAAGGGGTTCAAGTTGGTTGTCATTTTATGGTTTTTGGTGATGACATCCGTGGTGTGAAAAATCACCCGGGACAAATCTTACGAAACAAGAGGTATACATCAGCATCAGTCCTCGGCAACTGCAGAATCTCATAAAAATATGTGCCTCTTGTAGGTTGCCCTGGTTAGCTGAGGGACTGCCTGGCTTTTGGCCTCATTGTTCGACAATCAAGCAGTTGCGTTGTCTTTTCAGATCGGAGTCCGTCCTCCAGCACGCAATTTCGCTATTAGCACTAGCTAAAAAAAGCTGAATCAACCTGGGGATGTGTAGACGGTTCAAGGCTAATGTCCTGTATAGACCGAAGGTTGTACCTGATAAAAGTAGGGCCTTTCGAGGCGCCAAGCTAGACAGTCAAATCCTTTCGTTGATAATATCTTCAATAATTTATTCCATATTTGGTCCATATTAGCCCCATGACTGCCGAGACAAAGCGACAACGACCTAACCGCAAGAGACATAGATCTTCCTGAGCCCGCGCGACTGCGGGGGCTCTTCAAGATCTATGCCTCTTGCTGACAGGCTTTGAATTCGTGTTACTGGGATGGTTTGGGCTGTATGGCGTTGAATTAACGAAAATTGAACTCTACGTCAGCTGACAGTCAAGAGGTTAATTGGCATGTTTATTCTAAGGCCGCAACTACTGACCCTATTTTTCAGTAACCGGTAAAGTTTACATGACATTAAAAAAAAAAAAACCCGTTTAGTGTTGTTTTTAGTTACGCCCTTTAAATGTTAGATATTTTTTAGCCATGAACTTGAAATGTTGGGTAGTATATTTGCTATGGACTTGACAGCATTTAGGCCATGGACTTGAAACGTGGACTATCATTATAGTTTTGGGACGCAAAAGAGCCACCCGCGCTCAAAACACACACACACAAACCAGCACGCCTTCTCAGCAAATATGAAACATTCAGCGACCAGTTTGACAGACAGTCAAAACATGACCTCTCCCCTTTCAGCCAACCGCCTCGCAAAGGGAAGTAAAGCTTTGTCCACGTTAAAAAGTAGTCACCCTTTGAAGGCCAGTAGCTGTCTTAATAATAGATGGCGCTACCGGGCGACCACGTGGGGACTGTCGCACGTGCGTTACGCGTGGCGTGTCGTCTGCCAAATTTAATCATGCTGGATATGAATCTTTAATGTTATCTTCCCCACTGTCCTCGACCTGCGATTGCCGGAGGAGTCTTTGATTGTTGAAGAATATCTTGTCAACGTATAAACAAACACGCATTCAGCCAGCCAGGTCCGTTTGCAAGAAGCATAGATTCTCATGAGCGTCAACAGTTGCGGGGGCTCATGAGAATCTATGCCTCTTGCTTCCTCTGTGGTCCGATGTTTCTCACGCGGAGGAGGTAGTGGTGTATCACTGTATACGATGCTATCTTCAGATCTTGGTGACAAAAAATACGTTAACATCTTATACGAAGCACAATTAGAGGAATACCACTGTTTGTCACACAACCTATGGCAGTCATGTTGTCATGAAGTACAAAAGGAGGTGAGTAAGAGTGTGCGCGAGTTCTTGCCTACGCGTGTATGTGTGTGTGTGTTTGTGTGTGTGTCTATGTGTCTGTGTGTGTTTGTGTTCGTGTGTGCGTGCGTGTGTCTTCGTGTGTGTACTGATGCGTGTGTGCGTGTATGTGAGTGTGTGTGCGCGTGTGTGTAAGTGTGTGTGAGTGTGTGTGTGTGTGTGTGCGTATGTGTGTGTGTGTGTGTGTGTGTGTGTGTGTGTGTGCGTTTGTGAGTGCCTGTGTGTGCACGCGCACGTGTGTTGGAGAGAGGAGGGGAGAGGCCAAAAGCCTATGATTAACGAAGCCGCTAAGACAACAAAGTTTTGACACGAAAACAGGAAAGACAACACGCGAAGCAAAATCAAGTGAGACGGTTTTGGTGTAGTAATTAGTTCTAGCAACAACGCCACTACCGCTAGTCTTCCTTTCTGAACGATCGATGATCGCCAACCTTCTTTTGTTTTGTGTGACTCCCTCACTTCAAGTGGTCATCAAAATTCAAAGCCAAAAATTCTCAGCCGCATAAGGAACACGCATACAAAATGTGGCCAGCAAGAGGCACATTACCTCATGAGCCTCCGCACTTGTGGAGGCTCATGAGGTGATATGCCTCTTTCGTTGCGGTAATAATATTTTCCTCAGTGAACGGGTTAATGGCCAACTTTTTTTGGTCAACGTACTGGCATTTTCTGCTTACCCTGTCCCTTAGCTGAGTTTTGGAAACTGAAAAGAATACACGTCTTCACTTGTTTAAGGCAATTTGTATTTTTGGGACACACACACACAGAGTTGTTATCGTGTGTGTGATATTCACATGTTGTTCATAAACCTGTTCAGTGCCGATAAAATTTGAACACCATCCAACTGCAAGAGGCATAGATCCTCATGAGCCCCCGCAGTTGCGGGGACTCACGAGGATCTAGACCTCTTGTTGACACCATTTTGAACCCATGTTCATGGGACAGCTATAGGGTTTTTGGTCTTGAATAATAATAATAATAATAATAATAATAATAATAATAATAATAATAATAATAATAATAGAATTTATATAGCGCTGTAACCCAGCATTTGTCATGCTGGCTCTAAGCGCTTAAAAATGTAGAGACACAAAAATCGAGACGCCAAAACACTAAGAGGGCTAAGGGGGAGCTTAATGCTGACAGTGAGTGATGATGAAGAACGATTAAAGACTAACTGCAAGCTTTGAAAGATAAAGGGGGCTAGACAGATGTATGAGCTATGGGGAAAAGGTATCGCAGACTGTAGAAACACAGTCTGTCAGCTGGCGCTGTACTCGTTAAATTCATTGATTTGGTTTGTTAATTAACTTTCCAGTTTAGTGCGTGCCGCTCAGCCAGGGATATAGGCCTACTCCGCCTCTGGGAGCAGTAAACATTTTTGTGTGTGTGTGTTTTCTTTTAGGCCCAAACCACCGTTCATTTGATGGAGAACTGGAACATTTTCTTAGACGCACCTTCAGTTTAGTTTTTACATAAACGCAAGTATATTTAATTGCCAACAAGCAAGATATCAAATTTGCACACTTGTGCGATGGTTTAGACACTTGGCGCCAGTTTTCTACCTGCTAGACAATGATCTCGATACCCATCCCCTCGCCAACCACCACCCCCGAATTCAAACAAACCAACAAACAAAAATTCAAAACCGTCGACATACAGTGTGACTGTCTTATGTCTAGTAGGCACAAACTGTTAGAAGACGTATTTGCTTGAACAACCGCTTTAACTCATTCAGCCCGACGGCCGTATTTCCCAAATTTTGGAGGCGTCATCTAATGACTATGCACTAGTTGCACCAGATGGATCGACAATGCTAATTCAAGGGCAGTGCCAGATTAGCTTGGCGCCGACAGGCGCCAAGCTAATCTGACACTACCCTTGAATTATCATGGTCGACGCATCTCCTGCTTAGTGCGTTAGGGCTGAATGGGTTAAAGGTTGTTATTGGTCATGGAAAATGCGACAAAAACACGAAGAAAAGAAAATCGCAAAAGAGAAAGAAACACGATTAGAAAGGACAAGTAGAACACAATTTATTACAGAATTTGTGTCGAACTTGTCTTTTCTAAGCGTATTTCTTTCTTTGTTGGGATTTTGTATTTTACTTGCATGCAGTCACCTTCTGGCTCATAATACACGTTTACAAGTAAGCCTTCCGTAACTGACAAGCTGATCAGACCAAATTAACCCATTCAGCCCTGACGCACTACAGCAGGAGACGGGTCGACCATGATAATTCAAATAATAATAATAATACATGGTATTTATATGGCGCATTTCTCATATTTATAATATAACTCAATGCGCAGGCGAAAACGACACACACACGCGCGCGCTCACACACACACACACACACACACACACACACACACACACACACACACACACACACACACACACACACACACACACACACACACATACACACACACACACACACCATCACACACACACACACATACACACACACACGCACACACACACACACACACACACACACAGAGTCTGCAGGGGGGGGGGGGATGGTACAAAAAACCGTAGAGATCTCACGAAAGTCTGCGAGAAAAGATTAGATTTTAACTTTGCTTTGAACTGCTTAAGGAGGGAGGCATTTCTCAGCTCAGTCGGTAAGGAATTCCAAATTAAAGGAGCAGTACATCTGAAAGAGCGTTCACCGGCAGATTTGAGATGATACTTTGGAACTTTGAGAAGTTTCTCTCCCGATGAACGCAGTGAGCGAGAGGGCTAGTAAGTGATCAGACTGGAGGAAAGGTATGACGGAAGGCTGCCATCAAAGTGGCGGTATGCAAGGGTCGCAATCTTAAACTGTAAGCGGGATTGGATTGGAAGCCAGTGAAGGTCTTTCAGTGTAGGGGTTACGTTGTCTCGTTTTCGCCAGAGCTTCACAAGCCTTGCGGCCGGCATTAGTTTGAACTCGCTGAAAGCGGCTAATCTGCTCAGATGGAAGACCAAAAAGCAGAGAATTGCAGTAGTCAAGACGGCTCGTGACTAAAGCATTCACTAACTTTGCAGTGGCAGATTCAGAAAGACTGTGTCGAACAGATGCGATGCGTCTCAGAGAGTATGAAGCACCACGACAGATTTCACCGACGTGATCCTGCATACTCATCGAGCTTGACACCAAGATATTTGACCGAAGACTGAAATGGAATATCAGTGTCATCTATGCGTAGAGACTCAGTGTGAATTTGTTGAAGCCGGGATGCTTAGCCAACGGGTAGTAACTCTGATTTTTCTGGGACTAACATAAGTCCATCCATGTCGTGACATCGTCAGCACAATACTTGATGCCAGTTTCAAGAGACTGAAATTCCCCAGGTGGACTACTCTGAGAGATTTCGGTGTCATCTGCAAACTTATGATAAGAATACTGATGGCTGGAAATGACATCTGACAGCGGTTGTGAATACAACGTAAACAATACATGGCCTAAGACAGAGCCCTGAGGCACTCCAAACTCCAGAATGGAAGGTCTAGAGACACTGTCTTTTACACCTACAAACTGGTACCGATCGGAAACGTAAGATTCAAACCAAGAGAGAACCGTTTCACGCAGGCCAAAAATGATTTCAAGCCTCTTCATGAGAATGGAATGGTCCAGCGTATCGAAAGCAGCGCTGAGAGAGAGACAAGTCTCTCATCTGCTTTACAAAGCATGTCATTCAGAACACTCAGCACTGCTGTCTCCACGCTGTGACCTTTCCTATAGGCGGACTAATACACTTCCAACAGACCATTCATCCTGTCGGCGCCAAGCTAATCTGGCATTGCCCTTGAATTATCATGGTCGATCCATCTCCTGCAACTGGTGCATAGTCTTTAGATGACGCCTCCAAAATTTTGGAAATACGGTCGTCGGGCTGAACGAGTTAACATCGTATCAAGAACACTAATTTGAAGTCCACGAAATAATGAAAGTCTTCCTCTATTGATAAACAATTCCGACTGCATTGACCAGCGCTTGATTGTCTCAGGTATGACCTGTCCACAGACAGCAGTGGATACAACTGCACATCACGACGGGTGTAATCAGTTGTTTTGTACCCGTTACGGATGGCCATCATCACCATCAAAACTCCGTGCCAGAAACAACATCAGCATTGGCACTTGGAAGGAACGTCAGAACATTAAGAACGCCTGGAAAGGTAGAGGAACTGACACATCAAATGAACAGATACCATTGGACCATCCTAGGACTTTGCGAAGTACGATGGAAGAACCTTGGGGAAACATCAACCCAGGAAAACCACAAACTGTACTACAGTGGCAGAGAAGACAAACACAAACAGGGTGTCGGATTTCTCGTCCACAAAGACATCGTGAACAACGTCATGAGTTGTCGGCCAGTCTCCAGTAGGCTTATCACCATACGCTTGAGGGCAACCCCATTTAATATCACCATTGTACAGTTTATGCCCCAACAACAGACTATGGCGATGAGGAAATTGAAGACTTCTATGACCAACTGCAAGAAGTTTTGGACCAGACCCACAAGAAAGACATTCTTGTGGTGCAGGAAGACTGGAATGCCAAAATAGGAGAGGATGCTGCTAGGAACTGGAAAGGCACATGCGGACGCTACTGCAATGCAGAGACCAACGACAGAGGCCTGGCATTTGCCAGTTCAAATGATCTAAAGCTGATGAACACGTTTGGCCCGCACAAAGCATCCAGAAGGTGGACATGGCACAGCCCGAACGGAGAGCACCATAACCAAATTGACTACATCATGGTGAAGAGACGCTTCCAAACCAGTGTGAACATTGCCAAGACAAGAAGTTTTCCAGGAGCAGACATTGGAAGCGACCATGACTTAGTGATGATGACCTTCCGACTCCGCCTAAAGAAAGTCAACAAGCAGGGTCCCACCAGAATCAAGTTTGACCTCGAGAAGCTGAAAGACCCAGAGGTAGCGGAAGCCTTTCAGGCAAAGATAGGAGGAAAATTCGCACCACTGCTACTTCTAGGTGCAGAAGACACGGACGTTGACACACTGATTGACACATTTAACACTGTTGTAACCCAAACAGCCAATGAGATCCTTGGCAAACACCGACAAGCAAAGAAACCTTGGGTTACAGCTGACATCTTTGTTCTATGTGACAAGCGTCGAGAATTAAAAAAAAGAAATCAGAGGTAGAAGGAGCTAAACAATACAGGGACATTAACCAGGATATCAAGAAAAGCATGAAAAAGGCAAAGAATAAGTGGATTGAAGATCAGTGTAAACACGTAGAAGAAAATCTGAACAAAAATAATAGCAAAAAAGCATACCAGCTGTTGAAAGACCTGACCCGTGTAAAACAAGGACGTTCCTCGATCATTCAAGATAGTGAAGGGAACTGTCTTACGGAAGACCAAGACATACTGAAGAGATGGTCAGAGTACTGCTCAGATGTGTACAACCACCGAGCTGCAGGGGACCCAGGCATACTTGTCAACCCACCCGTGACCAACAATGGCAACTATCCCATCCTCCGAGAAGAAGTAGAGGCTGCAGTGAAGTCGCTGAAAAAAGGGAAGGCAGCAGGAGCAGACAACATCCCAGCAGAGCTAGTCCAAGGAGGGGGAGAAGACACGATAAGCGCCTTACTAACAATCTGCAATAAGATCTGGCAGTCAGGGGATTGGCCCACACCATGAACCCAATCACTTATTATAACTCTCCCCAAAAAAGGCAACTTACACCAATGCCAGAACTATCGCACGATCAGTCTTATATCCCACCCAAGCAAAGTCATGTTAAAGATCCTACTGAACAGGCTGAAGCCACAGGCAGAGGAAATCATAGCTGAGGAGCAGGCAGGCTTCAGACCAGGGCGCAGCACAACTGAGCAGATCTTCAACCTGAGAGTTCTATGTGAGAGATACCTCCGGCACCAGCAGGACCTCTATCATGTCTTTGTGGATTTTAAGAAAGCGTTTGACAGGGTGTGGCATGCAGCCCTTTGGTCCACCATGAAGCTATACAACATCAATGCCAACCTGATCAAAGTCGTAGCAAACCTTTACAACAAGGCCACTAGCGCTGTCTGCTTCAACGGCAAAATATGAAACTGGTTTAGGACTACAGTTGGAGTCAGACAAGGCTGCTTGCTCTCACCTACTCTTTTCAACATCTTCCTGGAAAGAATCATGACGGACGCTCTGAAAGATCATGAAGGAACTGTCAGTATTGGAGGCAGAACAATCACGAACTTGCGCGTTGCGGACGACATTGATGGTCTTGCAGGAACAGAGAAGGAGCTAGCTCAGCTGGTGAAAAAGCTGGATAGTACAGCCATTGCAAATGGGATGGAAATCAGTGCAGAGAAGACCAAACTGATGACCAATAACGCCAGTGGCATTGACACTGAAATCATGGTTGGAGGCCAAAAACTGGAAACAGTTAAGAAATTCAAATACTTAGGAGCCATTGGGACAGATGAGGGATCAAAACCAAAAATACTGTCCAGGATTGCGCAGACAACAACAGCACTGACAAGATTGAAGACCATATGGAAGGACAGAAACATCACACTCTGCTCCAAGATCAGACTGATGCGCTCCTTATTCATCTCAGTGTTCTTGTATGCCTGCGAGTCATGGACCCTCACAGCAGACCTTAAAAAGAGGATACAAGCCACTGAAATGAGATGTTTTCGAAGGTTGCTTGGCATCTCATACAGAGATCACATCACGAACGAGGAAGTGGAAAGCAGAATCAGGCAAGCCATCGGGCCCTATGAAGACCTATTAGCCATTGTGATAAAACGCAAACTGAAGTGGTATGGGCATGTCACGCGTTCAGCAGGGCTTGCCAAAACAATCCTGCAAGGCACTGTGCAAGGAGGACGAAGGAGAGGAAGACAGAGGAAAAGATGGGAGGACAATATCTCAGAGTGGACAGGACTGAAGCTGGGCGATACGCTGAGAATGGCAGAGAACAGAGAGGAATGGAGGGAGCTGGTTGCCAAGTTATCAGTGGTGCCCCAACGGTCGGCAAGACTACGGGATATAGATAGATAGATAGACGGATGGCCTCTTACTTGTGATGTTGGGTTAGGTGAGTGCAGTGGACATTATTTACCTGAAGTGAACGGGTACAGATTAGCAATACACAACAAAGAAATAAACACGCTTAGAAACGACAAATACAACACGCTTACAAAGGACAAGTACAATAAAGTTTAAACTGCGTCGTCTTATTTGCTCTATCTAAGCTTGTTCCTTTCTTTGTTTGTTATGTCTTTGCGTTTCAATTTCCTGGGCAGTCATTGTGGTATTTAACATAAAATTATTTATTTATTTATTTATTTACTTACTTATACATATGTATATATAATCTGGATCACGTATAGATTTGTGTTCTGTTCTGTTTGTAATGCTGTCGGTATCTTACTCCGAAAATGTGGGTACAGTTAGTACCTGACTGACTCAACTTCACATTCTGAGTACGTGGGTACGCGTGTTAGTGTGTACGCGTCTGTGTGTGTGTGTGTGTGTGTGTGTGTTGTGTGTGTGTGTGTGTGTGTGTGTGTGTGTATGTGTGTGTGTGTGAGTGTGTGTGTGCGTGCGTGTGTGTGTGTGTGTGTGTGTGTGTGTGTGTGTGTGTGTGTGTGTGTGTGTGTGTGTGTGTGTGTGTACATGTCACCGTGACTGTATTATGTGTGCGCATGCATGCTTGCGTTCACATGGGGGTATGTATCCGTATGTTTTAACCTTTCGGCGGGTCGGTCGGTAGCGGTTTCCGAAAGGAATCATCCCGACTAAAACCACTACCGACACCACAGGGTTAACAGCGTGTGCGTGTAGTTAACTGTGCGTGTGAGCGCATGCGCCGACCTGTTCACTCGCACGTCGTGTTTGTCTGTGCGTTCACTTCAATGAATGTTTGCACGTCACCAGGTTCCTCTTCCATGCATTCTCAACACCGACAGAAACCCAAACCATCACCTACCGTCCATCGTAAATCTTCCCGCCGCCAGTAAGCAAAGGTCCTCGGACCGATGTCGGCCGCATTGGACCCGCGCACGACAGTGCGCGGGCCCACTGCTGCCGACGTCGGCCTGAGGGCCTTTTTGCCTACTGGGTCGTCTTCATTCGATTGAGTCAGAGAGCGGGTTTAAATAAAACATGAAGGTCACGCAGCCTCTGCAGGGCGCTATTTCTCATTTGGTGTGCTGGTCTGTAATTTTGGACCGTAACGGGTTGAAGTCGTAAGGTCCGAAATCACACACCAGCGGACACTTGATGTCAGTTGGCAAGCTTATATGCCGGGGTTTTGAGCTCCGATCTGAGTCACTGCGTCGCGGCGAGAGTGCCGGGTATTTGATTTTGGACTCCACGGCTTCGAGCCGTTAGGTCCGAAATCACAGACAAGCACATTAATTCCAAACCGTTAAGATCCAGGGTCACAGATCAGCACACTTTAATGTCTCCATGCGTCTAGGTACCCAGGGTAATGCCGGCTAACCGTTTGGAGCTAGGGTGATCATGATAATAAGAAGGTCGAGGTCGGCCTTTGTTTTACTGGGTAGGTGATACGTTCCAAGATAACGTGTTATCGAAGCAAAGGGGTTAGGTCCACCCTGGTTACCTCACTGGATCCGCGACACACGTGCGTGCGTAGCGGACGCAGTGTGGGCCCGGGTTAGCTCGTAGTTGACTGTGATACCTGTCAGTCATAGTTTTCAAGTTTGATGTGACACTTATTAGTACCATCTATACAATACCCAAAGGCCATCGGGCCGACGGCGGCCGACGTCGGCCCGATGGCCTTTTGTGCATTGGGTAGCGACTACATACGTTCGTGTTGGAGAAGCCGTTGTGATTGTTTATGTGAAGTTCCAATTTAGTTTTACATCCTCGCACGAACTGGCGTACACGAGCACAAAACACACAACCACGTACACACACAACCACGTACACACACACACACACACGCGCGCGCGCACACACGCACACACACACACATACACACATACACACTCACACACGCGCGAGCGCGCACAAACACACACAATATTCACACAAGCACGCACGCACGCACACACGTATGCAGATACGCATAAACCACCAGCACTACATACACACGTTCTGAAAAAGGTTTCATTTTATTGCAATCTTTATAAGCACATACAATCTGTAGGATGCATAACCATTTTGGTGTCGGTTGCGCTGTTTGTCGATGTGATTCCTGCAGGACCACATAAACAACAACACTACAGACAGCCAAAGGGTTAAATTCATCGGGTCTGTTGCGTAGAACAGAAAGCAATACATTGCTATGCATATTGCACGTCATGTAAATTAATATGTACATATTCATATTTTACTTGCATAGAGTAATTCAGTAAGACAGAGGAATGAGCACAAAACAGTGCACGATTGTTCCTCTCTCTCAAAAGCCAAATGTACACACGCGCGAATGCGCGCTCACAAACATGCGCGCGCGCACACATACACACGCGCGCGCGCACACACGCACACACACACACACACGCACGCGCGCACAATCACGGTGGGCGCACTTACGCACACACATACAGATGCACTCACGCAAGCACGCAATCACGCAGCACACACAGACACACACAAACAGACACCCCCTCCCACACACACGTCCACGCGCGCGCGCACGCGCGCACACACACACACACACCACACACACACACACACACACACACACACACACACAGACAACACACGCACGCACTCACTCTCACATGCACGTACACATACACACGCACACGCTGTTTGTAGTATGTGACCTGTATAATGAAGGGTGGACTTAGATTCGTTGACATTAAGTGCGCATGTACAGTACTGTGTCTATGTCAGGAAGCTACACATTTTATCAACAGACGAAAACAAATTATCAAAAATAAATTGTTTGAGTGATCAGGTGATCAAATATATCTGGAAAAGGACAGTAAGTCCATATTTTGTGAAAAGCGAGGTTTTCATTGCATAGCAATGAAAATTTCGCTTTTCATAAATATGGACTCCCCCCCCCCCCCCTCCCAATTAGCACAGATATAAGCATGTATATATTTATGCACACGCACTTTCGAGAAAATGTATAAATTTTCTGTTGTTATGTCCTGTGACACATTTCTTTGTGCCAATAGCAAAAAAAACTTCATTTGAACAATTTGACAAGAATTAGCTCATTTAAGGCACACCTCTGTACCAGCTGCAAAAGTGTCGTATAGCTAGCTGTACGGCACTTTCGCAGCTATTGGTGCGGGGCACCTTAAATGAGTTGTGATTCGAATTTGAACAATGTATAGTTGTTTTTGCGTTGTTTTTGCTGTTATAATTTTTCTGACATTTTAGAATACTTGTAAAAGAAATGCTAGTCCGCAGTATTCATAAAATGTTTGTTTACCTCTTGATTGGTACTGTACGTACATTTTTGTTATTCAAATCTTTGTTCATTCAACGACCTAAAGTCAAAGCCGTCCAAGAAATATGGATACAAATTGGTCGCAGCAAAAGGTATATATCCTCATGAGCCCCGCAGTCGCGGGGGCTCATGAGGATCTATGTCTCTTGTAGTTGGATCGCGTTCATTTCTTTCCATTAACTCATTCAGCCCGAAGGCCGTATTTCCCAAATTTTGGAGACGTCATCTAATGACTATGCACCAGTTGCAGGAGACGGATCGACCATGATAATTCAAGGGCAGTGCCAGATTAGCTTGGCGCCGACAGGCGCCAAGCTAATCTGGAACTGCCCTTGAATTATCATGGTCGACCCGACTCCTACTGTAGTGCGTCAGGGCTGAATGGGTTAAAGTTTAATAGTTGCACGGTTACGAACAGTTCAGGTCTTGTCAGTTCAGGAGGAAATAAAATGCAACGGGTTGCCAGATGTCTGTCCCACATTCACCATACTGCCTACAACAGAAGTGTCGAAGAAATCAGAAAGTTCCACCGATTTCCTGCTGTTCAACATCTGTCTTTCAAAACACCCGTCGTTTTGCACTGACAGTCCTCCATGAGAAAAGAATCCTCTGCTTGGAACATCACCACCAAACGACATCTTCGTCTGCAAGGTGAACGCTTCCTCAGACGCGTATGGTCGAGCTTGGTGGTGATGCGCAAACGACATGCTGCCTTGTATAAAAGTTTTGGAAGCGTCCAAGTTCTGAAGCAAATTTCTGGAAGAGTCTAAAGTCTCCAGAAAGCTTTTGGACGAGTCCAAGTTCTGCAAAAATGTTTTGGATGTGTCCAAGTTTTGAAGGAAATGTTTGGATGCGTCCAAGTCTCCGCCGACGTCCAGTGCTTTGATGGTCTCGGTAAGCGCCCAGATGTAGTTGTTGGCCAGGCGGAGAGTCTCTATCTTGGTGAGCTTGGTGTCGTCGGGGAAGCTCGGCAACACTCGGCGCAGTGACTCTAGCGCGTCGTTCAGGCTGTGCATGCGGTTCCTCTCTCGGTCGTTAGCCTGCAAATGGAATGTGATATCAGCTATACAAGTAGTTTATGTTTACCACAATGAATTGCATTTATTTTGGTGAATGTCATCCTATTTAACCCTGATTAGCTATATGGCAGGAGAAGTATCGACCATGAGTTAAAGGATCGTGTCTGAGTAGTTTAGCGCATCAAGTCATAAAGCTTATCTTTATCATGTCATGGTCAATCTACAGCTGGGGCTTGTACGTCAAATGTCGCGCAGGTAAAAAAAAACCGAATTCTGATTTCATCTATCGTCTACTGATTTCGGCCTCACTACTCTGAGATTTAACCGCTCATTCGCTTGTGATTTATTTATAACAAATCAAAAATAGACAGAAAGACAGACGAACAGCCAGACAGACAAAGAAACAGAGATAAGAAACTATACCTTGAGACGACGTGTCTTTTTCTGTTTGAGGACTAGTGTTGGACTCCGGCACCGTGCCCGGGACTTGCTGTACCGCTTGCCTTTCGTCGGCTTCAGTTCTTCTTTTGTGTTTCTCCTACTGTCATCCTCGAGCGGGAAAATGTGACCGTGTCGACTAATCGTATCATCTCTCGACAGAGTTTCAGGAGAACGCACTGACTCATTCCCGCATCGTGTCTGTGAGGTGTCATCAAAGCCATCCTGAGTGGTAGACACTGTAGAACGACAGCTGGCTGTTGATATAGGAGAGTCAATGTCGCTGGATGATAGAGAAAACACAGGCGGAGAGACAACGCTGTTTTCTGACGCAAAACAAGAAGCACTGTCGGTACCGGGGTACATCGTTTTTTGAACAACTTTGAGCAGTTCCGTACAGTTCAGACTTTTGGCTGAAATCCAGGAGTTAGTCTTTGTCTGCTGGATTTGGGTGAGAAATAAAGGAGTCGATGGAACTGCAACGCGTCTTGTTGGGCTTGTACAACAGATGTCCACCAGCAGTGCGTTCAGCTCAAACAAAGTCCGACGTAGAAGTCATTAAAGGACTCCTAAAAGCCCACGAGGCAGAAACGTTTTAGACGACCACAAGGCATTTCACAAATTGCCTGAAGTCCACACAGAAGCTGACTTATTAAGGGTATATATTCGTACCGCTAGTCTTCACAACTAAAACCTTGTGACCTTCGTCGAGTTGACGCACTGAGCAGAAAAGACACTCTTCCTTCCTGTGATATTTTTTGCTTGGCCGTTTTGGAACCGATTGGAACCGAGCGTTTCCTGGTGGCATCATTTATAGTTGAGCGACCCCCGGGGTGCCAGAGGGCTTGGTCGGGCGCGCGAGGCTAAGGCTGGGCCGTGGGTGTGGGGCAGGGCTAGTCGGAGAGGGCGCGTGCCGCATAATGAGCTGGCGACCAATCAGCAATGAGCCGACGATCAGTCAGCAGCCTGTGTTTTCATATCGAACGTCTCTCTGGCATTAACACAAGCCGATTCGCTGTTGCTTGCAAGAGGCATAGATTTTCATGGCTCGCTTGGGCTCATGAGAATCTATACGTCTTTCTCTTATAGACCATCTGCATTACTTCAATACTGCTCCTCTCCAGCAGCAAATTACTGTAAGGGTTTAATGGTTTAAGTCTGCAGCTGCCTCTGCCACTGAGACTGTCAACTTGTTGGTTAGAACTGGTGGAGTGAAATCAGCGGTGGACGTCACTAGAAATGATGTCAGTGGTAAAGAGAACAATCGTTGCTGAGGAAATGTAAATTTTGTGAGAAAGCAGGATCCGTGGTCCAAAGTGCTGGCCCAGTCCACGTTTTGTGCGTAATGTGACATTATTTAGATGACAGTTAACTCATTCAACTCCGACACGCCACGGCAAGACATGGATCGAGCGTGATAGTTCAAGGGTGGTGCCAGAATAGCTTGGCGCCCATAGGCGCCAAGCTATTCTGGCACCACCCTTGAACTATCTCGCTCGATCTGTTTCCAGAAGTGTAATACAGTCTTCAGGGGCCAACTTCAAAATTTGCGGATTTCGGTCCTGGAGCAGAATGCGTTAATCTTGCCGACTACTGACAATACCGTTCGACGGAAAAGACGTGTAGTTACGCGTCTTTATCGGCAGTAGCAATCAAGGGTTTAACAGATGAATACGGGGTTAAAAGCTTGCTAGATCTCGTTTGATCAGACCAAATTAAAGACAAAAAAGTAATTTTTGGTTTAAAGTTATATTCCCCAGGATCAAGCGTCTCAACACAGCCAGAGAACTGTCTGCAACAGATACTGATGACAGTGTGTGTATGGGTCCTTTGTGTACTATCTTAGAGCTATATGATGTAAGCACAATGCCAAATGTCGAAATTCATCGTTTGAATGTGTATTGTTTTTTTTGTACCCGAGTCGCAGATTTATCGTCTGCATCGGCCTTGTTTTGAATTACTATGCATATGTATGAGCCTACGTCAAAAGGCAGAACCCGGCCGACTATCAGTGTATCGCAATACTGCAGGTCACGAGGTCATCGGTGTGGTGTACACACGTGTCAGTGTACACGTGTACTGGTGTTCTCCGGCATCCCTTTGACGCCCCGCCTTGAGATGGCCTTAGTCGCCTGCTCGGCGTTAAACCCAAATAACTAACTAACTAACTAACCCTTTGACGTAATTTTTCACGATAAAGTAGAATAAACCTTCCATACGCGCTATGCTGTCAAAATCACAATGCAGGTGTCGCTCGACCGGCTAGTATTTACTAGTAACGATCGTGCGTACAGTAGTGCACCGAGGGCGGCGTGACCTTTGATCCTTTCTTACCCCTCGGAAACAAGCACCGTCTTTCTATCATTGAAACAGAACATTGGTATTTATGCGACCCACTTTCTGCACTGCAGTCAATTTCACATCTCACACATCGAAGTCTACTTAACTGAAAGCATCATTGGAAACGACAAATGCACCTTCGCAGCAGAAACACTACCTCTCTGAATCGAGTGAATGAGAGCCCGCACAGACATAAACATGTTACGACCAGCGATGTGCAAGGGCTTTGACACACACCGTAGTTTTCAGATCTCTGCAGCATAAAATGTGATAACTAGCTCGTAACTATATGATAAAACATGTTGAAAATCTTGCGAAAGCAGTAAGAGATAAATTATACTGAATATCATGAATTCTGAAAATCGCTAGCGCTCGCGGAACCATAGGAAGATCGACAAAGACCGTAGATCACCTACTGATTCAGCACGAAAGCGTCGAATTCCGCCGAGTGGGCGGTCAAGCCAAGCTCTTGCTTTACGCGTTGCCACATCAGGGCCGGATCACTTACATGTTTTGGGGGTGGGGGGGGTCCAAACAATTTTTGGGAAAAATTAACCACCTGAAACAGACACCTAAAGCGGAGTTTTGACTGTTTTGAGTATGGCTTTATTTTGTTTTTTCACCAAGGTGAGCAAAGATCATCCTTCAGTGTATCAAAGTTTTATGTTTGTAGTTTTTTATGGGGGAAGGGGGGGGGGGTCGGTCCATGGACCACCTGCCCCCCCCCCCCCTCTGCCCCACTGGATCCGGCCCTGCACATGTCCATATTCCCTTGTCCGATGTCAATTCTACTTAGGGGTATCTTGTCTCTCTTTCTCTTTATTCTCTTCAATTCCGAATCTATCATTGTCGGTGCGAGTCGATGCTACTCCCCTTTTTCTTCGCTGATTTATCTACCATCTTGTCTCTGATTGGTTATAATTATGCAGATGACCTAAGGTCGTATAGAATAGTTATGACGTCAGCTACCATCGCCTATCAGAAGCAATTTTGTTACTTGTCTCGTCAGAAAATTTCGGTGGGTCTCTTTCTGCAAAACGTATGAAAGAAAGCATTTGGTGGGACAATAGGGTGGTCACTGACTAAGTATGTATACTGAAGCCCAGTAAAAGTTTTTTTTTTTTTTTTTTTTTTTTGATGCGAACTGAAGCCTTTAAAAGGTCGGGCGTGCCCCATTAAGAATAAAGTTTAACTTCGTAAATTGTAAGACTTTTCTTATCTCTTACTACGTACATCTTCCCTTTTACTACGAAGGGTAGTTCTGCGATGTGCACTGAAAAGTGTGCTAACGATACCTTTTTCACGTTTGCTTACTTACATGGCTTGTGAAAAGATACTTAGCAAAGTATTAACTCATTCGATACGCGCCGCATCCGGATACGCGGCATAAGCCGCGTATCCGGAGGCGGCGCGTATCGAATGAGTTAATCAAGGAAAGACAAGCATTGAGAACAGGTTTTATTAGCGAATTTAGCTACTCACAGCCCGCCCAGTTGTCGGCAAAAGACAGAAAGACTTCAAGTACACCCACAGATAATTACGGTGGTGTTGACGTTATAGTTGACTCATCCAAACAGGTAATTAGGTAGATAGGCTGGCAGGTAGACAGATACACTTTTTGTGTTGTTGACGGGAATATAATTATATCATACGTATAAATCGATCGATCGATTGACTGAGCAAGCGAGCGAGCGAGCGAGCGAGCGATTGAGTGAGTGAGTGTGATCGATCAATGGATGAACGGATGGATAGATGGATGGACCCAGATGGACTGAGCAACGCCATGCAAGCGGCAAAGATAATATCGTCGTGGGTAAGCAGGCATTGATAAAAAATAAAATGTATGATATGAGTAAACCGATATATGTTAATATGATTAGTCAAGTGGGCATGGGAGTCGTCTGATTGTAACGCCAGGTAGAAATAGGTTCTAGGTGGTAGGCGAGTAGGTATTCGTAGAAACTGACAAAGTCGATTGGCTTGAATGTCTTGCCCCCCCCCCTTCCCCCCCCCCCCCAACAAAAAAAACCACCAAAACAACAACAACAAAAAACCTTCGTCACTTCATCATTGTAAGAATATACTCACATTTGGTGATCAAACATGCGGTAAAATTAAACTAAAAACCAGGAATGCTGCATTAAAA